>JANUWF010001918.1:4275000-4637639 GCA_026120185.1 Voacanga thouarsii
GGAATGGACTGATCATGGATTGACTCAAAGGACTATTTAGGTGACGAATATAAAAAGGGTTTGGATACATTTATAGAATTTGCATTGAGAGACAAACATAATGGAGCTAAAATCTATTGTCCATGTATGAAATATCAGAATAGGTACTTTTATAGTGTAATAGAAATCAAACAACATTGTTAAATATGGGGTTTCATGCATTGGTACAAAAAATGGAGTGCTCATTGGGAAACATACGTACCTTCTAACAGTACAAATATTAATATTTCTTCACTAGATAACGTACAAGGGGATTATATGGTTAGGATAGTTCAAGATGCTGCTGGGATAAATGAGCAACAGAATGCAAATGAAGAGCCTGAAGATTTGAGAGAGATAATTAAACTATTAGAAGAGGCGAATATGGCATTGTATCCGAGTTGTACCAAAATTTCTTCTTTGTCATTTATCATGAGATTGTTACACTTGAAAGTACTCAATGGGTAGTCAAATTAGTCCATTGACATTACTTGAGCTTCTAACAGATGCTTTCAGTGAGATGGACGTGAAGATTGCTAAAAATTACTATGAGGCCAGTAAGATTACGAATGTGTTAGGAATGAAATGTAAAGTATAGGATGCTTGTCCAAACAATTGTATGATATACAGGGGGAAAATAAGGCAATTATTTATTGTGGGGTGTGTAAAGCTCTGAGGTATAAAAAAAGGGTAGTACCATTGCATGTAAGCATGTTAAGTATTTTCCATTAACTCCAAGGTTGAAGCGATTATTCATGTCTCGCAAAACTGTTTCTCTTATGAGGTGGTACGAAGAAGGTCGTGTGAAAGATGGAGTCTATAGGCACCCAGCTTATTCAAGGGCCTAGAGAAAGTTTGATGAATTGCATCTAGAATTTGCAGGCAATTGTCGGAATATAAGGCTCGGTCTGACCTCAGATGGATTTAGTCTTCAAATATGCATATACCACATAGTACTTGGCATGTTGTCGTAATACCATACAATTTGCCACATTGGCTATGTATGAAGCAACCATATTTTATGTTGTCAACTCTTATTGATGGGCCTAAGAGTCCAGGGAACAAGATTGATGTTTTTATGCAACCATTGTTAAAGAGTTAAAAGAATTGTGGCATGACGGTGTGATGACATATGATGCAGAAGCAAAAGAGATGTTTCATTTGCATGCAGTTGTTATGTGGACTATAAGTGATTTTCCTGCTTATGGTAATTTGTTTGGTTATAGTGTTCACACTAAGAGAGCTTGTCCGATTTGCAGTGCCAATTGCTTAGCTTACTGCTTGCCTAACAAGGGTAAATATTGCTTCTTACACCATCGTAGATTTCTTGACCAGTCATATAAGCTCCGTAGGGATAAAGTGTTTTTCTATAGTGGAATGGAAACACGACGAGCACTAATAAGGTGCACGGGGGCCGAAATATTGACACAACTTGGGGGTTGTTTAACAAAATATGAAAGAGATAATGTGAAAATTAGAATCCAGCCTGATTATGAATGAAAGTTTGGCATAAATCCGTTCAATTGGAAGAAGAAAAGTATATTTTGGGAGTTGCCATATTAGGAGAGCAATTTGATGAGGCACAATCTTAACTCGAAGCATAGAGAAAAAATTTTCGAACAATCTATTGTATACAACATTGGGTAATAGTAGTTCTTCGAAAGCTCGTCGGGACTTGCAAATCATGAATATTATAATGTCTCTATAGTCTATTTTAAAGCCCTCCAGAATTGGATATAATTTGTCACCAACTCCTTATACATTGAATAAGTCTGAAGTTGAAATCTTCTTGACAATTTTGAAAGAATTGAGAGCTCCAGATGTCTACTATTCTAATATTTCTCAATAGGTAAACATAAGAAAAAAGACTTTGGGAGATTTAAAAAGTCATGATTCTCACGTATTATTCCAACAATTAATCCCATTGGTTGCCCGCACAACTTTTTCAAGGAATGTTGTACAATTATTAATTGAGATTACTTCATGTTTTAGATAGTTGTGCTCGAAGGTTAACAATGAGAGACATCTTAAGCAGCTTCAAGACTGATTCGCAGTTACAATATGTCTCCTTGAGAAGACATTCATCCCAAGTTTCTTTGACATAATGGAACATTTACTGATACATTTGGCAGAGGATGCATTGTTAGCTAGCCCAGTACAATGTCGATGGATGTTTCCAGTTGAAAGGTATTTAAAAATACTAAAGTGTTATATACGTAATCGTGCTCGACCGGAAGTTTCGATTATCAGCGGGTATTTAATGGAGGAATGTATGGCATTTGTGTCATGATACATAGAGGATAGGCCCCCAGAGATACATTGACGATGACAATGAGATGGGTAAACCAATTGGAAATGGAACTGATGTAATATTTGATCGTACTACCTTGATGCAAGCACACTAGTGGGTTCTAGCCAACTCCAACATCCTTAAACCAAATATAGAGTTAGGTTTTTTTTTTTAATTGCTTATTTATAATTTTATGCATTTATGTATATATATGTTCATACTAAACTCCCACATGTGACATATACAGCCTTCATATGTCTGTTATCAATAGAGAGCATCCGAGAGTTCAGTTATATGACAAACAACGTATTCACTCTCAAACATTTCACACTTGGCTTAAGTGTTATGTAAGTTATGGTTCCTTGCGAAAAACGCTAAACAATTAATTTAAATATATTAAGTTAGTGGAACTTATTTTATTATTGCCCGTGTGCTTCATATAGGTTGAAAGCAAAGAAGAATGTCCTGATATTCTTATTGAAGTTAAAAAGCTTGCTAGTGGTCCTTTCAATCAAGGAAAGCATTATAATGCATGCAACAGGAATGGGTTTCAATTTCATACAATAACCTATGAGGCTAATAAGTCCACTTAGAATTCTAGTGTTATGTGTAGAGTTAACACTACGAGCTACGCTAGCCCACGAGATAGGAATCCCATAGCAGGTGGTGTCAACTACTATGGGGTGCTTACTAATATCTCATGATATGATATTGTAATCAGTTGAAGTTTATATTATTTAAACATGATTGGGGCGATGTGCATCGGGGTGTCAAAGTTGACAACCTCAAGTTTACTTTGGTGAGTCTTTAGTGTTTATTGTACTGGGAAAGTTGAGAGATAGATGAGCCGTTCCTACTAGCAAATCAAGCAGAGCAAGTTTGGTATTCTCATTGTTCTAGCGAGTGAGATTAGCATGTGGTAATGTCAATGATGAGAAGAGATAACTTCAACGTGTACTTAAGGGACCATGACATAGAAATGTTTCCGGCACAGCAATTAGATTCTCGTCCTGTTTCACGCGAAGTAGATACCGTATAGGTTAGGGGTGATATTTCTAGCGAGGAAGTGGATTTAGCTGGTAAAAGGACACAAGAAGTGACATAAACGTATTAATGTATTATTTGAATAATTTGAATAAATTCATGAATTTATCTATAATTATTAATGTCATGTTTATTTTTTGCATTTTGCAGATGGTGAAGAAACGACTTCGGCGTGCATCGATGCAAGATGCTATAGCAGCAAAGAGGTCAGGGGCTGGTTCTTCACAGGCGACAGAGAAATCTACTAGCACAATAGCTGCAGCTACTTCTGGTGATGGTTCTAATACAATAGTTCCTGTTGCTACTTCTAGTGCAGGTCCTAGTAGCATCCTATCTACAGCTACTTCTGATGATTTGTCTAGAACAGTACCTATTTCTTTAGGACTTTGTGACTTAGGTTTATGTTAATTTATTATTTTTTTAGTCCTATACATACAATACTGTTGATTAATTTTTACATACCAGTATTTGGTAACTATTTAAATTATTATTTCTAGGTTCTTCATCCAGAGCTGGTCAAGCGGGTGGAAAGTTATCCCTAGGGTGGGCTGAACCAGGCGTCAGGAAGTACGAGGTTGGAGTTAATCAATACGAATGACTTATAGGGGTGGATGTTTCTCGCTTCAGTTCAGTAGTAGGCTGTTTTGCACGAATGAGCAATAGAATTCCTTTGAATTGTAGGGATTGGCATTTTGTACCTCAAAGAATAAAGGATTCTGTCTGGGAAGAAATACAGGTAAATATAGGTTGAAAGTTAACTCTGAGAAAAGTCTCCCCAATTAAAAGTTCAGTTTGTTAATAATTTATATTTTATCTAATTACTTATGTATTTAACACGTGTAAGGACAACAGAACTATGCCACCTGAGGGACGTACTGTCACAATGAAGATGTTTTGTGCAGACTAGAAAGATTACAAATCCAAGCTCAAGCGTAGATACTATATTCCTTTCCAGCATACTATGAAGCCTATTACTTGTGGAGATAGAAGGGTCGACGAAGATTAGTGGAGGATGTTAGTTGATTATTGGCGTTTAGAGGATGTGTAGGTCATATAATTAACTTTATTAGACTTTTTATATTGTGAAGTTGTTTACGTAGATAAGATGGTTATAGTATATTTTTGTTACATATTAACTACGTTGTTAATTCACAGGCAGAGGCTGTGCAGAACAATCAAAATCGATCACATATTACATACCCAACAGCCACAGGAAGGATGCCACATTATGTAATACTTGATCAGATATTTAGATTATCGTGTATGCCATTATTTTGTCTTTATTAGTAGATTGTAAAAAAAAAAATCTTATTTTTATAAATATTATCTAATTAGCTGTTGTTCATGTTTGCAGAGGGCCTCGCAAGGCCAGTTGATGTCACAGTATGATATGTTTCTTGCGACGCAAAGATGGCGTGGTCGGCAAGTTGATGGTTCGACTGCTGATATAATTGTAAGGCATTTTTAATGCTTTACTTTGTTGAATTGTTAAAATATGACAAAATGAATATATTAACGTTAATATTGATTTAACATGTATGTTATTTCTTAATTTTGTAGGACTGATTAGAGGCAAAGTGGCAAGTATTTCCTGACTCTGAGTGCACTGAGGAGGTGAAGGATTGAATTTTTCAACGCACGTTCGGTCCTAACATGAAGGGTTGTGTTAGATGTCAGGGAAAGGGACCAACACCAACTGCAGTTAGACATTCATCTAGCTATTCTACTGAGGTTGGGGAGGCTATTAGAGTATAGGTTGAGACACATATCAAAGCTATGCAAGTCGAGATGGAGGCACGAATGGAGGCATGTGTAGAGGCTATGCAAGTCGAGATGGAGGCATGTTTGGAATTAGCTCTATCCCATAGAGCTGACATAGGTGCATTTGTCACAGCTCCTAGACCTCCATCTAGTGCCTCTACGGCCTCTCCTGGTGTTGGTTCTATATCTCGTTCCCATGGACAACCTGAAGCTCCTGATGATGATGTTGTTGGTGATCAGCATGATTAAGTCATTTTTTTTTCGCTATTGTTGTGTATGAGTAGTATTTGGACATTTTATTTCCTACTTTTTGTATATGTACTATTACTTTTACTTGTACACATTTTAGTTTCATTCCAGTTTATTTATAGTTTGATTGATGTTGGCTTTACTGATGAGTTTTTTTCGATTTTGGTTGTAATTGTGTTGAACTTTTGGCTTGGTCAAGTTTAATTTGCAGGTGATAGATACTCAAATAAACAAATTATGAAAAAAGAGAGGGGGATCTAAAAAACGATGGTCCCACCATCGTTTTTACTTAGAGTCGTAATTGCTGAGTATTTGCGATGGTTACGGCCGTCGTAGTTAATTGTCTCAAATACTAATTAATTGCGATGGTAGTAATTACGACGGCTGGATACCGCCGCAAATACTCAGCAATTGCGACGATTAGGGCCGTCGTAAATAACCATTGAAATTAACAAGTATTTGCGATAGTTTAAAACCATCCTATTTACAGAACAATTGCGACGGTTTTTTTTTTTTACCAAATATGACGGTTCGTAGAATCTTAACCCAGGTGAGTAATTGCGACACTTTTCCCTTACCGTCGTATTTACACTATCGCATTAGATAAATACGACAGTTTTTGGACTTTTTTTAATAAAAAAGATGGCATTATATACGGCGGCCAAGAAATCGTCGTTTAACCGTTGTTTATAGCAAAAACGATGGTATTTTCTCAAATACGACGGTTTTCTGGCCGTCATATTTGCCTGAATTTTTAATAGTTAATTGGTACAAATAGCATCAGAGAAGGTACATATTATTCGTGAAAAGTTGAAGGCAGCTCAAGACCGTCAGAAGAGTTGGGCTAATAGTAAGCGAAGACCTTTAGAATTCGAATATGGGAACAGAGTGTATCTAAAGGTTTCCCCAACCAAAGGAGTTATGAGGTTTGGTAAGAGTGGAAAGTTAAGCCCGAGATATGTGGGTCCTTATGAGATTCTTGAGAGGATTGGGGATCTAGCATACCAGTTAGCTTTGCCACCGGCTTTATCCAGGCTGCATAATATATTCCATGCATCCCAGCTAAGGAAGTATGTAGCGTATCCGAGTCATGTGTTGGAAGCATCTCCATTGCGGGTTCGTGAGGACTTGACTTATGAGGAGGTGCCAATAAAGATTGTCGACCGAAAGATACAAGTTCTGAGACAGAGGTTTATACCTTACGTTCAATGGACTAATCACTACGAGTGGAAAGCTACTTGGGAGTTGGAGGAAGATGCACGTTGGAAGTATCCTATTTTGTTTGAGAATTCAGGTGCAAAAGTTTTGAGGACGAAACTTTTTGCAAGGGGGTGGAATGTGAGCCTACGGTCCAATTGGGGCTTGAGGCTTTCTCTTTATCATTTATGTTCTGGGCTTTAGCTCATGAGGTTAGGGGCTTAATTAATAAATGGAGTAATTATGAGGTCTTATTAGCAATTATTACCCTTAAGTCTGAGTTACGTTCTGTCAAAACGTTGTTTCTGACATTCTCGTTGTTCACCATTTAGAGGCTGTTCAGGAGGAGAAGAAGGGCCAAGAGGAGGAGTCAAGAGGAAGTGCTTGAGACTACAAGTTTAGGTAACTCATGTTCCCCTTATGCTTCTATTTAGGTTTAATTAGTATCTAGGATTCTTGATTGTGAGATTCTGATTTTGGGGGAATTGTGAGTCTGGCGATTCTAATAGGGTATTGATTACTGGATTGTAGGGGAAAAAGGAATTGGATGTGATAAAAGTAGTCTGTGATTCGATATTCCTAGTAAGGGATTCTGACTTTTCTGCATTTTTTGTTCTTAATTGATTTTTCAATAAATACTCATATGTTATGAAATTTTGGAAAAATTATGTTAGTATAAAATCTGGATTGAGCATGGTCTATAGTTTATTACTGTGATTGAGTTATTATGGTGATAAGTATGGTTTTTGGGATATTTAAATTCTGTTTTTGATTTCTAGTTTGGTTCTGTTTTGTTTGATGCTTGGGGCTTGGAGTTGGTAGGGATGATCCCATTCTATTTTGTGTACTAGCCCAAGACTTGGGGGATACAATACCTAGCCAACCTATTTTTTGTACTAGCCCTTCTCCTAATGGGATACAATAGTTAGAAGATTGATATCAGTTAGCCAAAGTCTTTCTCCAAGCATGAATCATCTTCGTGTATTAAGTTATGCTCAAGTGTTTATATATGTGCGTGTAAGGTTTTTTTGGTGCTAAAAATGAGTGTTTTCTTTGGTAAAAGTGGATGGTTGCATTAGTTCAGAGGGTTAGGATGTGTAGGTTGGCTTTGGCATTCTGGAAATCGTGTTTGCGCATTCCAGAATGCACCCGGCGCCGGCTCCTTGGCCATGCCCAGCACCGGCTTTCCATTCTGCTCGGCCCCAGTGTCGCCGAGGCGGCCGGGCCGGGTTTCACCAACTTGGCTCCGGGTCCATTCTGTTTGGTTCTGGCACTGGTTTTCTTTTGAACAAGCGTTTGTTTTTTCTTGACTGATTTGTCATTATTTTATTGAATAAACAACTCCGGTTCAGTATCGGGGTGTTGGTTATGCATCATTCGATCTAGTATTGAACAAGACTAAGGAATTCATTGTTCTTCTGTTCCTTACTCTTATTTCTTGGTGTGATATTTTGAGATCTTCTTACAACCATTCCGCTTTCCTTCAGAACTCTGATTCTCTGACTTTTGGACCAAGAATCCTAATGTTTTATTGTTCCGACCTCTATTGTGAGTTAGATGTGAGAATTTCCTTAAGCTCGGACTGCAACCATCTCTCTAATTATGACAAATTACAAATTTCTAATGACAGACTAAGTGTTTGCGAAACTATTACTTATGTAACTTGCTCAATCCCAGTTAAGTCATGTTTTCCTTACTGAGCTAGTGAGCTCACCCCTTATCTAATATTTCAGGTTCTCAATTCAAAGAGGAAGAGTTAGACGAGTGGTTCGAGGAGGACCTAAAGTGATTTCTGAAGAGCTTATGCAATACTCTACTTATGTTTGATTTGTACTGATGGCAATTGAGTTTTTAGCATTTATTAAAATAGTACAAGTTTATTGGATTTTATTTTCCATTGTGAATTAATTAATGACATTTGGATTATTGTAGTTTGTTTCGTTTAGTTCTGATTTTAGGTTCGGTATTCTATTTTAAGATACTGCCATATTATCCTCGGATTTGGAACGTAATAGCTTTTGTAACCCAGAAGATGTGAATACAGAGGTCCTTTTCCCCGTAATATGATTTTTGTTCTCGGGGAGGAAATTGAAGTACTATTGGAGTACATAAATTTCGGGAACCTCGATGCCGACAACAAAACTCATTACATTTTTCCTTTTTCTTTTGCTCTCTTTTTATAAGTCATTTAGAAATATGTATTTTTTTTTTCTAATTCTATTTTAATCATTTGTTATTGTACTAAATTGTTAAATTTACTTGTCATATTTGAAGAAAACGCATAAAATGTATAACCTTTCAAGTATAAAATACTAAAATAACTAAGTGCAAAGTTATTTACTTATGAAGAAAATCAAGAAAAGTAAATAATGTTAAATTTTAGTGAGAAAAATAATGGAGATTAATTGAAAGTCACTTTTTGATAAGTAGAAAGACATTAATCTCGAGTTAATTCTTCTGCTATTAAATTTAGGGATTTATAAAATATTGATTTGATAATTTAGAATTTACTGACATATGTATATTGTAATTAGGAAAGGTAGGAAAGAGTTAAATAAAAAAAGGAAAATATTTTAAAGGAATATTTATTGATCTTCATAATTTATTATTTATTATTAATAACTTTATAAAATTATTCTTTACTTAAGTTATGTGACAAAATTATTTTTAAATTTTTTGGTCTAAAAAATAGGTATAATGCTACCATACTGTCTTCATGTATTATATTAGCAAATTTTTCATATATATATTTATTGAAAGAGAGCGATTTTTTCCTTTTGTATCTGCAAATTTTCTTTTTTAATTCTAAGAGGGTGGAAATTAAAATATGAATTAAAAACAAATTAATCCTTTTCTTTCTACTAATTAAAATAATAAATATAATAATAAATTTAACATAATAAAAAAAAATTATTTACTCCGTTACTCTCAATCTAACAAAATGAAAATTATTCTCACAGTAAATGTGCGACCTTTCTTCCCCTATCCTTTCTCTTTGCAAGCTAAACAAATTGTAGGACAAGGCTATTTGCCAAGCTGTGCCCATAAATTCATTACATTCTTCATCCGTTGTGGCAAGGAATACAAATTGAGGAAGCAGCCAATTGCATAAGAGCCGGATCTATAAATGCAGGATGAAAGCGACTTCTGAACCTAACTAAACTATCCAACCATATTGCCCTTACTCTCCCGCGCTCGTTTCGATATTTCTGTTTTTGATACTTATCATAAGATCAGTTACTTGCTAGATTTTGATACTAGAATATTGTAATGACACTAAGATGATAAAGAAATGTATATCAGCTAAGATGATAACTATTCAACCTATTTTGTCGGGCTGGCGAACCTTTTCTAAATTCAACTAAAATTATCTAACATGGATTAAATGTTTTTGACTATTAAATGGTATTGACGTTGAGGTTTTGTGGGTTTCTCTCTGCCTAAAGAAGAAACGCAAAAATGGAGGAATCATCAGATAAATCCCTAGTCTTGGCGTATTATGTCACTGGTCATGGGTATGGTCATGCCACTCGTGTTGTTGAGGTAAAATTTTATGCGCAGCTTTAGAATCGGGGATCATGGATTTTTTTGAGTCTTTTATTTTCCTGGGTTTCTTTGTCTGATTCTTGGCAATGTTTATGCGGGAGTTGGATTTGACTACATTGGGAATTGAATGTGGCTTTTGCGTAATACGAAGATCTTATTTAGATGATGGGTTGTGGAGCATTTGATCAGAGATACAGTCTTTTATTTTCCTGGGTTTCCTGTTACACGTATCTTGAATTCTCAGGGAATGTCTAACTCAATTCCATGGCATCCCCTGCTATAGGGCTCTTTGCTGGATATCTAAATGTTAACACTAGCATAAACTATATCTAACTAATCCTTATCCAGAATCCAAATTCTTCTTAGACTTATCAAAACTGTTTGTGTTTTTTGAGATCATTCTTATCTAATTCTGAGACAATTGCCTTTTACTTGTTGACTTTTCCATGCTGCATAGCCAATGGTCAGATCACTGAATGTGAACTCAGAATGGCAGCAAAGGGCCATTCAACCTGAGAAAACTTTTATGAAATGGGTAAAATTATGTCTGATACAGTGTCTTCCAGATGTAGGCTTGATTTATGCCATGCCCAATCTATTCACTACTTAAAAAGCAAACTGTCAATGGGGAAGGTCATTGATTTTTATCATCCTTCAGATTTCCTTGATTGCTTTTATTCTTGATATGCTTGACATTATTCAGTTTTGTGTTCCACAGGTTGTTCGTAATCTTATTCTAGCTGGGCATCATGTCCATGTGGTAACTGGTGCCCCAGAATATGTTTTTACCACTGTAATACGATCGCCTAGGCTTTCCATCCGTAAGGTGAGTTTCTTTGATCCAAGTAAGATTAATTGATTCATGGAGGTAATCCTATTATGTTTTGTTTAACAACTAGGTCATTTCATACATTCCACACGCCACGGGTTAGCATATACTAGAAAAGTTCGCATTCTCAATATGGTTGCTTTCACATTTTGAAAATGTTGTTAACTCAAAAAATAATTTCGTGAAAGTAGTGCACATTAGTTTGGCAAGAAGCAGGAAAGTTTCATTTTAATGCTAGCACTAGTATTTACTCTAGTATTGGAATTACTGAAATTGTTTATTACTCATATGGATTGAAGTTCTAGATGATAACCAGTATATGCTGTATGTGATGTCCATAATAATTTTAGATTGTTTCTTGCAGGTGCTATTGGATTCTGGGGCTGTTCAAGCAGACGCTTTAACTGTTGACTGTCTTGCATCCTTGGAAATGGTATGACCAACTTCTTAGTGAAATTTTGTCAGTTCTGTATTTGCTTCATAAGCTTACAGGGTATTAACTCTTTGTTTTCAGTACAATGAAACAGCTGTAATACCAAGGGATTCAATTTTGGCAACTGAAATTAGATGGCTCAAATCTATCAATGCCGATTTAGTGGTATTCTCATGCTCTTAAGATACGCTTACTTTTCCAGCTTAATGCTCGTGTAATGTTTATCTTTTAGACATTTCCAGATGGACCTATAGTTAGTACGAACTTCTGCTGGTAAACAGAAGGAATATGCTGTAGTTGGTATCTATGTTCAGAAGTTTATTGTAGTAGTTGCTTTGTAATATTGTGCCCTTTACACAGCCTTTTATGATTCTTGCATTCTATTATGCTGTTAGGTTTGCGATGTTGTTCCTGTTGCATGCCGTGCTGCTGCAGATGCTGGAATTCCCTCTGTTTGTGTAACCAACTTCAGGCAAGCTTCAAGCTTCTTGTCATGGATATATGAGGATATGACTCCATTGTCAAATAAGTTTTATTTCATCGAAACTATAGGTCATTTCTCAATTTTTGCTTCAGTTTTTAATCTTTTATATTGGGAGGTCACATGATGGGGAGTACTTTAGTGCTTGGAAATTTCATGTTTCATGTAGAAATGAAACGGTGTTTGTTTCAGCAGAAGAATGGATACTCAATTTACGGCAGGGTAATCAAGAGTATATAATGTTGACCAAGGCATTGTTCAGAAATCACTTCAATGCTGCCTAGATATGAATGGGGGGAGTTTTCTTTGCTTTTGGTATCATGAGAAAGCATCACTTAAATCAGAAAGTTGAAGCACTAGAGCGGGTTTATTCTTATGGTTATATCTCCAAGAAAATTCAATCGATTTTTGGAGTAAGGTCTGAACTTAAAAGTGTTTTTGTGTGGCTTGGATGATCATCTTTCCTGGATGATGTCAATTTGTAGACCAATGAATTGAGATGACAGTGATGTTGCTGTTGACAGTTTTTGTTCCCTCTATAATGTGTGAATTCTCTTCATTTTTTTTTTTTTTTAATTTTTAAAAAAATTTTAGTTCTCAAATTTAAAAATTTTTTAGTTCTCCTTACTAGTCATGGAATACAGACTCTATTATGAGTTGATCTGGTCTAACTAGTTCAATCCATGCTTCTTTTCTTTTCATGTCTTATATTCTTTTGAGGACATGTGCTGCAACAATAGTCTGAAAAGGTTTAGTGGCTTATTTCCTTTTCCATTGTTTCTTTGGTTCTTCTCGAACTAAAAACACAGTTCGCTTGCAAAATAGTGTATCTATTACTCGGCATGTTTAGGTAGATGTTATTTCCATTTCACAAGTTTACTTGGTGATAAAAGAAAACTTCTAAATTTTAAAAATTATTTTGCTAATTCATGTTTTGCCAATTTATCGCAAACATCTGGAAATCAACTACAGCTGCTTCTCAATCTCATTTTTCACTGCAGTTGGGATTTCATCTATGCTGAGTATGTGATGGCAGCTGGATATCATAATAACCGTTCAATTGTTTGGCAGGTGACTTTTCTTGAATGAGCTAGCAATTGCATGACATCTTTGTGCAAACGTTGTCCCCTGCAAAGGGGTTGTAAGATAATAAGTATAAAAGATTCCTTCTTTATGACTTGCATAACTAAATCAACCTGGCATGTCAAATATTTGTATATTACGGAAGTACAACATATGTTTGCACTACTATCTCTGCCTGCTAGATCGTGATGTGACCAAAAAACAACTAATTTTCTTGTAAGTAATGTCCCTTTTTATGATAGAAAATGAAAGTTAGCAGTATGATCAAACAAAGGATGCCTAGAGGACTTACAAGAAAAGCTAGGAAGGAAGGAAGAAAGAAGAATCTGAACAGTAGTATCATTTCCCAGTTTCTCCTACATTTTTTCATGTAGTTATCATTTCCCTGGTCCTCATACATTTTGTACTTCTTTATATTTGTAAATTAACAGATTTAAGGACGTGATGAATCTAAGAATGTTGTCAAGTAATTGATTGATAATACCTGTCTTTCCACTAATCTCTTTGGTGGATTAATTTCATAACACTCCACTAGTGAGGATATGTCTTTTTCCATGTGATATCTACTGGCTTGTAAAACTTAAAGCACTTGTCTGGCTGAAAATCTTTTTGGGAACATAATTCCATATGCATATTATCTCTTATGGTATATCTGTTAGGTAGCCTTGACCTTCCTAGCAACTCATGGTTTCTTGGGATCCATTGTATGTTTAACATCAGGATTCCCTTGAGTTTACTTACGAAGTTGATAAACATATAGTTACAAATTCAGTAGATTGTTTAACAAGACAACATGCTCAATTGTTTCATGACAAAGTTTCTGAATTACATTTTTTCCTAATAAATGTATGCTGCTTTAACTTCAGTTATTCACCTATCATGCTTGCTATGTCACCTTATTATATCTAGACATCTGAAATATTTGCTTTTGATTGATAACTTTGCTTGTGCAGGTGATGTAGCAATTGCTCCTTCTAAGCCTTAATTTGATCTAAAATAATTTTGCAGATAGCTGAAGACTATTCTCATGCAGAACTATTAATTCGTCTCCCAGGATACTGCCCAAGTATTATCCATTTCCATAATTTTTTTAATCTACTACTACTTTGCCTTCTGTTAGTACTATTGGCTTTAATCTCTTAAAATGTCAATTTCCGCATAATATCTCCAGTATTTTGATTTGGGCTTGCAAGTTTTGGTTTGGCTTTTATATTTATCCCATTTGGTAGTTACTTGTGTATTTTATGTGTAGTTTATTTTATTTGTTTTACAATTTTGCTATATAAAATCAATTGATTTTTCAGTGCCTGCTTTCCGCGATGTTGTTGATGTGCCTCTTGTAGTGAGAAGGATACAGAAATCACAAGCTGAGGTATTGTTTCTATAGTTGAATATAGATATAAACTTGTTTCATGATTGATATTCCAATATTTATTTGTGCAGGTTAGGGAAGAGCTTGGTATTGGGGATGATACAAAAGTTCTTATCTATAACTTTGGTGGGATTGTAAGTTCGTGATTTTAGTTGTTCTAATTCTTGCAGATAGAAATATATGACTTCACTTTGCCCATATAATCTGTTGCCAAAATTGTGTTGTTTTTCCTTTTTCACTGGTGTCAGACTCTATATTCAAAATAATGACTTTTTTAAAATCATAATATACATATTTCCTTGATATTTAGAATCTAAAAGTCATGCAAACCATTTTAATAGAAAAAATTCTAGCAACTTTTAGCGTCCACCAATGTATATAATCATTTGTTTCATTATTGTGGTTTGGCACAGCATGCTCCTGTGTTTTCACCACGAAATATGTGGTGAAGAATTCTAAAGTTCTGAGGAAATACTCCCTGCATTCCAAATAGAAAGAATTACTTTCCTCTTCAGTTCCTCCAACAATATTCTTCATTTTTTAAAAATTTTTAATTATTTTTTTATAAGTACTTCAGATTCAGACCCTGGTCTTCCTGAATTTGTTTTTCTTCCTGAAATGCTGGGCTGTTAATTTTTCTTTCTTAAATGGGAAGTTTTAACCATAAATTACTAGTATTTAGATATAAATTACAAACTAAAACATGATGCAGCCTATCCTGCTTACTTACCAAAAATTCATATTAACTCATGGAGTGATCCTATGTTTTTAGCTTTCTCTTTGATAATATTTTACATCTACAATTCTGTGGTGCTACTGTCTACATCCTAACTAAAATGTTCAATATTGGATATTGGAATTACAGTTATCAACAGTTATTGTGCATAAGGTATTAACAGAACTGATATCCTTTATTATCGCAGCCTTCCAGTTGGAAATTAAAGGAAGACTATCTGCCAGCTGGCTGGATTTGCTTGGTTAGCTTTCTTGTGATTCAATCACTGGCTTTTTACTGTCATTCAACTCATCAGAGTGTTTTTACCTTTTAAGTAGTTATTACTTCTTACAGGTATGTGGCGCTTCTGAGGGGCAGGATCTTCCTCAAAATTTTGTGAGGCTACCTAAACATATTTACACACCTGATGTAATTGCTGCTTCAGACTGCATGATTGGTAAAATCTACTAAGATTAGTAGAATAAAATGTTTTGCCTTGCATAGCTTGGCCTGACTATTGCTAGCATTTTCTTTCAGGTAAAATTGGATATGGCACAGTAAGTGAAGCATTAGCATACAAAGTTCCATTTGTCTTTGTACGCCAAGATTATTTTAACGAAGAACCATTTCTCAGAAATATGCTTGAGGTACAGTGTTACACTTGTGTCTCCATTTTTGCTTGGTCAGCAGCAGAAAAGTTTTGAGCTTGTTTCACCACATACACATATATTGTAAAACAGCATTTTCAAAGTGGTGTCGAGATGATTAGGAGGGATCTGGTCACTGGACAGTGGGCGCCATATCTCAAACGGGCTGTTAATTTGAAACCATGCTATGAGGGTGGTGTCAATGGCGGAGAGGTATCCTTTCTTGTTTCATGTTGTCATTGAATTAGAACTGTCATTCTGCTTATCCTGTCTTCTATAGGTGATAAATGCTTTACACATTGTTGAGTCCTTTCTTCTTGTTTACTTCATTTGATTCTTTATCTATCAAGGTCCTAGAAAGTTGAGATTTGGGGGATTTTGTGCTGAGGCTTGTCATCTTCAAAAAGAACAATTCTCTAATGGTATAGAAAATGAGGAAAAGGAAGATTCACTAGAAAATGTTAATGCTGAGTGCAGAAATGTGCAAATATCGTGGTTGATAGATAAAACATGTAACTTGGTAATGTTGATGAAAATTAAATTAACCTACTTAGACAACTCCACTTCTTCCCACTTCTCTATTTCTTGAAAATAAAAGAATTAAGAGGTAATCAGGTATGTAGCTAATTATCTAAAATTGAACCTCAAGGGCTTTTGATTTGAGATTTTATTTCAGAGTTTTTGCCATCTTTGGCTTTAGTTTTTTCTTCCAATTATATTTGGTAGCCTTCTTTCCAATCATAATTCACTGCATCCATTATTGTGGTCCTAACTTGTGTACTCTGTCTACCTATTTGTGTCTTAGTTACTTGTTGTGCTATATGTACAAGTTTGGTCTCCTACTAATTCTTGTACCCCTGGATTGTCTGATATACGGTTGGTGTTATCTCATGGTTCTAGGTGGCTGCTAGAATACTAGAGGATACAGCTTTCGGAAAAAGTCATGCTTCCCGTGAGGTAATAATGTCTATTCAGTTTCATAATCCTGTAAAAAGTAGAGAGAATAAAAATTTTAGACCCATTTGTGGAAGGGATAGACCAATTTTCTTTTAAACAACTGAATTCTCAATCTGATAGTTCTCTGCTTCTGCTGCTTACTTCATTTATGATACTTGGTTCTTAATGATGCATGCTTTTTGGATCTGGAAATGAAGTCTAAAAAATCATTTATCAGATTTGGTGGCATAGACATGCTATGGTCCTTATTTGAAAAAAAAAAAAAAATGTAGCTATTCAGGTGCAATCAACAATATTTGTCCATTAACTTGGAAAAATGTGGAGTCTGGGAGTACACGCACCTCCTATTCTTCAATTAATTATTTTAATTTCTAGAAGACCAGTTTCAAATTTATTTCATTCTTGGAAGAAGGAAGCAAGAGGCCTCTAACATTCTGCAATGACTGGAAAGTGTTCAACTTCTGTTTAATTGAGGCTTAAGCTCTTTGTTTTGCTTCTAATATTGGTAGTAGGTTAAAGATTTTCTTTTCTTTTAAAAGATATCCTCGACCAGAAAGATTATCTCAGTGCATATGGATATAAGATTAGGTTGATCAACAAGATAGCAGCATGGGAAGCTCCTTCCTCCTGAAATGCTCCATTTAACAGAAAGAATCAAGATAGTTTATCTTATCAATTGTGCTAGGTTTTCTTTTATTAGGGGTAATCAATATTCTTATATGGTCCTTTTGTTCAAAATGATGTTTCTATCTGGTTTCATACCATAGCTTAGTGGATCAAGGAGGCTGCGAGATGCAATTGTTCTTGGGTATCAGCTTCAGGGAGTTCCTGGAAGAGATATAGCTGTTCCAGAGTGGTATTCACTTGCCCAAAATGAACTCAGTTTTCGTACTGCATTGCCAAGTAATGAATTGATTGAAAGTAGCCCACACCCAGAAATGTATATTATCACTCTTTGCTTCTTCTTGTTTCCTTTCCTCACAGAATTACTTATTTCTTTTAGTTATTCATTTGATTGTATCAAAATGCTTGTTTGATGAATCTCTTCTTCCCTTCACAATCCAACCCAATATTTTTCAGAAATACAGGATATGTTATTCTCCATGGAGATCACCATGGTCTTAGAGATACAATAGGTTTTCTTAAGGGCCTGGTAGAATTACGTGGCATGTGTGACCTTGGAGTTGATAATATGCATCACCCCCGTGAAAGTCTGGCAGCTGCAGCACTATTCAACTGGGAGGTATTTCTAATTTGTTCTATGTTTTGATTGTTGATTGGTTTAATTGAAAATGAACCCCTCCACACCCCCTCCCTTCCCACACACAAACACACACAGACACACAAAAAAAAAAAAAAAAAAAAAAAGCCTCTGCTGCAGTATGGTGATAATATCTCAATGATGGTTGAATGACTATCCATGTATTTGGACATTTCTTGTTTGGAAAACTAGTCTGGCAGTCTAATTCCTTTTTGTTTCAACAATCATAACAGTTTACATTTTTATACCATCCAGTGTTTTGGTAACTTCTTGATCCACCTGTTGTTTGATCCCAGTAAATCTAAAATGCCATTCATCAGTCTCACTTCACACCTTTTAAAATCTTCCAAGCTTGGGAATAACTGCTTGAAAGCAAAAATGTCGGATCCCCCATTCTTTTTCTTTTTAGTTTCTCTTTCCACTTGATTCTCATTTCAATACATGGATGCTCATCTTTTTCTTGTCCTTCCAATCTTTTACATGTGGCACCACTTTCTTTCATAATAAAAGGATGAAACTTTCCTGGCCCAAACACATGCTTATTGATATATCAAGCACTTTTTATGTTTTCTTTTCTATCTCATTTGCATTTTCCAAAAGTGTTACTGCAGCATTTTTATATTTTTGCTGCAAACATGATGAATTTTTAATTGTGTAATGTAGTTATACAACTGATCTTTATTGATCTTTTTACTTTTTGTTACTAACTTAATCCATGACGAATCACATTATTGATTGGTAATATTTTAAAAATTCTAAAACATATTTTTCTGTGTTAATCTCAGTATTCATTAAGTCAGTACTTTTTTGGGATTGTAGACAACATTCTTAGAGGACTATTGACATCAGTTATACAAAATTTAACATCTATATCTAATGGTCTTACAATTATAAATGCTGCATATTAAACCTTGTGTATGTAAAATGCTAGAAGTTATCTTTAACTTTTATTCCACTTATATTCTGCGAAGTGTTTTTTGTCTATATGAATATAATAATCACTTCTTTGAAAGTTATTTTATTTTCTTACGTTCATTCGTGGTGAATATCTTGGTTTTCCAGGAGGAAATCTTTGTTGCTAGAGCACCAGGGAGGTTAGATGTAATGGGAGGGATTGCAGACTATTCTGGAAGTCTCGTTCTTCAGGTTGTTTTTTCCATTTCTATTTTTGAGTTGATGGCTGGGAATTCACCTCGGTGAGAGAATTATACCTCTAACTCTTGCATTTTCCTACCTTTTTAGATGCCTATAAGGGAAGCATGCCATGTTGCTGTCCAGAGGAACAATCCTACCATGCATAAATTGTGGAAGCATGTTCAGGCCAGGCAGGGCTCAGAAGGAAAAGGGCCAATACCTGTTCTCCAAATAGTATGCAAATGCATTTTATTTTAGTCATTTCTGGTAGAAAGCTTAATCTTCTTTTAGACAGAAAAATTTCTGGGTTTTCCTTTCTAATGCCTTCCTTGAAAATGCAAAAGTTAGGTAAAAACAAGTGCAGGTACACTGTGAAGTAAAGTAATAAATCTATTTCTGACATTCCCAAGATTTCATGCAAAGTATTGGAAGCTAAATTCTCAAAGATATACAAAAATGTTGATGATTCAATCTTTCCATTGATTTCAGTTGCATCCTGCACTTTGGTTACTTGTTTATGCAGGTCTCTTTTGGTTCAGAGTTGGGCAACCGTGGACCAACATTTGACATGGATTTGAAAGAGTTTATGGATGGTGGCAGACCTATCTCATACAAAAAAGCACATGAATATTTTTCCCGAGGCATATCCCAAAAGTAGGTTAATTCACTGAAGCCGACATTTGTGATATCTTGAACAACATAAAGCACCAACCTTTACCAATATAATGTTTTTTCTAGGTGGGCTGCGTATGTTGCTGGGACAATTTTGGTATTAATGACTGAGCTGGGTGTTTGTTTTGAGGACAGTATTAGCATAGTGGTAAATTTCTCTCTTTCAGTCTCTGTTACTGGTTTAGTCCTTAATATCCTTTTATTGATGCATATATTTTATTTTTGTGTAGATAAATAACAATGAACATGCTTTATTTTTCTCCTTAAAAGACCAGCAGGACTAATTGCAGTTCATCTGATGTTGAGCAGTTAAATAAAATAGGTTTATAAGCACTGCATCAACTTAGAAAATTAAGAATAATACAAAGAATGATGTTGAACCATGAGAAAATAACTGCTATGAATGGAAAGGACTTCTTAAAATGATTGTGCCAAACCCATCAAGATGAGATGGTCTTGTTACTGAATAAATCAAACTTGGGCAAGCACATTGTAGGTTGATTAATTGTGGCCAAGCGACATGACCGATTCGAATTTTGATGCCATCCATGTGCAGGAGTCCTATCAAATTTGTTTATCTTCTGAATATCTGAGTTCTAGTAAAACAGCAAAACATTCAAATGGCATATGGTACATGAAGGGAAATTGATCGTTGTCTAGAGGAGGCATAATATTCCCTTGCACTCCCTTTGTTCTATTTTATGTGGTGTTATTACTATTTGTAGATGTTCAAAAGTGTTTGCACGTCCCCCAAAAAGGAGCATATTGCATTCCTTTTTGCACCCAAAAATTTATTGGGCCTACCACTTATTACCCTTATACCTATAGATCTGAGAAAAATTATAATATGGCCCACGTGTTTCTTAATTTTCACAACAATTAGTTTCTCAACTTTCTCATAAAAGCTAGTTAGCACTTCTAGAAAATTGAAATACTACTCTACTAATCATTAAGATCTATCTTTTCTGCTTTCCTGGATTAAAATCATGGCTTTCACACAAGAATGTGAATGAGTTTGGAATAATGAAGTGTAAACTTGTAATTCTAAATTCACTATATCTTGTATCTAGGTAAGCTCAGATGTTCCAGAGGGCAAAGGCGTATCATCTTCTGCTGCAGTAGAAGTTGCCAGTATGTCTGCTGTTGCTGCTGCTCATGGTATGCTGCTATCAAATTTCTGCTTTGGGATTGTCTTGAGTTTTTACTTCTTTTTTTAATTTTTATTTTATAAATAGCTTTTGGTTCCTATACCAAGCTGTTATTTATGTGCTGATGGCTTTTGTTTCTCTTGTTTGATATAGATATATGTCGTAAACTTTGTGTTCATTTTATGTACAACTCTCACTTCCCTATTCCTTTTGAAGATTATTTGCTTGTTACTGGTTGAAAGAAAAACATGCTTCCATATTTATCCATTTGTCAATATACCATTCCTCAAAGAGAATACAGAGAGTAATTGTTCATAGGGTGAATTATTAGATACATGTGAATGAAGAATATTAGGCAGAAAAATGCAGTAACATGAAAATATTAACTCCTGATGAACTGAAGTTGGATGAGATTTTTGAAAGGAAAAAAAATCCTTTAAAATTTTATATTTTGCCACCCCCCCCCCAAAACAAAAACACAAAGTGTCTGCTTCCGTCTCTGTTTGTAGGGTACTCTCTCATGGTATTATTATCAGTAGAGAACAGTAGAGAATCAACTTTGAGAACAACTGTTGTGGATTTTGTTCTTTAGTCCATCAATACAGACACACTAGAGATTCTCATTCTCAAAAGAGAAGTTCCTGAACTCTTTAATTTTGTTATGAGTGATGACATGCATCATCTTGCAGAAAAGGCACCTGGGCTTAATCTTCCAAGCCACAGATTCTGAAATGAAGCTTACTTTATTGAAGAGTAGTTAAAACTTAAAAGCTAAACAAAAGTGTTGTTGCTTGCTCCAAAGCTAAGTATATGGTCTTGGGGAAAATGCATGCTTGTTTTTCTGCCTTCTCTTTTTTGTTGATCAATGATTGGGCAAGTCATTCTGTAACAATAAACAACAGGAACAACAAAATTTGGTTGAAGCCTATTGAGTGCGATGTGCCCCCCAAATGATCTTTGAAGGTGGTTCATTCTCACGTTACGTGTGTTCATATCTAGTGTACCCTAAAGCCTTGTTGACTATGAAAATTATTGGACAAATACTTCATAAAGTAGGATTTTCCTGACTTTTGGAATTCAAGCAAATTTTTTTATCTTTGAATTATTCTTCTCACTTACAAATACAACTCTAATTTTGTTGTATTTGTCCGCAGTTGTTGAAGTCATTTGCTACCTGACAAATTATGGGAACCAGAAATACTTTTATTACTATCATCATCATTACATTACTATTATTCTTTGTTATGTTTACTACTACAGCTTTACCTCTACCCTGTCACAGGCATTAATTTTGAATTTCCTTCTTTCATGAAGGGTTAAATATATGCCCTAGAGATCTTGCTTTGCTGTGCCAGAAGGTATACTCCTTGAAAAGACTCTTAATCTGCTGTTTAACGTGTCTCTATGTTAAGTTTGGTTTATATTTGTTAGTTTGTATGAAAATAAGTCTGATGGAGTTTTCCATTTCATGCTTGTAATAGGTGGAGAATTGTGTTGTTGGTGCTCCTTGTGGAGTAATGGATCAGATGGCTTCTGCATGTGGTGAAGCAGACAAACTTCTTGCGATGATCTGTCAGGTAAACAAATTGCAATGCAATTCTTCCATCTGAGATAGATGAGTATTAAACATAAACAAAACGTATTTTCCATGCAGCCAGCTGAGGTATTAGGACTCATTGATATCCCAGCTCATATACGGTTTTGGGGGATCGATTCAGGAATACGTCATAGGTCTGGAACCTGAAACACGTTCTTCACTGCATATTTTAATTGTGTTTTCTTTTCCTGTTAGCGTGACTATGATATCCAAGCTAAGAATGAGATTAGTATAACCTGAGGGAAGACTCTAGAATATTATTTGCTCTAGGGCATTGGCAGGATACACATATTTTCTTCTTTGCAAGGAAAGGATCTTGGAAACTCTTTGTTTTCCAACTATTTTGTTGAATATCATGTGCTTCAACTACTTTCTTTTGGATAGATCATTCCTAATGTGCTTGTGAAAATTCAAAAGATTTGTTGGTCAATACGTCCCAAGCAGTGGAGCTCTGGAGGAAATTAGTTGTTTTTAAAATTTAAAACCTTTTTAGCGTGTAGATTGGAACAGCTAGTATACTGTCCAAATTGGCTTTTTGGGTGTAGAATCTCTGGTTTTGTTTAATATGGTAATAGACAATAGTTAGTCTAGGTTTTGTAGTAGAAAATAAATGTATTCCTGTTGGAGTTCTTTTTTTTTTTTTTTTTTTTTTTTTCAGATATTGACATCTGATATCTGACATCAAATTCTGAGGTTAGCCTTTGTTCTAGATCAGCAGTCAAGAACGAATAGTTATGTTATGGGCCTCTAGGGATGTGTAAATAATCTCTTGATTTACCTGTATCTACTGCAGTGTTGGTGGAGCAGATTATGGGTCTGTGAGAGTTGGTGCTTTTATGGGCAGGAAGATATTGAAATCTCTTGCTTCTGAACAGTTGCTTTGCTCATATTCAGAAAACAGCTCTTGCCAGAAAGCTGAGGTTAGACATGAGGATGGCAGAAGCATACTCGAAACTGAGGCTTCACTTGATTTCTTATGCAACCTCTCACCTCATAGGTAATTTCAAATATGCTGTTACATCTTACTTTTCATTGTTTCTTCTTCCACTATATCAGAATTTGGTAACAATGCATTTCTTGAATTTCAGATATGAGGCTTCTTATGCCCATAGGATACCAGAGTTTCTGCTTGGCCAGGAGTTCATAGATAAATATGTGGATCATGATGATTCTGTAACAGTTATTGATAAACATCATAGTTATGCAGTGAGAGCACCAACCAAGCATCCTCTTTATGAGAACTTCCGTGTCAAGGTCGGTGATTCACATATGGCAATCTAAATATGGTGTTTCTTGATAGTATAAATTATATATCAAAATTGAATTCAATAATTTCTATGTTGAGAAATGGAGATGGACTATTTAACAGAAACCTCTACCCATTATGTTTCTTGGAAACCTTAAAAATCAACCAACTACTAGTTATTTTTTGCTTCAAACTAGCATTTGTACGAATAGTAATAACCCATAACTGGGACTATGTATACTGTTGAATTATAGTGGACTATCAGAAAATTAGACAGGTTCGGAACTAAATACCGAGCCTATGAATTGGATATCTTCAGTGTTTATTTATGCGCATGAGTGTTAGTTAGGTTAATGTATCTTTGACCTATGATATGGTATATAACTGCAAAGTTACACCTGCACTTTCTACCCTTTCCTTTGATTTTCCTTTTAATGAATAATATTTGTTACTTCCATTTTCATTTATTATAATCGTATTCTTGATGTTAATTCAACTGATTACATGGAGTCTGTTAGAGAAGACGTAATTTATAAATATCACCTAGAAATCACTCACACTGTAGGAGCCATTCCTGAGTTTTTAAGCTTTTACATGAGGTGATAAATCTGTATGGTTGGGTTAAATGTCTAAGAGGAAAAAAAAAAAAAAATAGAAAAGGAAATAATGCCAGCGGACTCAGCAATGTCTATAGATTAAGTTCTATTGAACTAATAGTTCAGCACTGAGCAGGAAAAAAAAAAGGTAGTTTACTAGTCAAATATAAGATTCATAGTTCATAGGGTCTGGGATTCGTTCACCCTTTCCCTGTCTATTCAAATTATCTGTGTAATTTAGGTATGGTTCAACCATCGTGCAATCTGCACCAAGCATATTTTTGAAGAATGGTTATGTCTCTCGCTGTTGGATGCTACAAAAACATCTTTGGTCCCCATCTGGTTTTTGCAAAATGCAAAAATTGATTATGGTATGAAAGGTTGGATTTGGTTAATATCAAACTGCAAATGGTGCAATTTTGTAGCAGATGCACAATAAATACGGCACCAAAATTGATATTTATGTGATCCAAATTAGTTGCTTTGGAAAAACTACTGGGCTTTTTTTTCTACCATGGTAAATAATGTGAAGAACGTAATGATTTGGTCGCTCAGTAATAGTAAAAATACTTCAAGGGATTGGCATAGTAGCATTTTTCAAGGGTAGCAAATGGTTGCTAATTGAATAGAATTAGTTATCTTAGTGTTTGCATTTTGTACAAGAAAAGAGGAAGGTCAAATTGACTTTTCACATAATAAACCTTACTTTTTAATCTTGGAACTACCTGTCTATTCATTCTTTAGCTCTCTGTTTATTTCTGCCAGAATATTACTTTTTAAAGTCCTATGATATAAACTGGCTCAATGACTGTTCGGGCATCATGAACTCCTCTGTAAACTAAGGAAAACATTATTTACTATGTAAACTCCTCTACAAACTCTGTTCAAATGTATAACTGAACTTGTACTGTGCTCTTTTATTTTTTTAGGAAGTTGAACATTCTTAGGATTTAATTACAATTGCTTTTCTGTGTGCTATTCATATTGAGATTTCCCTTTATGATGTCTGTGTGAACCACTATCTAGGCATTCTCAGCACTACTAGCTGCCGCTTCCTCAGACTATCAACTTTCTGCTCTTGGAGAACTAATGTATCAGGTATTTGTCATTATTTTTCGCTCGTTTCAGGTTAAACCCCATATATTAGAGTTTTTAAAAATTACTATATTAAATTGCTTTGAAAATGTTCACCAGATATGAGTTCATCAAAGTTGTAGCCTTGGTAGTTTCCTGTGTAATGCTATGTCTCACTAATTGTCCAATGTTAACAGTGTCATTACAGCTATGGTCACTGTGGACTCAGCTCTGATGGGACGGATAGGTTGGTGGAATTTGTACAACAAGTACAGCACAGTAAATTGTCAAAATCTGAAAAGGGTGGTACATTGTTCGGGGCAAAAATTACGGGAGGTGGTTCTGGTGGAACAGTTTGTGTTATTGGTAGGAACTGTGTGAAAAGTAGCGAACAAATTCTTGAGGTAATTATAATAAAAAAGCTTCTTGTCATGGTTAGTTACATTTTTACAAAAGACTTGCATAAGGCCTATGTTTTTTGCATCCTCATTCCTTTGTGGAAAGAATGTATTGCTGACTTCTTAGTAAAATAATGAAATTTGGAATAATGCTACACAAAATGTAGGGATGCTATGTAAAGACCATTCATTCATGTAAAGTATGAAGAAAAGATAAAAGCCATTGCTTTGTCTCTTGCTTTCCATCTTTATTAAGAAGCAAAAAGTTATTAGACAAGCTCTCTGATCTGCAAAATCATGCAAGCCAGTTGGAAACTGAGCTAACTTGTGTCCCAGCAAACAATCATATGCATCTTCGAACAAAACTAAAAATGAATCTTAGATGTTTCCTTGTGAACTAAGAGCAATTTGACTGAAATGTCTTTTCCCCATTGTTTTCTGCCCATGAATATGATCGTTACACAAAACAAATTTCCTCTTGTTTTTTATTATTGGATGCATGCCATTTTACATGAAACTTGGTTTTGTTTTCTTGGTTAATTCCGAAACTTGTTTGTTCTATTTTCCATCTGTAGATTCAGCGGAGATATGAAGCTGCTACTGGTTTCTTGCCTTATATCTTCGAAGGATCTTCACCAGGCGCTGGAAGATTTGGTTATATGAAAATACGCCTGACGTGTTGACATGTAAAATGAATCTGGTTGATCAATTCTTTTGGTTCGTCGAGACTTTTGGAATGTTTTAGGGTTTTACATGAAATTGCTGGACTACTAATAAAAGAACCAAAAATTTCTCTTTTTTTTTAATTTTTTTTTCTCAATTACAATTCGTAGTGCTCTATTGCTTGACTTGAAGCTTTTTCAGATCTAGATAGGACTTTTTTTTTTTTTTTGCCTTGGGGAGCAATAAGCATTTGTTAACTTTTGGTCTTTAGTGGTCATCAAAAATTGATTTTAAGGATGAAGATGAAATGTACCTAAATCAACAAAAAATGAGTGAGTGTAAGTAACAATATTTACTTGCCTACAAATTATCACTGATAAAATATTAATCGAGATGGTAATGATTTCTATCTTAAAAAAGATAAGGACAAAGAGAGGGGTTCTTACCTTCAATGCTCTCAATCCAAAAGGGATTAATCTTGAACCAAAATGGTCGGAAATATATTTGGTTAAACCAAAAAATATTTACAAATTATCCTTGTTATAACAAATGTGGTCACTGTAGCAATTTGTTCAATACCAGATTTAAAGACTTTCTCATTTTTTTTTCAATACACGAGGGGAGGCAGATGGGGATATGAATTCCTACCATTTGACAACGAGTATATTTAACCAATGTTACGATATGTATATTAAGATACTTAATAATTTAATTATTTAGAATATATTTAGAAAAAATGTTACACGTTACGAAATAAAAGTTAAAATATTATTGGTGTATAAAATAAGTTCTTTTTATATTATAGATACATAAATAAATTCTTTCTACAAGTAAATTTTTTTGTGGAAGCATCCGTCCCTCTAAATTTTTTCAAAATTCTGAATTTTCTCTTAAAATAAAAAATTTAAAAAGACTCTTTAATTTTTACCTTTTATCTCCCAAAATTTTTAAAAAGGTTATAGCATTATTTTTTTAATATAATTTACCTATATAAATTTAAAGTTTCTGATTTCATCGTCTCGATGGCCTAATATTCTTTTGACACAACTGTTTCATTCTCTTTTAATAGCAGAAAAGATTGCAAAACCGCATGCGTCTAATTATGAATATGAAAGAAAATTATGACCCAAATCTTTTGCTTTGAAACACAGCCGCAAAGTGTTTGCAAACATTTGAATTTAGACACTTTCTGTAACGTTATGAGACAAGTTGGTTTCACACAACCACCTTTTAAACATGCATGTCCTAATTGGGTTCTTCACAAAATTACAAAACTATAACTTAAATTCAATATCATTATTGAGACTAGAAATAAAGTACAACAGATTCAGCCTTTTAATCCGAAATGCATGTTCACTTAGCAAAAAATAATAAAAAATAAAAAATAAATCCGAAATGCATGTTCTATTTTCACTTGATATAATAATTTTGGGAGCGCTCATACATAGACAAATTACATACTTTAACTCTATTAATTAAAAATTTAATGATAGGATTATGAATTAACAGAATCTGTACTCTTTAAATAGAAAAGATCAGCTGCGAACAATGAAAATTTTTGAAATCTTCTTATTTCCTTTAGAAAAATTACCGACTCTTTCAAAAAATTCCTTAAAAATTTTATCAGTGATCTTCCCAAACACATTTTTAGAATTTATATTTTTATACTCTGTCGTATCCTTTTCTATGGTTTTGCCTCTCTAATTTCAAAAATTTTTCGCTCGTGCCTATTAGCGTAAGTTATATAAAGAATATATCTATTTTTAAAAAGTGAATATTCTTCTTTTTTAACATTTTAAAATAAACATATTAACATTTAATATCAATAAGAACTAGGAAATATTATATTCAACTTCAAATCTAACAAAAGACAAGGAGGTATGGAAGAAACTTTACTAGTAATTACGATATGTTTAATATTTTATCCCTCCATAAATATAGAGATCTTGGAATAGTTATCTATTTGATACTATCTCAATTTTACAATATAAGTCGTTTTAGATTTATTTATATAAATTAAAAATTCATAAATTACAGACAATTTTAAAACTAAATTTTTATAAATATCCCCAATTAAATCTTTACCTACTTTGGTAATGAGAAAGAGTTGAATCATATTTAATGAAAGAGAGAGATTGTAGGGAGAAGTAGAGTTGAAAAAAAGTAATAAATTTTGTAAAAACAACCTATATTATGAAAAAACTTTTCAAATTCAAAACGACTTATATTGTGAAATTAATACATCTTAATCTTCAAACTTAAGATAAAAAAGCAGTTGTCGACTTGTATTAAAGACGTGGATCATTAAATTCCCTCTACACCAAGGATTAAAAAAAGGTGAAAACAAATTTTGATATACGTCAAAAAACAATTTTTTAATAAAAATTTTGGTGGCATTTTTTGGATACACAAGAGATTTGTATCAGTATTTTAAACTTTTTCTTGATAAATAATCGTACTTGTGATTTTTTTTTTAATCCTAAGCATTACTTGTCTATTTTTAATATGTATTATTTTTGAAAATTTTACACCTATTAAGAAAGTTTTAGTATCTGTAGAGTTTTAATAGAAACAAATTGAATTATTCATGTTAAAAATTATAGAGTTAGCTTGAAAATTAAAAATTAATTAATATAATTACTTGGCGGAGTAATAAATAATAAAAGTATAATTAAAAAATAATAAATACATTGCTGATTTTACAAAAATGATAAATAATTATTGAAAAAAAATCTATCTTATGTGATGAATAAGAGAGAAAGGAGAGAGTAACTTTGATAGTGAAAGTTTCCTAGAGGCACCTTAATTAATAGGGTTAAGAATTTATTTATTAATTATTATTATTATTATTATTATTATTATTATTATTATTATTATTATTATTATTATTATTATTATTATTATTTTGTAACTCTTGGGATGGGCCTCTACCCTTCCATTACACCTTATTAATGGTTTTTATATAATAAAGGGTCAAACGGCTCCCTTCCGAAGTTTTGGAAGCATTTTGGACAATAATTCTTTATATAAGTTACAAAATAATAGCAATAAATGGTAAGGTCCTTTGTATTTTATTTAATAACAAATGCTTAAAATCATATATCTTAAAAATAGGTACTCAAAAAATAATACATAAGGGAATTATTCAAATGATATGTGTTGGATGTATATACAGACAATACATTCATTGAACCATGTATTCTATTGTAACATTTTCACAATATATACAACGAAAAACTGCATAAAATGACTTGAACTCTTCTGATATGAAAAATTTTGAAGTCAAATTTATTTTTTTTTTCCTTTTCCCCTCAAAGAATTCAACACTATTATAAAAGGAAAATGGAAAGGGAAATGAGATGAGCATAAATCCAATGAATATCAAATTTGAAATTATTTAATTTCGTAAAAAGCGCTCTAATTATTAATTGTGTAGTTATCTTGACAAAAAAAAAAATTTGAAGTCTTATAGACTAATACATTCAACATTCAGTTTATTAAAACTTGTCAAAGTGAAAAAACTCCAAAAAGCAACTCCTTAGCTTCTGAAATAGTTAATCAAGTTTGTTACTATATATGTGCTAAAACTAGAGGATGAGGACATTTAAAAATGGTTTTTTTTAAAAAAAATAATCCATAAAAGTAGTGGACACCATTCAAGTTTAAAACATATCATTTGACAATGAATATTTCTAAATAAACTAAATTATCATAATAAGAAATTGATTCGTAATTAGCTTTCAAGTTTAACTCTTGTCTATTGACATTGAGATATATTATCAAAAACGGTATTCATGATATGATAAAAGAGAGCTATTAAGGGGTACCAAAATACCTTTCCGACAAAAGAAATGAAACTTTCACAAAGGAAAGGTTACAATCCAACATTTACAGTACCAATGAATGTCCTCTTGTCTGATGTCTAAAATGACCATAGCTAGCAACCAGTACATTTAAATCTTGCTTTTTTGAAAAGATCTTGAAGTAAAGAATAAAGTGTGAGATCACAACATAGAAATTTGCGGTTCCTTTTGCAAAACAACACATGCTTTGCCTCTTAGCTAAATTATTGCATTTACAAAGCATGCATGCTGATGATAAACCTTTCCTCCCGACCCCTCCCCCTCCCTTCCCCACACCCCCCCCCGCCCCCCACCAAAAAAAATAAAAAAAAAAGATTTTCTGCCATTATAAATTAAGTCAAATAAGTAACTCTTCATTGTGTGTATTGTGTCTAAGAGAGTCTTGCATGAAGTAAAAGAGAGTGGATTGCAGCCAAGGATGACTTGCCGGCCGGAGATCCAAATTCATGAATGCTGTTGGAAAAGAACGTCTGGCCGGCGAGGCGTCCTTGGCTACATTTTGCTCTCTTCTTCTCATTTGAGGCTCTAGAGATTAATCCATTAGTTGAGTTCCTAAAACTTGTACCTGAAGTACTTGTGCTTACCTGATTTCACCACATTGTAAGTTTAAAATTTCATTGTTTTAGTTTCATTATATCACATTGAATCTTAAAAACTACATATCAATATATATATATATATATATATATATATATATAGGCATTATATATTGACATCAAATATATTTTAATATTGAAATTAATATACATAAATAAGTATATAATAATTTATCGTACCTTTTTTTTTAACCATTCATATACTATATTTTTATACATATACATCAACATATCTATATGTAATTGTATAGTGATCATTTGCTTCATTCACTGAAGCAATATCTAGATGTAAAATGTCTCCTTGTATTTTCAGAACCAGTTGTCTTATTATTGCTTCAATCAAGATATACGGTAATTTGAGAAAAAATAAAGAAAATCACCTAGAGATAGTGCACGATATTTGAACTAGAATTACTAGCCCCGATGAGGTTCCAAGGAGTTACTAGCCCATTGTAACCGGATATTTTCAATTAAAAAAAGACAAAAGAGATTTTTTTTTTCTTTTTTGTTTCTCAGGAAATTAAAAGAGTAATTGATGAGCTCTAGTATTTAGAGTCTTTGATAAAAATTTTACCATTGTAATCTCCATTGAAGTTTTTGAGGAATTCAGAGACCAGAACATTAAATTGGGTACAGAAAGTGACTTTTTTTTTGGGTTGAAATACTCTTTGTATAATTGCTTCAATTTAATGAACTCTGTGATATACATACATATGTATATAAATTTAATATATATAGAGAGAGAGAGAGAGGGGCTAGGGACACAACAAAATGTTGAAGTCTTCCTTTGGGAATTAACAAATGGTTTCCTAGCCGTGGATTCGGCTGTACTGACATTGGATTTCTCCTTCTGTTCGAGGTTTGAATTATGTGGAGATGCTGCTGAGAGCATCCTCCATTTATTTGTCAATTGTAAGGCGGTAAGACCTGTATGGGAAGGTGCAGCATGCCATTTTGGCTTAGTTGAGTTGATTCCCGCAGCATCATTCTCAGAATTCTGGAATCTTTGGCGGAATGCACAAGGCAGTCAGCTTCGGAAGATTTTTCTTGAAGGCTATTGTTGGGATAATGTGCATTTCTCTGCTGCTAAGCTGAATGTAAGTGTACAGAATTCTGTCCGGACGGCCGCTAAAGCATTTCCTTTGAGGAATGACAAACAATAGCAGTTAGCACTCACATAATTCACCGTAACGTATGCCCCTAAGCTGCAGTCAGCCTTGCGGCCAATCTCTTGGTCCAGTGGAGGAGGTTCAGCACTACTGACTTTGAATGTTGGTGCATCGAAATCCTTTGGCGCCCTTTCTGGAGTTGGAGGAGTATTGCGTGACAGCAATCGTGACTTTGTATTAGCATTTGCAAAGTATATAGAAGGAGGAGATCATATAATATTGGAAATTGCAGCCTTACTCGAATGCCTAAGGATTTGTATAAAATATGGCTTCACCTCTCTTGTGGTTTTAGTCTGACTCAAAGATGCTTATCAGTCACTTAGGTGATAATAAGGATATGCCCCTGCGATATTATCAGCTATACAGAAGCGTCCTCCGGTTCAATGGGAAACTTCAAGATATTTCTTTTCAGCATGTTTACAGACAAGCTAACAATAACATGGATGGAAATCACCTACCTAATTATGCATGTAATAGCGATAGGTATATTATTTTTAATTCTTTTGATTCTCTGCTAAATATATTCAAGGTGCACGTATTCTAAATAAGTTGTAAGTCCGTTCTTTGAGATCATATCATGTTTGTATGGTCAGATAGTAAGACTAAGAGATTGATTTGAGATGAATTTTATAAAAAATTATTAAATATGTGGGGCTATGTAGGTCAAAGAGGGAGAGTACGATGACTTATGAGTAGATGATAATTATTGAAAAATAAAAATTAGATAAAATAATAATATATTTGAATTAAAGTGAAATTTTAATTTAGGATGAGAATAGAAAATCTTTACCCAAATATAACCTAAGTCTCCCTCCCTGCAATTACCTTTTTTCACTAATAAATAAATAGGGGTTCAGCCAATCCTCCGACAAGACAATGGTGGGGTGTGTGTGTATATATATATATATAGAGTTTACATGTAGTTTTTTTTTTATAACATTAATTTTTTAGAAACAGTTACATAATATTACGAATTATTGTCCCTATTGAAAAACTAAGGACAAAAGAAAGTAATTCCTTCAAAAACAAAATATTAATTTGCTGAAAAGGGATGAAAAACCATCGACATTAGTACTGATTTGGGATCAAAACAGGGACATTGCTCAAGCAAATCAATTTAGATAATATGCTTATGAGAACAGAATGATTTAGAGAAAGGGACGACATAATATATAATATGTTTTATTTAAATCTGATATCTAAGGTTGAAAATAGCTAATTAGATATATATCATGTTTGCATCGGACATTTGGAAAAGAACATATCTTATATTGCTGTTTTGAATCTGATACAATCTCACAACTAGAAGTTGCTCCATTCATAAAGCTAAAACTAGCGGATAAATGCTTGAAATTATGAAGTCCAACCACTAACTCCTAATAGACTGCAACACACTCCAATAATCTCAAATTAAAACTATTGAAAATAAATGCCTTTTTGACACCAACAACTAAGAAAATATCTATAACATAATTATTAGGATTTGTATTTCAAATATTGATCATTATTCGTTTTGATAATATATTAGCTTATATTAGTCATTTTGAAATATAGTTTTAGAAGTATTAAATTACTAATTCATTTTTTTCGTTCAAGATTATTAGGGAGAAGCCAACTAAGAGTACTTAGAAGTTAATTAACGAATCTAGATCCACTGAACCTTTTATACTTGAATTTTTAGTTTTATTTTGCAACTACTACATGTGTTTTGCATAACACTAAAACAAATCAATTTCCCCGAAGTTTTTTTACATATTTACTTTATTTTTTCGCAGGGACTCTGCCCTTGTCCTCTCTAATGGCCAATTATGACTTAGCAAACGTGAATAAAATGTAAAGGCGAAGGAAAATAGTTGTTTTTGCATGTGAAAAAGATAGTTGCTATCCACGTAGGCAGAATAAAGCATATCTATCTATGTAAAAGGTGAAGAACAAAATCATAAAAAGTGAAGAACTGAATCACAAAAAAGCATAACGGCAAATCATTGTAACAGTACTATACCACAAGAGGTAAAAGAAGATAAGAATGTGACTTTCTGATGGAACCTCTTTTTTTTTTAAAAAAAAAAAAAAACTGATGTCCTCAACAACAAACTACAAGAAAAAGCACTATTAGCGACGGCTATATAGCCGTCTCTAATTATTTGCAGTATATCGACAACAATAAAATAGTGACAAATGTTTGACCAGCCATTACAATGCTGTTGGTAATTTTGCAATGGTAGTGTAACCATCTCTAATTAGCGATGGTGTAGCGATGTCACGAAATTTTCTTCGCTAATTAGAGACGAGTTAGCGATAGTTATCCAATATACAAAAATAAATTCAACTTTTTAGGATTTGTCTACGTCACAATACCGTCACCAAGGAATGACGACAATAGGTAATTATACATTAATGCTAAATTATTATTGCAAAGGCCGTCGCTAAATCGTCTCTAAATATCAACGAATTTACAACGGTTATCCAAAATTCAAAAATAATTTTAATTGTATAGAATTTGCCAATGCACATTGTCGATAAGCCGTATCTACATTGTGACGGTTTAGCAATGGCAGTGTACTTTAGCACTAATTAATTGTGAGGTTGTCGCAAGGCTGTTGCTAAATAGAGATGGCTTTGCGAGGGATTAGAGTATCATCTCTAATTAGCAATGGTTTAGATACGGTACCCTACACCATTGGTCATACGTCACTATGCAGTCGCTCTTTAGAGACAATGTCATAATCTCTTGCAAATTTTGTTGCTAATATGAATTGTTAAAAAAGTTTTAGAGTTTAATTACATAAATATGTGGATATGTGTAGAGACATAGTATATGATTTTATACATTGCAAATATACTCTATTAAATATATTATATGTGTAAGTTATACTATATGATTTTTATAATATTAGATATATGCATACTAACATATATATACCCATTCATATACACTAACACTCAGGTACACTAATATATACTAATGTATATATACACAATAATATATGTATTTATATATATAAATATATATACCGTTTTCCTACTCAAATATTTAATTAAAATATTATAAATGTCGTGTCAATTATAATACTTGAACTTTTGTTAAGATATGTAGCAAAGTATACATGATTCTAATATTTTCATTTTTAATTATACAACTAAATTTAACCAAAAATAATACTTTAACTTTTGTTAAATTTTAACTAAATTAATATTAACAAGTAAAAATTAACACATTAAATTATAATTTTATTAAATATTTTTTTTATTTATAACATATTTTTACTAAAAAAGATTAAAATTGGGAAAAAAAATTCATTATTCTATTTACAACATATTTTCTACCTATGAGAGATTAGTGATGGCATATAGGCCTTAGCAAAATTATAGGCCATCTGTAGCTAAACCTTCGCAATTTGCGAGATATTAGTGACAACCTATAGGCCCTAGTAAAATTATAGGCCATCCGTAACTAAACCCTTGCAATTTATGAGAGCTTAGCGACGGAATATTGCCATAGCTAAATGAAAGACTAAGTTCAACACTTAGTCTTTTTCCCATCCTTTCTTTCTTCCTTTCCTGGTCCTTTCGAATTTGACTTTGCGATTTCCCGCCCTTTGTGATTTCCCTCTTCCTTTCCCTTTCATTTCTATTAAATTTTTTGACACCTCCCACCATTGCCACCATCAGGGATCTGTCCTCCATAGTACTGACACGCTCCATTGTCCCGTCTGCCATTGATGTTTCCACTAAGCTCCTCTGCTACCCCTGCTAAGCTCTTTTGGGTTTGCTAGTTTGTTATTGTTTGGTGACTATTGAGGTTTAGAGTTCATTCTGTAGTGAGCTTTGAAGACATAGAAGCTTGATTATAGGCAATTGCGTTGACTTTACAGGGAATTACTTTACATTTATTGTTTGAGGAAAATATCATCTTTAATAGTTTGTGTTCTTAGTCCAAAAGTTCTTTTTAAGTCTTAAAAAATTGATAGATTCTGCAATTGGGTTTTTGCCATTCTTGCTTATGAGTTTAGGGCTGAATTTAATTTCTTGATAAGAAAACCAAATGTTCAGATTGAGATACATAGAATTGAAAATAATTGCTTTGGCATTCTACGTGTTCTTTTGTGTGTAAGATTTCTTATCATTTGATGTGTATTTTGAGTTCAAGCTTGACTTTTTTGATGACTCTAGATGGCACATGTATAACTACAACTCCAAATTGATGTTGCTATTAACATTTTATTTTAATTTATGATTTTGAAATGTGGTCTTGTTTTAAATGTAATGCGCTTATAATTTATTTCATTCCCTAGCTTCCATAACTTATCATTTTTTTGGGTATATCATTCTTTGAAGTTGTTTGATATATCTTTGTTTTATCTAGTGATTTTGTACTTGAAGTGGCAACATTTCATATTTGTCTACCCTACAACAATGTTTGGTTGATTGGAAGTGTTAGCCCTAAAGGTATTTTTATGTATTTTGACTTATGACAAATATTAATAAGGACTAACTTATGTGATTTATATACGATAGGACATGATTGACCTTAATTCTTCCAAAGGCATGCAAATGAGACTGTCAAGCAACTCTTGAGCAATGGAATCCAAATCAAGTATATCTTCAATTCAAGAGCTAGCAAAATCATGAAGTTCTTGTGAAAGAACATTAGACTATGATTCATTTGTCAAGGTATTATGTGCAAATTCCTATGTCTCCTTTATCTTATGATTTAGTTTATTTCTACCTTGAAGCACACAAATAAAATGATTTCAAAAAGTAGGTCTTCAGATATTTGGATTGAGTAGTTTGGATAGACTCTGCATCCAAAAGCTTTGTCCAAAACTCTGTAATAGTGTCAAAATGTTTCTGCCTAAAAAAGTACCGTTTTGGATGCACCTTTTGGGTGCATTTTCTTCCAATCTTTGAGTCCAAAACTCAGAAAAACATGACAACGAAAAACTAACTCTTACTAGCCGTTGCTGTCTTATTTTTTGCTCCTATAAAATCTTTCAAAACTCGACTTTGAAGTAGATTTTTATGCTATCTTTTTTAGAAACACTCTTACACTTTAGAATACAAAAATCTCCATTTTCATTAGTGTTTCAAAAGTGAAATTAAAGTGTTCAAAAGGTAAAAGGTGTTGGTAATCATTTGTTCGTAATTTGCTCAAACTTGTGAGTTGTTTCTATAAACTTTCCTTCATTCTAACTTGTATCAATGTTAAGAAGGTAAAACCCAGTTGAGGTGAGCCTAGATTGTTGTGATTAAAGAGGTTGGGTGTAAAATCAAGGTTGGTAATCCTTTTGTGTAAGATTGATGTCACCTACCACTATTAAGTTGGGAAAAAAGTTTTAGTGAGTTGTGTTGAAATCCTTAAGAATTTAAGGTAGTAGATGTAGATATTTGAGGATTGAACCACTATAAATTCTTGAGTTTTACTTTATGCCTTACTTGCTTAAATTTCTTCACTGATTCTTTCCTCTTAAATGCTCTATTCTTTTTTGTTAAAAATCAGTAAATCATTTATAATCTTCTCATTCTAATTTAAACCTGTCATTTAAGATCTCAACTACCCTATCTTCATTTCATAACATTTCGTGATGATTTAAAAGTCTTCTAGCTACACTCTTGAAATCGCAAAACCTTCTTGAAGCCACGAAGTATTTTTGTCTTTTAGTTCGGAAGTTTTTTTTTTGGGAGCAAAATTTTCGAATCAACTCTTATTTGCCAAAAACCTTATTCACCCCCTTCTAAGGTTTTTCAATTGGTATCAGAGCGTTAGCCTACTCTATTTTCAGTCTAACAACCGTGTAGAAAAAATCCTTATGACAAACACATCTGCTCTTCCTTATATTGAAGGATCTTCAACAAATTGACCTCCTTTGTTCAAAGAACGTAGCTATACATTCTGAAAAAAAAATAGAATGAAGATTTATATTTGCTCAATTAATTTTGAATTGTAGAATCTGATTTGAGAATGGACCATTTGTTCCGTCAAAGTTCGTTAAAGGCAGAAAAGTGCCTAAACAAAGTGATGAATATGGCAACGATGACATTTCAAAAATGACCCTAAATTTTCAGGCAATGAATATATTGTGCTATGCTCTTGATGCTAATGAATATAACCGACTTAGCGACTGTGATTCAGTTCACGAAATATGGAGACTACTTAAGTTCACTCATGAGAGAACCAATCAAGTGAAAGAATTGAAGCTAGGACTCTTTGTCCGAGACTATGAATTGTTCTCTATAAGTTGAGTGAAAACATAACTGACATGTTTACTTGGTTCACAAACATTATGAATGGTCTAAAAACATATGGGAAAACATATTCCCTGGGAGAACAAAATAGAAAATTACTTGATGCTCTGTCAAAGAGTTGGCAGCCAAAAATCTTGGCTATAGAGGAATATAATATAAAGATCTGAATAACTTACCCACTAAAGAGCCAATTGGCTCTCTCTTAACTCATGAAATGAAACTTAAGAGGTTTCAAGAATATGATGATGATGAGAAAGGTAAACGGGGAATTGCCTTAAAAGCAATTGATGAAGAGACTAACAGTGATCAGATTGAATATGATGATGGCACTGATTTAGACACGGAAGGATTGGCTATGGCAGCTAGAAAATTTAAAAAAATGTTCAGAAATGGATATTTTAAAAAGGGTAAGAAGCTTGTGAAAAGGAAATGATAGACTTTCTCTTTCAAACCTCAATGCTTTGAATGTAAAAGCACGGAACATTTCATTACTGATTGTCCAATGGCCAAAGAAAAGGAGGCCAAGCAATTTAGAAAGAAAAAGGACACAAAGTTGAAGAAAGGAAAAGGATTTGGAACTTGGGATCAAGCAGAATCTAAAATTGAAGAAAGTTGTGATTCAAAAAATGAAAAGGCTAACATATGCTTCATGGCTATGGAGGATACGGTAAATCCTACATCTCCAGATTTAACAACTGATCTGCATGTTTCTGATTATGAAAAGCATGATGATCCCAGTGAATTACTTTTTGATATGTTTCATGAACTAAATAAATTGTCTAGAAGAAACAAAGAAATGAAGAAGAAAATTGATTCATTATTAAATGAGAATACAAAGTTCTTGAGTCATATATGCGCTCGAACATTGAACAAAATGCTATCATCACCTTATTGCATCATATGTCTTTAGAAAATAAATGCTTATGTGATAAAATTTGTTCTCTTCAAACTATGGTCAGTAATTTTGACAATATGAAAAGTAGAGTCGATAATCTTACCTCATGCATTGAAAAGTTTATAAATGGTAAAAACAATTTGGAAAAATTGCTTGGGGCATAACAATGGTATAGGCTATATACATGATATTAAAACTGAAAATCACAAATTTTTCTTTGTAAGAGCGGCTTCATTACATATGACACATAGCTATTGCACATATTGTGAAAAATTTGGACACAAAGCATCTAAGTGTCTGATAGGGACTAAATTTATCACTATTTTCCAAGATATTTGAGGGTATTTTGTGATACTTTTGATGTAATAATTAGGCGTATTCCTTCCTATTTGACATTTTGCTTGTAAAAAGTGTTTTTGACAAATTTGTGCAGATTTAAGTGGATTTCGAAAAAAAAGTGAAAGATTCCAGATTGACCCAGTGCCAGGTCCAGTTAAGGCACCAGGCACCAAGTCTGCTATGGAAAAGCAACAATTTTGAAGAGAAATAGATTGGCCCAGTGCCAGATGGGTCGAATGGACCTAGCGCTAGGTCTATTCTAATCTATGTCGGCAGGTTTTTCTTTTCAGAGCAGATTTTGGCAATTTCATTTTAATTCTTTTGGGAACTCTTTCAACTACGGAAAAGGACTCTTATACATACTTTTTGGCATTTAGAACTCCCATAAATATAAAAGAATAACATCTTTAAATCAGTTTTTAACTTTGGGATTTGTAAACCAATAGGAAACTCTTATAGAAATACTAAGATTTAGGAGGATCAAAGGAGAATTCTTGAAGAAGAAGATGAGGTTACTCAAGAAGGTTTCAAGGAAGAAGAAGAAGGCATACTTGTCTATGAGTAGTTTCTTTTTCTCTTCTTTATAAATTATTGACAATTTAAGTTTTAATTATTTTAATTATATTTAGAGGATGTTTTTAGATTCATGACTTTGTATTGATTTTAGTTATTTGATCAATTGATTATTGTCTTTGGTATGTGATTACTTGTTATCATTGGTTATTAATGCATTTTCTTCTAATTAACTTGAGAAACAATGTTAGGAGTTTACTGCATTGATTTCACATTTGTCAAATCTTAATGGACTTGAAAAATGAAGTTAAGATTAAAAGACTAAAATGATCGAATATTAGTTAATTTCACCTCGAGCAAAAGGTCATTAGCTAATATCATGTTTATGAGGTATAAGTTTAATGCATCTTTTGGCTATTTTAGTGCGATTAGAAAATATGCTAAATTAATCAAGAGATAGTGATTCCATGAATTAAGAAAGAAGTCGAGTCTATATAAGTAAGTTTATGACTTGAGAAGCGATTGAACCTTACTTAAATTCCTTCATAATATCAAGATGATAATTAATTGTGATAAGTACTAATAAATCATTGTTATGTCTTTGAGGATCTATCTATTTACATATCTTTTCATTTTATTCTTACTCATTGATAATTCTTGTAACACCCCACGACCTACGTATCCCAAAAGGGGCAGGGATATCGCCCTATCCTTAGGACAATGGGTCTTTATAACTAGATAATAGAAAACATAGAAAGAAATAACTTAACAATGGACTTATTACAATCCCAAAATAATACTTTTACAAATCTTGAAACAAATAGATGGTAACTAAAATCTTTAACAAATAAATACATCAGGATAAATCTTCTAAGCTCATGGCAGCATAAGAAAATCGACTTTCCAAGCAGGATCGACCTGAAGACATGATATAAAAGTTGTGAGAAATATTTTTCAGAAAGTCCTATGTATGCTCTACGTATTTCAGGAAAAACATTTTATGTATGCAAGTTTTGAACAAGTCATAATAAAAAGTTTGCAAGTCCAGAAATTTACCTTTAAACACTGAGTAGAGTTTTATCAGCATTTGTAAATTAAAAATGCTCAACTTGAAAAGGAATAACCACTCTAATAAAGTTGACTATGAAGTCATGCATCATAAATGGACATGGCAGCACATTTTGTGCACCATGTCAAGAGAACAGTCAGGATGCCACATTTTGTGCATCATGACAAGAGAATGATTAGGATGCCACATTTTGTGCATACTGATACAAGGTGGGTGTACAGCCTACTGGGTAAGATACTTCTCAATCTCTACACCTAAACATACTGGTTGTCCACTCCGAAAATAAACAGTCCATTTGAACTGTACTGCTAGCTCGGACTGGCCTGACTAACAAAAGCTGTCGTCTTATTTAGATAGGGTGCACCCCTCAGAAGTGCACTCCTACTGAGAGACTTACCCAACCCTTCAAAGACTAGTCCTAGTAATCTACCCTTATTGAGTACTCAACGTTATGTTTATTCTACTTGGAACATGTAAAATTAATGAAGAACTTTCTTTGAAGTAGTAATTATAGTTTTCAAACAACTTTAGGTAGAATATTGTTTAAGAAAAATTTATTGTTTTGCTCGAAAAATTGTTTGCTTGACAAAAATTATTTTATTTTAGATGAAGGAAAATATTCTCCATAAGTGCATCTCAAGGTATATCTTCCACGACAATCAGTGCATTCGACTTGTAGAAAAGCATTCGTTCACAAATATCTTTATGCTAGGACTTACCTGATCTCTTACTTTTCCTTGATACCATAGCCTTCCAAGATAGTTTAAGGCAACCTAACTCCGCTTGGGGTAAATATAGGGTATAAGTCCCAACATCCAGGCAACACCTACTTTAAATAAATAATTCCTAGCCTAACATGTTTAAGCTCAACTAGATATAACAATATCTAGATATGACAACAATGCTTTAATCTTTAATACTACTTGATAATTTATTTTATAGAATAAGATTAATTTGATAAGTTAAAATAAATTGGTGTTATAAATAATAAACTATAATATTAACTATTTATTAACAAATAATAAATAATGAGTACTATAAATAATAAATCCTAAATAATATTGGTAATAAATAATAAATAATATTATTACAAATAATAAGTAATATTAATAATAGATTATAAATAATTTTAATAATAAATAACAAATAAAGTTAATAATAAATAAATTATTCTCATATAAATAATATTTAAGAGTGTAAATAAAATTTTTAGAAAGGCTAACTAATAATAATATGAATATAAAAGATATTTAATATTAATTAATTCTAATATATTATTATTTACATATAATAATGTTTAATAAAAACATTCTATTTATTTATTTAATAAAATACCAATATTTTTAAATAATTATTAGTTTAAAAAATATATGTGTTCACCAAAATTAGTCAATTAAATAAAATAATAATAATAAAAGTAGTTCTTACAATAACTTTTAATGATTGTAGTGAAATACTAGAGAAAATTTATATACATATTCATACCCATATGGATCCAACAAATAACATGTTGATTTATCCAAAAATAGGCTTGTATTAACATACATCACAACAAGGTGATATTCTACTAGCCATAATATTGTTTTTGGATTTATTGAAAAATATAACATCATGAAGGCATAATCGACAATAATGGTTTAATGTTTATCATACATCAAACATCCACAAAACTCTTAATCATAATGAACATACAATGATCTTAAAGTATAATCTATACTTCCTGAATCACAACATTCATTCAAAGCTTCACGTCTTAATATATTATCTTCACCCACATATATATCTCCAATCCTACATTATTCTATCAGCCTATCAAATCCATCATCTAAGAGTCTTGATTTTTGAGAATTGAAAGAGGAGATCAGGAGAGAAATACTTGATTTGATGAACATTTGATAAAGGTTTCGCCTTGCTTAGTGGAGGTCCTTGAGTACTTGATGGCTTTTTAATGATCCGAAAATATCCATGGTTGTTCATCAACATTTCGGCCAAGAGAGAGAGAGAGAGAAAGTGAGAGAGGAACGAATGAGAGTAAGAAAAGAAGAATAGAAGTTGAATAGAAGAAGAAGAACAAGAAGATTGTTCTTATTTTACCTTTTTAGTGTTCTTTGAATCATCAACAAAAATGGGTGGTTTGATCCGTTTGAAGGTTCAACTTTGTGTGTTTTGGTGTTATAATGTGCACCAATGAATATATGTTGAATACTAATGATTTAGAGAGTTTGGAAGTGATTAGAGATGTTTAGAAGTGATTTAGGATTGAAAAAGTGATGTGTGTGTTCTTGGTGTTCTTGAGAGGGTTTGAGAGGAAAACGAATTTTGTGTGTGCTGTGTGAGTGATGGCCGAATGGCTTAGCCTAGAGGGAGCTTTTGGTTATCCAAGAATGAGAGAGAGAGAGTTTCAACTTTTTTCAAAATTCAAATTGAGAGAAAACTGGAGTTGTTTGAGGTATAGGATTGGGTAATTGTGTTTATTCTTGGAAGGTTTCTTGTCCGTCAATGATGTATGGCTGAACTAGCTATGTTTTAACAAAGGAATGGAGAATCGTTTTAGGCTTAGGCTGGCCAAAATTGGCTATGGAATGGCAGAGAATTTTTTGGTTTTATCAACTAGCTAAATGAGTGTTTTAATGAAACAAAATTTGGAATTTTAATTTGAAGTTTGAATAAATTTGGATAGGGTGAAGATATGAGTGTTTTGAGGTATGCTAATGGAGTCCTATTGATCAAGGTTGATGGAGAAGCTAAGAGGTTTTGTCCATGGCTGTGAGGGGGCCAAAATTTGATCAAGTTTTCTGAAGAATTTCGGCCTTAGCATGAAGAGGCAAAGCTGGAAAAAAATTCTTGTTTTGAAGGTCTAGAACACTTGGAATTGAAATGGTTTTGGTGCAGAATTTTTGATCCACTTTGGAACGATTTTGCAACTGGAATTTAAAGGTGTTTGAAGGTCCATTAATGGTGGTTTTCCAGCCATCATCTTGAAGAAGAAAGAAGAAAGTTTCAGCTGTTCATGTGCTCTAACAGATGGCTTCAAGATCATGTTCAAAGGTTGCTAGTTTGCTAGGAATAAAAAAATTTTAGTTTGGCATTATTTGTGAAGCTGCGAAAAGTCAAGGTATTTCAGCCTTCATCCCCACACAAGATGGTTGGTTCCTTGCAAGAATTGGGTAGGGAAGCTTGCTGGAATTTTTTGAAAACAGCTTGAAGGAAATCTGGAAAATTTTCCAGATTTTTAACCAAAACAAGAACAAGAAGAAGATAATGTTCTTGAAGAAATAGCTATGGTGATTTCATTGAAACCTCTACCTATTCTTCCTCTCATTTTCGGCCAATCCCTATCCTACAAGAGCTGGGATATTTGAAATTCCTAACAAGAAATTATCCAAGAATTTTATGGATATAAAATGAATTTAAAAATTAAGGGTAGTTTAAATTTCAACGAAGTGAGGACAAGGCTTGCAAAATTAATAGAGACAAGAATTCTTTTTGAGGAAAATACCACATGGTCAAGACATTACCATTGTGTCTTCTTTAAGACAACATTCCTAACTTTAAGGAATGTAAGAAATAAGAAAATTCAAACATGGGTTAAGATAAATATGAATATAACTTAAGTGATGGGATTTGAATTCAAGACCTTAGAGATTAAATCACAAAACTATAACCACTTAACCATATTAAATCTTGTTCTTATTTTCTCAACCAAATATTCTTCTTATCGAAACCTCAAGCTATTTTCCTATTTCGACCTCAAGCAAAATTACTTTTTTACCCTTTTTACTCAACAAGCATAAATAAATCATATAACTTATAAACCATAATTCTAAGGCACACAAAATCATTCAAGAGATATACTCTTTGCATGATGACATAATATGCATCCTATCCCTCTTACTATGAGGTAGGTTTAGGTGAGGTTTTACATCCTCCCCTCCTTAGAAGAATTTCGTCCCGAAATTCAGCACATATCTTTCTCTCAAGTCAGGATATTTCTGTTTCATCCATTCTTCTGCTTCCCACGTGGCATCTTATGTACTAGCATGCTAAACTTCAAATCAAAACCTATAGTTATTAGAATTTTGCCCCAGGCTGCGATGTAGACCTCGGGTTTCGGTCAGAGGCAATACTTGAGGGTAATTCATACAACTTTACTATTCCCCATACATATGTTTGAGCTAAGATTTTCATAAAGTGCGTTACACCTATGAGGATAAAATGCCTGGCCTTTGTTAGTCGATTAACCACTACCCAAATGGCATCCTTTGGGTCTTTGACATTGGCAAGTTGGTGACAAATTCCATCGCTACCTCCTCCCATTTCCATTTTGGTATTAGCTATAGTTGCAATAATCCAGCTGGCTTCTTCTATATGTGATGCTCCTATAACACTTTCACCTTTGGTATCTACTTATTTAGAAGAGTCTTGATGCTTCAATTTAAAATCTTAATCAGCTTCTCAATGTAACCCAAATCAGTTACAATAGTAAAGGCTCGTCGTTAAAACATATTTTGGATCAGGATGGCATATCTTTAGTTGAGATATATGAAATACGTCTTGTAATCTCAATAAAATGCCTGGTAAGTCCAATCTATAGACGACAGTTCCATCATTCTCTTCCTATCATTTATATAGCTTTTCTGCTGACTCTGAGTCGTCTTCAGTCTTTCTCTTATTACTTTTACCTTGTCCACCTTTTCTTGAATACGAACTTCATCGGATTTGATAATCTGCCTATCTTCCTTTTATCCCTACTATAAGGGTACTCGACATGTCTTGCTTTGCATCGCTTCTTATAGGGCCATCCCAATAGAAGGTTGGTAATTGTTGTTGTAGGCCTACTTTCATACAACACGCATTCAATCCATTTATCAACAAAGCCCAGCATACATGCCCTAAGCATGTCCTTCAGTATCTGAATAAGTCTGTTCGACTGGCTATCAATTTTGGAGGATATACTACAGTACAGAACTTCCAAGTTGATCCTATTATCTCTAGGACTTAGTCTAAAATCTTGTAGTGAACCTAGGATTCCACTTAGATACAATACTTGATGACATCCCATACAACTTCTACTTGGGTTAGGGCTATCTTAAAACTACCCCTGATTACTGCTCATTCCAAAAATAGAACTATGCTCAACTAAACTTTCACTTACCAAAACTTAACAGAAATTTATACTATCTGCACTTTCTAACACCAATTTCGATTATCTCATGTCCTTAAAGGCATTCAAAATACATCAGGTGTGATCTAAAAAGGCACCATAAAATTATCAAAGCAGGATTGAAATCCTATGCATCTACTCCATAAGCATTAGAGTGTTTGTCAATCAGTATGACATCACCACCCGTCTTTGGTACCTATTTCCAATGTTAGTCACAATCTCAAGTATATCTTCTTCTTAAATTCACACTTAATAGTATCCTTATCTCAAGTCTAACTTAGGAGTAACCATATATATCTTTGATGACCAAACTATCCAATATTCTCAGGTCTATACAAAGCTTTAAAATTCCGACCATTTTTTATACCATTACTACTGGGTCTCACAGGCTACTGTTAGGAAATATGCCATTTTAGACTAGGTTTCTGATGTAAACATCGAATGTTTTAATAAAATAATTTATTTTTATAAATTTTTTGTGAATTTATATTTTTATTTGTGCACAATTACTTTTAAAAAAGATCCATTGTGTTTAAGTAAGTGGTTTATGCGAATGGTGGTCTTTTATAGTAAGGTATGGATCACGGGTTACTTAACATATAAACGTTTGTTCTTAACCGATTAAGGAGAATGAGAATCTCATCATGTCTAGGTTACTATGTTGTGAATTCTAAATTGGGAATTGCTTACCTTTATCCAGTGAGTAGTCCACTTACTTCATGACATGAACATATTTTAAATATGTAGAACAAGACCTGTAGTAGTAGTTTCTAAAAAGTACTATATGGTAGAAACTTAGACTACTACTGCTACAGTGTAGACTAGTACTCTACGACTTGAGTATGAGTTGGTGGTCTGACGAAGCTGGGAGCATGTACTTTGATATGCTATAGTTGAGGTTCTATCGTAGGGCCAATATACTTGCACATTGGGTATGTGTAACTAGTTAGTTAAGACAGACTTGTACAAAATAGTTTTTATACTATATCGCCTCTTGTGGTTGTCTGAATAATCTAAATATCCAGGGCCCTAGGAAACATGACATGGATGTTTGCTTTAGGGTAGCTCCCTTGGAAAGCTGAAATAATCCAGGAAATCGTGGATCATTGGATTAGAAGCCTCAGGGTGGTAGATGTCATTTAGAGAGGTGTTAGTACACTTCTTCCTTTTTAATATACGACAATGTATAAAAGGGGTATTTTAGTCATTTCACATGTAGGTTGGAGACTTTGCTAACACAGCATTGTCCTTGGGGTCAATATTTCCTTATGGTGATATTAGAAAATATTTAAAATATAAAATACAGCTATTTATATGACAAGGTTATTTTGGTCATTTTAGTAGCCAAGGCGGTGTGTCTTTTGGTCCCTAGTATAGACCGTGAGTTCTAATTATATACAGGCTAAGGAATTGGTCTTAAATTAAATTAAATTAAAGTTATTTTATTTAAGTAATCTGATTTAATTATTAGGTTAGAATAAAATAAAGGTCCATGGAGAGAGAGAGAATTAATTAAATTAGTTTGGTGGGTTAATTAATTGTTCAGGGCTTTGGCAAAGTTTGAATAATTAAAGATTGACCTGGGACTAAACTAATGTAGGCTTGTTAATTGGACTAGTTTATTTGGGTTGGAACATTAATTATTTATTGGGCAATTTATTTGGTTCTAATTAGAATAATTAATTTAAGTCCAAAAGGCTAAACTAAGAGTCCAATGGGCCAATCCAGTTTAACCTAGGGTTTTATTTAGGTTAAACAGGAGAATTGAGAAGTACGTTATTTTTTGGATTGCCTTTTCTCTGGGTCTAAAAAACGTGTTTTTTTTTTCTCTGCTTCTTGTGTGAAAAAAAAAACCAGATGCCTTATTTCTCTCTTGAAGAAAAATTCCTTAGTCTGTGAGTTGTTCATCAAATGGGATTAGGCAGGCCATATAATGGAAGATCGAGAGGTTAGCATTCATATACATGCACAGACGGAGTAGGAGGTTTATAAGAATCGCACAAGAGGTTTTCACCAGCGCACCTACTCCAATTTCACACATTCCGGTCCAGCCAATTTTGAGAATAAGAAAAAGAAGTAAAAATTTTTTTCCCTTGGAGTCCCGCCAGGCTGTGACCGGCGCTGGTGCCGGCTCCGGCTCCGGCTTGTGATTTTCTTGTTCTTCAGTTTTCAGTTTTTTGCTTCCGCTACGTGCTTTGCTTCCCCCTTTAAACCCTTCAGCTACAACATCAGGCTAGATATCTTTAGTATTCATTCAATAATAGTTTATAAACCTTCGCTCTTAGTATTATGCTCTATACTTCCTTCATCTTACCTCTTCTAAAATTTAATCATACCCTACTAATCCCTAAAAATGCATTATTCTATCTCTATAGCCAACTTAACTTCTTGCTTCGACAATCAATCCTTGTCTAATATGCTACCATAATCCTCAAAAGAAAACAAGTTAGATTCTCGATAAATTTTACTTCTCTAGCTAAAAGTTCATCTCGCAAATCAAACCTATAGTTCCCTACATCCTTGCATGATGAGGAATGCTTAAACAATTAATAAGAAAATCTATAACTATTCATAGCTGATAGATTCGACTATTATGGTCTAGCTTAACACTACTCCAATGAATAGCATACTACACAATATATATAGTCTATGCACAACAAAGACCGAAAAGCATATTCTTTTAGGAGAAATAAAGAATTAACCTGGCACCGCGGCTGCATCTGATCTTATGTCCTCTCTGCTCAACCGACTTGATCATCACCTATAACCTTAACTTATTTTCTCTAATAACTATATTTCCTCAGTTGGCTGAATTCAGCGGTAGGGTCTTAATTGGGCTTGTCCAACTGTTACCTTAGAAGATCTCTCAGGTTCTGTCTTTTGCTCTTCTTTGTGCTCTTTTCTCACATCTGGCTGGGAGTGCACTGTTGGCTTGTCTTCAGGTATTGAAGGTTTCCTGGCATGACTAGTTCTACCTATTGCTGCAATTTTACATCTAGGTGCCATATTCGATGATCATCACCACAATTATAGGTCGACAAATGCATACGTATAAATGCAAACATATAATACAAAGATAACATATATAACTTTTGCTCACTTATTGAACATATAAGAGTATTATTTATTTTTCTTTTTGAATGAAGTGAAAGACTCAAAAGCTTTATTCAAAATAAATCATACTTTAACATAAAGAAACTGGATATCATAGATGATACCTTTATAGGAATCAGATACTCATAGAGAAAAAACTAAATAGGGCCATGAACTCAATAAACAGATTCCCTAATCAATAAATTGCATCACAAATCTACTAAGTCTTCTTGCTGCTCTAGTCATCACTTGAATAGTCGGAAATAGATTCTTCAAACTATCATTCTCCTCTCTTCTTATTGTCTCTTCCCAATCCAAACCTAAGTGTACAACCATTAGTTCTACTCTTCCTAGGACTCTCCTCCACCTTCCCTTTTCCCTCGTCCATCACCCTTAAGACTGACTCCCTAAGTGTTCTGATACCCGAGGTGAGTCTATCATTCTGACTGGGTCCCTCATCACCAGACTTCTTAAAGTCAAAGTCAAAAGGTGTAATGTCAAACTCTCCTATTGGTGGACTCTGATGAGGCACAACTGCCTCTTCCTCCTCCTCATCAGACTCTTCCATCCCCCTTCTATTTCCCTATTAGAATCATCTATCTCTTCTCCCCTCTTATCGTCAACATCACTTAGTTCCTCACCTTCCTCACCATCAGCATCACCCATTTCCTCTTCTCCCTCACCATTTAAGTCAAGATCAAGAGTTTCTTTCTCAGCCTTGCTATCTAAGACTAAATCAACCATTGGTTTGAGAGGGTCCACCACCCGCACATCCTCAACACCTCCATCCTATTCGGGTAACTCTAGTGCAACAACCTCAACCTCCATATTCTCTTCTTTACCATCATTAGACATAATAGGGTTGGTAACCTTAGTCTTAATTTCACTGTCACTGTTTTCTAATTCAAACTAATCTGACCCAAGTTTGGTATCCATGCCTGAAGAGGATAGGTCCACTACAAGAACTAGAACAGATGTTCTACCATACATAAAAGGCCAATCTTGGGTAATAGACGCGAATTGCCTAACTATCCTGCAAATTGGACATATAGATTAACACTAGAGATTATAAAGCTTAATGTATTAAATTTAAATATTGTCAATAACTGTATAAACCTAGGCTCTGATACCACTTGTAACATTCCGCTACCTACGTACCCTAAAATGGGCGAGGATGTCGCCCTGTCCTTAGGACAAGGGGTCTTTATAACTAGGTAATAGAAAATATAGAAGGAAATAACTTAATAATGGACTTATTACAATTCCAAAATAATACTTTTACAAGTCTTGAAAAAATTAGATGGTAACTAAAATCTCTAACAAATAAATACATCAAGATAAATCTTCTAAGCTTATGGTAGCATAAGTAAATCGACCTTCCAAGTAGGATCGACCTGAAGACATGATATAAAAGGTGTGAGAACTATTTCCCAGTAAGTTCTGTGTGTGCTCATAGTATTTCAGGAAAAACATTTTATGTATGTAAGTTTTGAACAAGTCATAATAAAAATTCTGCAAGTCCAGAAATTTACCTTTAAACATTGAGTGGTGTTTTATCAGCATTTGTAAAGTAAAAATGCTCAACTAGAAAAGAAATAACCACTCTAATAAAGTTGACTATGAAGTCATGCATCATGAATAGACATGGCACCACACTTTGTGCACCATGTCAAGAGAATGGTCAGGATGTCACACTTTGTGCATCATGACAAGAGAATGATCAGGATGCCACACTTTGTGCATGCTGATACAAGGTCGGTGTACGGACTACTGGGTAAGATACTCCTCCATTTCTACACCCAAATATACCGGTTGTCCACTCCGAAAATAAACAATCCACTTGAACTGTACTGCTAGCTCGGACCGGCCTGACCAACAAGAACTGTCATCTTGTCTAGGCAGGGTTCACCCCTTAGAGGTGGCCTCCTATTGAGAGACTTACCCAACCCTTCAAAGATTAGTCCTAATAGTCTACCCTTATTGAGTATTCAACGTTATGTTTATTCCACTTGAAAAATGTAAAATCAATGAAGAGTTTTCTTTGAAGTAGCAATTATGGTTTTCAAACAATTTTAGGTAAAATATTGTTTAAGGAAAATTAATTGTTTGCTTGAAAAATTGTTTGCTTGACAAAAATTATTTTATTTTAGAAGAAGGAATATATTCTCCATAATTGCATCTCAAGGTACATCTTCCAGGACATTAGTACATTCGACTTGCAGAAAAGCATTTGTTCACAAATATCTTTATGCAAGGACTTACCTGATCTCTTACTTTTCCTTGATACCATAGCCTTCCAAGATAGTTCAAGGCAACCTAACCCCACCTGGGGTAAATACAAGGTATGAGTCCCAACATCCAGGCAACTCTTGGTTTAAATAAAATAATTCCCAGCCTAACATGCTTAAGCTCAACTATATATAACAACATCAAGTTATGACAACAATGCCTTAAGTTTTAACACTAGTTGATAAGGTATTTTATAGAATAAGATTAATTCAATAAGTTAAAATAAATTGGTGTTATAAATAATAAATTATAATATTAACTATTTATTAACAAATAATAAATAATGAGTATTATTAATAATAAATCCTAAATAATATTGGTAATAAATAATAAATAATATTATTACAAATAATAAGTAATATTAATAATAGATTATAAATAATTTTAATAATAAATAACAAATAAAATCAATAATAAATAAATTATTTTCATATAAATAATATTTAAAGAGTGTAAATAAAATTTTTAGTAAGGCTAACTAATAATAATATGAATATAAAAGACATTTGATATTAATTAATTCCAATATAGTATTATTTATATATAATAATGTTTAATAAAAATATTCTATTTATTTATCTAATAAAATACCAATATTTTCAATAATTATTAGTTTCAAAAATATATGTGTTCACCAAAATTAGTCAATAAAATAAAATAATAATAATATTATTAAAAATAATAAAAGTAGTTCTTACAATAATTTTTAATGACTACAGTAGTGAAATACTAGAGAAAATTTATATACATATTCATACCCACATAGATCCAATAAATAACATGTCGATTTATCTAAAAATAGGCTTGTATTAACATACATCACAACAAGGGTGATATTCTACTAACCATAATCTTTATTTATGGATTTAGTAAAAAATATAACATCATGAAGGCATGATCAACAATGATGGTTTAATGTATATCATACATCAAACATCCATAAAACTCTTAATCATAACGAACATACAATGATCTTAAAGCATAATCCATACTTTTTGAGTTACAACATTCATTCAAAGCTTCATGTCTTAAATCTATTCCCTTCACCCACATACATATCTCCAACTCCACATTATTCTATCAACCTATTAAATCCATCATTTAAGAGTCTTGATTTTTGAGAATTTAAAGCGGAGATCAAGAAAGAAATACTTGATTTGATGAACGTTTGATGAAGATTTCGCCTTGCTTATTGGAGGTCCTTGAGGCTTGATGGCTTTTTAGTGATCCGGAAATAGTCCATGGTTGTTCATCAATATTTCGGCCAAGAGAGAGAGGAACGAATGAGAGTAAGAAGAGAAGAATAGAAGTTGAATAGAAGAAGAAGAAGAAGAATATTGTTCTTATTTTACCTTTTTAGTGTTCTTTGAATTTTCAATAAAAAAGGGTGGTTAAGATTGTTCTTATTTTATCTTTTTAGTGTTCTTCGAATCTTCAACAAAAAAGGGTGGTTTGATCCATTTGAAGGTTCGACTTTGTGTGTTTTGGTGTTATAATATGCACCAATGAAGAATATAGGTTGCATGATTTAGAGAGTTTGGGAGTGATTGGAGATGTTTAGATGTGATTTAGGCTTGAAGATATGAAGTGTGTGGTCTTGGTGTTCTTGAGAGAGTTTGAGAGGAAAAGGAATTTTGTGTGTGCTGTGTGAGTGATGGCTGAATGGCTTAGCCTAGAGGGAGCTTTCAGTTATCCAACAATAAGAGAGTGAGTTTCAGTTTTTTTTCAAAATTCAAATTGAGAGAAAAGTGGAGTTGTTTGAGGTATTAGATTGGGTAATTGTGTTTACTCTTGGAAGGTTTCTTGTTCTTCAATAGTGTATGACTGAACTAGCTATGTTTTAACTAAGGAATGGAGAATCGTTTCAGGCTTAGGCTTGCCGAAATTGGCTATGGAATGGCAGAGAATTTTTTGGTTTTATCAACTAGCTAAATGAATGTTTCAATGAAACAAAATCTGGAATTTTAATTTGAAGTTTGAATAAATTTGGATAGAGTGAAGATATGAGTGTTTTGAGGTATGCTAATGGAGTCCTATTGATCGTGGTTGGTGGAGAAGCTAAGAGGTTTTGCCTATAGCTGTGAGAGGGCTGAAATTTGATCGAGCTTGCTGAAGAATTTTGGCCTTAGTTTAAAGAGGCAAAGCTGAAAAAAAATTCTGGTTTTGAAGGTCTAGAACACTTCGAATTGAAATAGTTTTGGTGCAGAAGTTTTAGTCCACTTTGGAATGATTTTGCAGCTGGAATTTATGGATGTTTGAAGGTTCATTAATGGCGGTTTTCCAACCATCATCTTGAAGAAGAAAGGAGAAAGTTTCAGCTATTCATGTGCTCTAACAGATGGTTTCATGATCATGCTCAAAGGTTGCTAGTTTGCTGGGAAAAAAAAAAAATTCTGGTTTGGCATTGTTTTTGAAGCTGCGAAAAGTCAAGGTATTTCAGCCATCAACCTCACACAAGATGGTCGGTTTCTTGCAAGAATTAGGTAGGGAAGCTTGTTGGAATTTTTTGAAAATAGCTTGAAGGAAATCTAGAAAATTTTCTAGATTTTTTACTAAAACAAGAACAAGAAGAAGATGATGTTCTTGAAGAAATAGCTATGGTGATTTCATTGAAACCTCTACATATACTTCCTCCTCATTTTCATGGTCAAGACATTACCATTGTATCTTCCTTAAGAAAACATTCCTAACTTTAAGGAGTGTAAGAAAGAAAAAAAATTCAAACATAGGTTAAGATAAATATGAATAAAACTTAAGTGTTGAAATTTGAACTCAAGACCTTAGAGATTAAATCACAAATCTCTAACCACTTAACCACATTAAATCTTGTTCTTATTTTCTCAACCAAATATTCTTCTTATCGAAGTCTCAAACTATCTTCCTATTTCGACCTCAAGAAAAATTACCTGTTTACCTTTTCTACTCAACAAGTACAAATAAATCATATAACCTATTGATGCGTATTTATTTGGGTATAAAAATCATATAAAATAAGCACATTCCCAATCAAGTTTAAATTAAAATGTTAACTTTAAATTACACATATGAGCAAGCGTACTTATCATTAACATAGCATAGGGTTCAAACGAGTGTCGATCCTCCAGGAACAAGTATGCATTAATCACTTTTCTTTCATTGTTTAACCGACTCAATAAAGTAAAAAAAATAAAAAATAAAATAAAATAAAATACAATAAAATAAAAGAATATATACATATTAAGAATGGAGACGTATGTAACTCAAACTATTATTTTGACATACATGACCTTAAAGTACTTAACCATTATCATAACTAATTATTCTCTTGGTATCATGAAGGATTAAAGTATATTCACTTCTTTGGTCAATCCATGAAATTACTATCTTCTAGATAAATTAGAATTACTTGGTTTCGTCTCAGCTAATTTATCCAAAAGATGCATTAAATATAATCCTTAATTAAATTCTCTTGGTCTCAAAAAATTTAAAATATGAAATTAATTAATGAATCATTGGTCTCGGCAAATATCAATTAACCTTTAATTACCAGGTCTTAGCAATTAACCCCCTTGATCCAGTAAGTTAATGGAAAGAAACAACCAACTAATATCGTAATAAGTATAAGTAATTAAATACCAAGAAGAACAATCAATTAATCAAACGGTCTAAGTAACTTTAAAAATCATGAATACCTAAAACAATGTCAAATTACAATAAAACAATTAGCACATCATTGTTCAAGAAAAAGAAAACAAAGTAAAAGAAAGCACTCATAGACAAGCCTTCTTCTTCTTCCTTTGAAGACCTTCTTGCACAACCCTCCTTGATATGGTGGAATTCTTCCTTGATTTGAGTGATTTTCTGTTATGATCCATGAATTCCCCATTTTCTCTTGTGTTTTTCCTCTATTTATAAGCTTAGGAAGTGCTTAAATTCATTGGTGTAGGGTTCTTAGTCGAGTAGAAGTAGGAAAATACTAAAACTTTACAGATTACCAAAAATCGCGTGCAAAAATCAAAGCTCCGCCATATCCTCAGGGCATAGCCGATGCCGCCTTGGCTGCTGGAGCCGACACCGGTTGTGTTCTGTTTCTTTAGTTGTTCGCCAATTTTTTTCTTGATTTCAATGCAATGTTTTCTAGAGTATAGCCGGCGCCGGTTCAGTTCTATTCCGGTTCTATTTCAACGATTTTTTGTCATCTCGAAGTGTGTGCCAACAGCACATGGCCGGCGCTGCTTCCTTTGGCTTGTCCAGTGCCGCCTCTATTCTGTTTTGCTATGTTTTTGCCTTGTTTTACCCCTAAAATCTGACATAATGTACAAAGCACGTTTCTAAGGGTAAAATCTCTAATATGAAGAAATATGACTAGTTATCGAACAAAATACATTACAAAATAGCATCAAATAACTAGAAAAAATATGACTAATTTAGGCCCTATTCTAAGGCACACAAAATCATTCAAGTGATATACTTTTTGCATGATGACATGATATGCATCCCATCCCTCTTACTCTAAGGTTGGTGTAGGTGTGGTTTTACAATCCTTGTGACTTGTCTTATGTGAACTTGGTCTATTCTCTGGTATATGAGGTTAGTGTTTTATTTATCTCTTCTTATTTTATTAGCTAAACAATAAAGATTTAAGTAAAGTAAGATGGGAGCCTAAATTCTCATGGATTTGATACTTGCTATTTTCTATACTATACGATGGGTATACTTACCCGTATGTATGGTTTTAGTAGTTAACATTTTATTAAAACTTGATTGATTGTGTAATTTATTGGTAATATTTTCTACATTAAAAAATAAGTATTAGTGTCATATTAGGAACAAGGTGCAATTTGGTATGAAAACTATTTGGAGGGCAAAAGCTACTATCACTAACCTTTATGGACCCAAGAAGGTATGGGTACCAAAAGTCACTCTTCCATCTTGTGTATAGGAACATTTACTGGACAAAGGGAGCTCTACAAAATAATTTTGGATAGTGGATGCTCAGGACACATGATAGGAAATACTAGACTCCTAGAAAGTATTCAATCTACAACTAATGGATTTGTCACTTTTGGAGACAAAAAGAAAGGAAAAATATTTTAGATAGGTAATATTGGTAAGGGAGCTTCAACTATCATCAAGCATGTGCTATTAATTGATAAATTAAAGTATAATTTTTATAGTATCAGCCAAATATGTGATAATGGATGCAAAGTTATGTTTGAAAAAGATTCTTATATAATCATAAATAGTTCCAACAATAAGACTATTCTTGTTGCTAATTGTGTTGGAAATGTTTATATTCTCTATCTTAATGACCTTATAGCACATGATATTAGATGCCTCTCTGTGAATGATGATGATAGCTATATTTGGCATAGAAGGCTAGGTCATGTATCTATTGATTTGCTAAACAAATTATCTTCAAAAGAACTTGTTAGAGGACTGCCTAAAATGAGATTTGATAGAAATCAAGTGTGCGATGCTTGCTAATTTTGAAAACAAACTAAAACCTCTTTTGATCCCAAGAAAATGATTTTAGCATCAAAACCTCTTGAGCTCATACACATGGATTTGTTTGGACCAATGAGGACTACTAGTCTTAGTGGTAAGAGGTATGCTTATGTAATTGTAGATAACTTTTCAAGATTCATTTGGACCTTGTTTCTTACTTAAAAGGATAAAGCCTTCTCTGATTTTTCAAAACTACTCAAACGTGTTCAAAACTTCCTTAGTTGCAAATTGATTTCAATTAGAATTGACAATGGTAGAGAATTTTGCAACCATGATTTCACTAAATTTTGTGAGGGAAGTGGTATTTCATACAATTTTTTAGCTGCCAAAACTCCTCAACAAACTGGTGTGGTTGAGAGGAAAAGTAGAAACTTGCAAGAAATGGCTAGATCAATGCTATGTGAAAACTCCCTTCTAAAATATTTTTGGGCTGAGGCTGTGAATACAACCTGCTATATTGTCAACTGAGTTATGCTTAGACCGTTCCTAAGAAAAACTCCTTTTGAACTAATATTTGATAAAGTTCCATCTATTTCATATTTTAAAGTTTTTGGATGCAAATATTTTGTCCTCAATAATCATAACAAGCTTCGAAAATTTGATAGCAAATTTGATGAGGTTATATTTCTTAGATATTCTTCCAACAAAAAGGTATATAGAGTATACAATAAGAGAACTTTATATGTGGGAGAATCCGTGCATATTGTGTTTGATGAATCGAATATATATTCTTCTAGAAATGATGATGATGATGATGATGATATATGTGTCTCAAAAGAAAAGGGCAGTGAACAGCATAAAACTCCCCCACTTGATATTTATGCTAAAGAAGAGGAACTAGATGAACAACAAGTTGAAAAAAATAATCAAAGAACTGAAGAACTCACAAATCAAGATCTGTGAAGAGATTGGAAGTATAAAACTGTCTATCCAAAAGAGCAGATCATTGGTGGTCCTTGTTGTGGAGTTAAAACTAGACAGTATTTTTTTGACAACTTTGCTCTACTCTCTAGTACTAAACCAAATTGCATTGATGCAGCTTTACATGATACATTTTGGATTATGGCTATGCAAGAAGAGCTGAGTTAATTCAAAAGGAATTAAGTTTAGAAGCTTGTTCCTAGACCACCTGACTATCCCTAATTGGCACCAAGTGGGTATTTAGAAACAAACTTGATGAGCATGGTAGTGTTATCAGAAATAAAGCTAGATTAGTTACCCAGGGATTCAATTAAGAAGATGTCATCGATTATGATGAAATCTTTACTCCAGTTGCTCGATTAGAATCAATAAGAATGTTGCTTGTATTTGCTTCTTTCAAATGTTTTATACTTTACCAAATAGATGTCAAAAGTGCTTACTTAAATGGTTTTATTGAAGAATAAGTATATGTGGAACAACCTCCTGGTTTCACTCATGAACATTTTCCAAACCATATTTTTAAACTCTTAAGAGCCCTTTATGGTTTAAAACAAGCTTCAAGAGCATGGTATAAAAAGACTAAGTGGTTTTCTTCTCTCAAAAGGCTTTTCAAGAGACTTATTTGATACCACATTATTTATCAAGTCTAAAAAATCTGATAATATCTTAATTGTTCAAATATATATTGATGATATTATTTTTGGGGCTACTAATGATTCCTTATGCAAGAAATTTGCTAAGAGAATGCAGGAAGAATTTTAAATGAGTATGATGTGAGAACTTAACTTCTTTCTCGTTCTTCAAATCAAGCAAACCAAAGATGGAATATTCTTAAATCAAGCTAAGTATGCCAAGAAACTACTCAAAAATTTTGATATGAACAAAGCAAAAGAAATAAGTACACCTATGAGTTCTTCATTAAAGCTTGATAAAAATGAAAAAGATAAGAAAGTGGATGAATCAAAATACAGAGGTATGATCAGAAGTCTCATTTATCTTACCTCTAGTAGGCCTGATATTATGTTCTCAGTATGTCTTTGTGCTAGATTTCAATCATGTCCAAAGGAATCTCATCCATGTGCAGTAAAATGGATCCTTGATACCTAATTAGAACTTATGATTATGGTTTGTGGTATCCTTAAACTAATTCTTTCGATCTTATAGGATATACGGATGCTGACTATGCTAGCTGCAAGGTTAAAAGAAAAAGTACCAGTGGTTACTGCCAATTTCTTGGACATTCTCTTATTTTGTGGTATAGCAAAAAGTAAGCTTGTGTATCTCTTTCAACAACCGAAGTTGAGTACGTAGCAGCTGGTAGTTGTTGCATGAAAATTCTATGGATGAAAAACACCTTACTTGATTTTGGTTTAAATTTTAATTGTGTGCCTATCTTATGTGATAATACTAGTGCTATTAATTTAACCAAAAATCGTATTTAGCATTCTAGAACTAAGCACATTGAAATTAAATATCATTTTATTACAGATCATGTGCTTAAGGGTGAAGTGTGTGTTGAATACATTCCAACCAGTGAACAACTTGCATATATCTTTATGAAGCCTCTGGCCGAAGATAGATTTAATTATTTGAGAAGAAGTTTAAGAATTGCTAGAATTATGTAATTGACTATTTTGTCAAAGATTTATCTGTTCGTTCTTGTAGAACTACTTAAGATACACTTTTCGGACGGAGATTTTGGAAGCAATATCTAAGAAACATGAATCCAAAATCCCATCAATTGAACATCCCTTATTCTATTTTTTGGACACACTAATTTGGACTTAGTCCGAATCCAAAATAGCAGCAGCCCAAATGTAACACCCCGATACCTAGGCCCACCAGGGCCGGGGATGTCGCCCCGTCCAAAGGACAAGGGGTCTTTATAACTAGGTCACACAAATGAAATAGTGGAATATAAATAATACTTGAATTTAAAATTTATTACATCCCAAAATAAATATCAATCCAAGAATAAATCCCAAAATACCAAAAATAAATTCGTAATAAAAATTTATCCACTCTCATCTCCCCAAAACATTACACAAAAATAAATCATTAGAAAATCTTTCAAAGCAGGCATAATCTAGCTACTCATCCCCACAGTAGGATCGATCTAAAATCATGGTAAAACGGTGATGAGACAAAAATTTCAGTAAGTCCGTGTGTGCTTTGGGTGTTCAGTGAAATCAGTTCGTGGATGCAAAGTATGAAATCTTTACAAAAGAATTGCTGGCAAGCAATAAACATTAGTCAAAAGCAAGAGTGGTGTTTTGGCTTTTCCAAGCATACATAATCAATAAAATCAACTACTCGAAATAAATGATTATGGGTTACCACATGTTGGGCCCCATAACTGGTCAGAATACCGACACTTTGTGCAAACTGATAACAGGTAGGTGATCGGCTTACCAGACAAGATACTTTTCCTTCTCTATACCCAACAACAACTGGGTGTCCATTCTGGCAAAACACAGTCACTTGACTGAAATAAAACAAACTGCTAGCTCGGATCGGCACGACCTACTGGACTAACATCTCATCCGGGAAGGACTCACACCTCAGAGGTGGTCACCTACTGAGAGACTTACCCTAACCCTACAAAGACTAGCCCTAGCAGTCCACCCTTATTGAGTACTCAACGTAATGTATCCCACTTGGGAAAAATGAACAAAACATAGTTCCACTTGAACATGGTAATTAAGGGTTTCCAAAATCTTTGTCAAAAACAGTTTTAGGAAGAGTTTTGAGTTTGAGTAAATCTGCTTATTAATTTTCAAATGAATCATTTATCAGAAATAAAATAGGAGACAACCCTCAATTGCCTTTACAAAAATGAGTGTCCATGCACTTTACATTTAGCTTGCCATAATTTAACACTTTTCATCAATCAGGTTTTATGCAAGAGCTTACCTGATCCTCGCTCACAACAATAGGTCTCCAACAGCTGACCTAACCCCGCATGGCAAAAACAAACCACAATCAATCTCAAGCCACAATCCACTTCCTCAATTTTATATTAACTCCACTCACTACTATCATGATCCTAGTGTCCCAAGCTTTAAGGCCAAATAACAAGTAAATAGGTTTATAAGCTAAGGGTAATTTGATATTTAAAATAATTACTGTTTTGGGAAATAAGTACTAATAAGTTAAAGGTTTAAATATTGCTAAGAAAATTTAGAGTTTATTTGATGAAGAGTCTTAGGTGGTTTTTAGGAAAAATAATGATTTATTAATAATTTAGTTGTTAGAAAATAATTGATAACCAAAGTTAGTTGAAAACGAATTTCAATGAGTCTTGCTTGAAAAATAATAAATAAGTTTTAATAGGCTTTGATTAAAAGATAATAATTAAATTTATAATAATAAGTATTTTACTAATTATGATTATTGCCATAAAAGGCTTTAGTTGTTTCATTACTTTATATAATATCTATATATTTTATTTTTAGTAAGAGCTATTATTTATTTGACTAAAATATCCTTAATATATATATAATAATCCAATTCTACCCTTCCTAGGGTTTTTTCGAAATTACTAGCCAAAAATCACAATATTAAATATTTTATTTGAAGAAATAAAATTTAGCTTCGGGACAACTAGGTCATGATCATATTTCCATGGCTATTCATAATCATGAACATATACAATCCTTCAATTCATCAAATCATCCAAATCATGCATACAAGTATAGATCTAAATTTATCAAGACATGATCTAACCTCTACTAGCATAAATATGATCATGGCTTTAATAATCCAACATGAATATAAATTCTGTTCACCAAAGGTGACATAATCTCTAGCATACTTCATCACAAATACTACCTATGACATGGTAACATGCATCAAACCTCAAATCATCATACAATCAACCATGATAATCCTTTCATGCATAAATCCCATCTCCTTCACAATCATACATATATTCATGCTTCAATCTCAACAATACATACTCAAATCCTATTACAATCCACCTTCTATCATCATCATCCTAGAGACATGAATCTAGAGTTTAAAAGAAATATTGAAGGGACTTACTTGGTTGATGAATAACTTGAAGGAGTTTAGAATGGATCTCAACTCCTAGATGCCTAAAATCGTCCAAGGAAGATGGAGGAAGCATGGCCATGGAAGAAGAAGCCATCCGGCCAAGAGAGAGAGTTTCGGCCATGAGAGAGAGAGAGAGAGAGAGAGAGAGAGAGAGAGAGAGAGAGAGAGAGAGAGACCATTAGCATGTTTATTCATGTATATTTTCACTAGAGATCAAAATTGGAGAAGATGAAGTTGTTAGAACAAACCTACCTTGAAGGTGTTCTTGAACCTTCACAGAATTTTCTAGTTTTGATCCGAACTAGCGAGTTGGTTTGTGGAGTTTGATGTTAAGAATGGTGTTGATGGACTCACGGCAGTGAGTAGGTCAAATATGGAGATTTTAGAGAAGGTTTGAAGTGGTTTGGAAGGGTATTAGGTGAAAGGAAGAAGTAGGTGTTCTTGGTGTATTGTGTGTGTTCTTGAAGGTTGAAGGAATTTGAGAGAATTTGATTTGCAGCTGCCGAAATTCTATGAGAACTAGGGTTTCCGAATTTTCTGTAGGGTTTAGGAAGATGGTTCTCTGATTTGGAAGGGAAAAGGAAAGGCTAGTTGTTAAAATCCTTGAAGAATATTTTTAGAAAGCAAATTTGGAAACTAAATATCCTAGAATATCTTGATTATTGGAGAGCTTTGGAAGTCTGCCATGGCTGACTGTTTTGAGCAGAATTTCGGTGGGATGAAAGCTGGTTTAAGGTAGCTTATGGTGGCCGAAAACAAGGTGCATAATGGTGGAGAAAAAGTTTGGTTATTTGAGGGATACATTATGGAAGGTTGCTAAACTATGGTGGCTGGAAATTTGGTAATCAATCAAGCATGATTACAGGGATTTGTTGGAGAGATTTTCGGGCAGCCATGTCTGAATTTCATGCAGAAACTTAAGGGGAATAATGGAGCTCAGTTACTGGAGGTTTAAGGGAAGTTTATGCAGAACAAGGATGGTGTTTTAGCTGGAAGAGAATTAGGAAACAAAGCTGGACAGTGGACTGCACATAATTTTCACTGAGCTGAAATTCCTGGACAGTTTTTCGGCTGCCATTTTCCAGCCAACTTGCAGAGAGTTTGAATGGGAATTTCAGGGGCTTTCAAGTCTGGTTTCCAGCCTTCTTCATGGAGGAAAAACATGGCTAAGGTGCTGAACAAAATTTGGAAGAAAATGGCTTGGTTTTGGACTCTCAAAGTTGCGATTTGTACAGGAATTTTTCCTGGTTTCGCTCCATCTTTGGGCAGTCTGAAAATGGCCAAGAAATTCAGGTTGTAAGCTGATCCAAAAGACCATTTTTCTGGCAGCATTTGGGAGGGAATGTTAGCTAAGAATCTCGACACCTTGAAGGCACAACAATAAGCTGAAGAATTTCAGCTCATTCCAAAAAGGAAGATGAACCTAGTTAGAGTGAATTTTTAGCAAGTTCACTAGAGGGTTTTATCCTCTTGGAATCTCCTACAACTCTTCCACATTTTCAGACCATAAGAAGTCTTTCACTAAGACATTTTGATCCTACAAAGCCACAACACTTTACTGAAATTTCTGGAAAGAAAATGGCTAGAACAACTTGGTCAAACTAAAGAGTTGAGAAATAAGGAAAATCAAAGATCAAGGAAAAATGAATTCCTCTTAGGAAATTCGAGTAGGGCAAAGGAGTAGAATGAAGATACTCCTAACATGTCTTTCTTAGGACAACATCACTACCCTACTCCAAGCACATAAAGCCGAAGTTATTACTTCCCAAGCAAAAATAAAATTTAACCAAGCTAAAGCTCCTATGATGAAATTTGAACCCTAGACCTCAAGAATTAATTCTAAGGCTCTAACCACTAAATCACAACAACTCTTGTTTTTATTTTCCCTCAAAAAAAAAAAAAAAAAAAATCTATTCAATCCTCAAGCTATCTTCCTATTTTGACCTCAAGAAGAAATTACCATTTTGACCTTCTCACTCAATACTCACCAATAAGCCTCCAAAACAATAAAACTCAAATCCAAAGCATAGAAAATCATTTAAAAACATATTTAAACATGCATTAAATTATGATATGCATCCCAACCCCCTTACTCTAAGGTTGATTTTGACTGGGGTTTCACACCAAAATTCATGAAAAGCCTATTTTTGTTATTCAGAAGAAAGAGAACATAAGTCTAGAAATCACTTTTCAAAATTTTCAAATGTTTGCGATTTTTCAAAACTGATCCTATCTTTGGTGAAAAGTCCCTTATGTAAAGTACTTGATTGTACTTATTCACTCTAGAACCTAGGAAATCACAAAAAGGTATCTCTTTCTCTTTCTTAAGAAATCAAAAACTTCTATTGTTCCATATGCTTTTCTCACAATCGTATCTTTATCTTTCCCAAACTAAAATGAAAATCCTTCATCTTCCTCTTGTTTCTGCTATGATGAAAGTGTCAAAATCTGACAAAGGAACCACACAAAAGACCAAGATGGGCAAGAAAAGCAAAGAAGGGGCTAAGACAAAAGCTGTTGCTGCCGCACAATTGGGCACCAAGTAGAAAAAAAGAAAATCGCTAAAGAAGCTTCACGATTCGACTCATCAATAGAGCATATTGTACCAAAAAGCTTTGAAACCCATGTATCGCACTTTCTTGATAAAAATGCGAGTATGATTTTAATGATTGACTGTTTAGAAATAGAACCATAGTCACGTGATATCGGGTTGATACTAAGGGATTTTTGAACTTCTCTAACATCCTAAATATATTTGAAAATATTGGTTGGGGAGCCTTGTTATTAGTAGATGAGAAACTGTACACTCATTTGGTTTGGAAATATTATGCAAATTTGAAAAAGAAAGGTTAGAGAAGACTGGGGGAGGTTTTATGGTGCAATGATATAGCACTAGAGTAGGATCAGTGAATATAGAATTCGAGCATCGACTATTAAACCGAATTTTTGGAGTTAGAGATTGAGGGATTTAATTTTTTGAAATGAACAAATTCCCTGAAGGGTCAGACCTTTTTGATTTAGGAAGATTTAAGGAGATATTTACTGGTGGAAAGGGTTTTAAGAACTTAAGTGACAGAAATTCAAAATGGTTAAATGGTGCTGGAAGGATTTTGCATCATATGGGGTCGAATATGGTTGCTCCAAGTTTTGGGCATAAGACATCAGTAAGTATCATGCAAATGATACTAATGCTGGCCCGATATGAAGGTAGACAGATTAGTTTTGGTTTTCTAGCAGTTAAGTTGATGCTGCAGTCAAAAGACATATCTCACAAGGAACTCCCATATGGCAATCTATTAACCAAAGTCTTCAGGCATTTCAATGTGGATCTAAATACTTGTGCACCTGGTCAACTTAAGATAAATGTGTATAACATGGAGTCTTTTGAAAAAAATGGATTTTGTTCAAGTGAACAGGGAATGCGTCTTACTTAAAGATGTATGAGATGAAGAAAAAGAAAAGCTATTGAAAATCAAGGGTGAAGGAAAAAGAATTGCACCTGCTGCCCAAACGGGGATGAAACGAAAGTCTAAAATGGGGGGAAAATCCTCAAACAAGGGCAAGCAAAGGATTGAGGAAAACAGTTTGACACAAAGAATCTTGGAAGCCATTAGTAACTTAGCAGAGAAATTTGATGGATTTCGGACAGAATTCACTACTAAATTATAGAATTTAGGAACCAGATTGAGTAATGTGGAAGAAAAGAAGGAAGAAAAGACCACTGAGAGAGTCTATGATGAACAAGCTCCTCTTGAAGAACAAATGACTGGAAAAGAAACTGTCTCTCCTGAAGATGAAGATACACTTGGTAAACAGACCAAGCAAGAAGCACAACCAGAGCAGGAAAAGTAATTATAGAAAGAAGAAGAAAGTAAGAAGGTGAGTGAGTCCCCACTGCATTACATACATCCTAGCTAACCTTAACTGGAAATGCATCTGGCAAACGGTAGAAGTATGTGGTAGTAAAAAGAAAGTCTAGCTGAATTGCTAGACAACATTAAAAAAAGGTTACTAGGGCTAAGTCTGCAACAATCCACATTTCCTGATTGGCCAATCCTACGTGCTGCTTACTGATCTATGCTTGAAGAATTTTTATTGCTTTCCTATTAACAAACAATTTGATGATTTCTGCACTAGTACTTGAATAATTTATTTCTGCACTTTTCTCTTGCTGATCTTTTTGATTATATATATTTACTCTCTTGATCGTGGTTTGTCCATATGCATTCCTTTTCTATTTGACCTCTTTATTCTATCTTTCTTGCATTTTGATTGATGATAAAGGGGGAGAAAATAATAAAGTGAACCTGACTAGTGCTGGATTGTGATTTGTGAACTTGAATGGTGGCAGATTTTAATTTGTGAACTATGAATTGTGAATTGTGAAATGGTTGTGGATTGTGATTTGTAAATTGTACTAAGAATTGTTATTAATGTCGGATTGTATTATAAATGGTGGATTGGGAACTATGATGTGAGAATATATGTTATGGATTTACAGACTATTTAGGACTATTTGTGGTTTGAGAATGTGGACTGTAAAGAATTGGGTGACTTAGTGGAGACTATGTTGAGATGTCATTGCTATTATGGAATAAGGAATTTGAAGTATGTGTATGAGTTTATTGTACATTCCATCTGATTTTAACTTAGCTTGGTGATTTGTTTTTTACTATGGTTGTGATATGCACTTTGTTAAATATTTGGATGATAAGGATACCTGAGTAGTTTTTTATGAAATCTGGGCTAATTCTTTTTGGTTGATCAGTAAAATCCTTGTTTTTTTTAAAAGTAAAATAAGTTCGACCAATTCTAGGAAAAGTCATTGATCTCTACTCTTGAAATATTGCTTTCACTTTGCACATACTCAGTGGGAGTTTTGGAACTATATTTCTTCAATCCAAAATAGCATTCCAAAAATGACCTTTTAAAAGACTAAGCTTCTACCTAATTTTACCCCATTTTGGATGTACGTTTTGGAAGTTCAAAATCTTGAAATCCAGTCTTATTTTCAGACGCACTTCATGGCTCTCTATCTACTATTCATATATGCACATACATAGATGGGGCATTACATGTTATGATTTATCTTCTACACTCCTTTATGTACATAACTATATATTTTTCTTATTACCTTTATGAAGCTATTTCCCTGTGAAATAGTCCTTTAATGTAAGGAAGGAGGATAAGGAGGTTGGTTGGGTCATAGGATCATTGAGCCATGTTTATGAGTACATACTTAAATTTTCTTATTTTATCTCATAAGTACTCTTTGAGTCATATAATAAAAGAATGTTTTTTTGTTAAATATATTCTTGTTTTTCTCGGTCTAACACGTCCATATTGTACATATAATTATTTTTATATCACAATCCTATCAAGTTTGTCATTACTTAAAAATGGGGAGATTGTTAGCCCTAAGGGCATTCTTCTGTGTTTTGACTTATGCCAACCACTGCCAAGCAATGCTTGGGAAATAGAATCCAAATAAAGTATATCTTCAATTCAAGAGCTTGCAAAATCATGATGAAGTCCTTGTGAAAGAACTTTAGACTAGGAATCATTTGTTAAGGTATTATATGCAAATTCCTATGTCTCATTTACTTTATGATTCAGTTTATTTCTACCTTGATGCATACAGATAAAATGATTTCAAAAAGTAGGTCTTTAGATATTTAGATTGAGTAATTTGGACGGACTTTGCATCCAAAAGCTTCATTACAACTCTATAATAGTGTCAAATGTTTCTGCCTAAAAGGGCTGTTTTGGACTCACCTTTTGGGAGCTTTTATACATATACTTCTATAACACATAGTTATGCTTTAACCATTGTTTTACAATTTAGTGAGGTGTTTTTAAAGAAAACACCATGTTCTTAATATTTTGGAAAGTGAAGTACATATTTATCTGAAAGTTGTTTTGGTTTGGTGATGGCTTTTGTGATGAAATCAGGAGTTATTGTGTGGCTATTTGGAAATGTTTGTTTTATAGGGAGGATTTGTCAAACTCTTTTTTTATAAATTATGTGAATTAATTATTAAAAATCTATAAGAATTAGTAGATCTCACGGTTATTATTATTCTATTATATATTTCATTAAACTAGCTATAGCTTTCCGAATGACAGTCATCTCATTCTATAGGACATGGTTTAGGTGAGAGAGATGGTGAGTGTACATTTTCTCTGAGCTGGGCTCCAAGACTTCTACCACCACATGTCCATGAGGAAGTGCTACAGGAGAGTGGACAACCTTCTCCTGTGGGACCTTTATCTACTGCGTCTGATATGCTAGCAGTATAGCCTTATGAGAGCTGGCCTCTTATAGTTCCCTGTAGTGACAAGTAAGTATTAAAACATGTATTCTAATTTTCTCACACTTAACTATAAAAATCATTGGAAAAATACTATCTTCTACCGCATTTTATTTTGCTTTCATTCATTTCACTTCTCTCTGCTTCAAATGACTTTGTTTTTGAAAAAGGTTCGATAGTGCTACAAATTATCTCTCTGCTTACTGATACATTCTAGCAACACTTCAAGGGTGCATATCCTACGTGCACACATGTCCTGGCAAATGTGAAGGACATGTGCATTCAGAAGTGGGGGGTAAGAAACTATTTTTGAATTTAAGGTTGAATGTATTATTTCATTGTTTTTTTTTCTATAGTATCATTATGATTTTGTTGTAATAATTCTTGGTTCAGTAATCTAAAGAATTATATTTTTTTGACAATAATAAAAACAAGCACATGCTAAAATCTATATTCGTAAATTTAATTTATTAAAATATATTTTTTTCCTATTAAACATTCTAATAGTAGGTTGCTTTTTTAATATTTTCCAAGTTGTCCCTTTTTTCAAGTTTTCCAAATTTTCTATTTAAATAGTTGTCCTTGAATAGGTGAAGGGAAAGAAGAGTTCTGAGCATACAAAAATTTTCATCTTAGAAACACAAAACGGAAAACCAAAATCACTACACCATATATTTTCCTTGTCGTTTCAATTTATTAAAAGATTTATGTAATTATAGCTGTTAGTCTGTGTGGAGGAATTTTTCACTAGAAGTATTAACTGCTGGAACATGGGGTGTAGTAGATAGCATCCAAAACAAGAAGGTTTTTATTATTGTTTGTTTATTTTTCTTCTTGATTTTGAATGCGCAAAAAGGTCTACAAGTATTTCAAATTCTTGCATCTATTGTTGAAAAATTTGGGGTTTTTGAATTTTATTGAAATTAAATTTCTTGCAAAAAGGAGTTTGTATGGTGTTCTTGAGATTTTTATTATTAACTTTGTGCTAATATAACAAACAAACACTAAGCTTTAGTCCCAAGAAATATGGGATTGGCTAATATGACTAATATTTTTGAATTTATGCTAATATGACTGTAAATTCTGCATTTTGTTAGTGATGAGTTTTTATTTATGGTTGAGTTTGCTGTAAGAAATGGGATATTTTGAAATGTGATGGCTTGTTCTCTTGATGAATTCTTCTATTATTGTCTTTGCAGCTGCAATGTTATATTTTCAATTCTGAAAACTTTATGAAAATGGAAGGCATAGTGGTGGCTGTTTTCTCCAATGGAAATGGAAGGCATATTGGTAGCTGGTCTGAAATACAGTAGAATTGTTTTTTAGAAATTAATAGATGCGATGAGGTTTCTAATATGAAAATGGAGTTACTAAAGTTACAAAGAGAGTGCTTTTCCATTTAAAAATGAAGATTCTGAATTCAAGGGAGAGTTTTGCATCGAATAAACAATAAGAGCGTAAATACTCTAGCATATTGCAAGAACTTTTTGAACTGATTACTTTTAGAGATCTATTTCAGCTCATTTATTAAGGAATTTGGGAACCTTTTTTCTACATCTTTTAGTAGACTTGAGGACTGACTAAAAAATTAGAAGTGAGAGTTGGAAGGAGTTATTTTGAATAGTTTGTTGTGAATCATGTGGTCATGTTGCTATTTCATGGATTGCTAGGTAAGTATGTAAAGACTTGTGGCATGTATTGGCTTCTTATATTGTTTCCTGAAGCTGTGTCCATTTGTCACTTCATTAATTAATCTAATATTTCTCAAAGAAGTTTTTATTAAAACTATTCTTGTGCTTTACCTTAAGTTTTGCCCTAAATGTATAACCAATTAGAGAGAAATTTGAAAAATTTATAGGCAAATCTTATATAATTCTCATCTATCATCTAGCCTTGTCTTATTTCTCTATAGGGGAATTTTTGAAATTTAGGTCAAATTTTAGCTTTATCATGAGTTGTGAAATTTTTGAAATTAATAATCTAATGTTAAAGAATGTTTACTTGTTGGAATATTTTTGAATATTTGCATCTTCAAAAGCATTCCACTATATCTAACTTCAAATAGGAATTATATTCTAATTACAATTTTAAATGTGTAATTCAGAAATATTTCCACTAAATAGATGAGGATGGTGCACAGATTCGGCACAATTGGAAAAAGAAATTGCGAGCTAGATTTTTGGATACCTTCTGTAACGCTCGTGCGAGTGGTAAGTATCTTTCTTAGGTAGATCTTGCTGATTGAACTGAGATGACTTGATATTAGGGGGTAGAGGATTATCAGTGAGTATCAACCACTGCAAAAAAGAGTAGGCCTTAGGGTAGTACTACTCACATAAGAGGATCGAGGCTTTTTATGCAGCACAAGAACTGTCTAGTAATTTTTTTAAAAATTTTTAACAGAATTTTCATAACTCTTTATAAATTTTATATTATTTATCATTAATTTAAATATAACTATAGTAAAGAGAGTAGGGGAGTAGTTTTAACTATATAGAGATGTTTAAAAGTTTACACATGTTCTAGAAGGGGCCTAAGTAGAGAGAGTTTGTCAGTGAGTAGTCCCACAAGACTGTGTTAATAATTACTTATTATTTCAATATTTATCATTACTTTAATTTTTGTTAGTTAATCTACATAATGATTGTCATTATTTATTTCAGGGGGATATGGACCAATTATATTAGCGTTACTCCCAGGGTTCTTCCAACAGCTCTGTTACCTCATCTATAACACCCCTACTAAAGATAACAGTAGAAGCATATCAACACCGAGTGTCACCCCGTCCAGTTTCTCAGATAAGGGGTTTTTATAACAAAAATAACAGAGTGAATATATATATAAGGTCCAGACTCATACAATATCCTACACTGATGGTCACACATATATGTATATCAGAGTATCTCATACATGCCATCTCTAACTACAGTAGTAATATAGTATGTAATCAAGAAGGAAAATCATTCAGACCTATACTGCTGACACTGTGGTATTGTTCTTCTATCCGTAGTCCGCTTGGCTTTGGATCCTACAAAAAGTAAGATAAAAGACACGTGTGAGTGACGAATCACCCAGTGAGTCCGTGTGTGCTAGTACTTTATGAAAGAACATAGTACATAAAACTTTTGTCAGGGAAAGTATTTCATTGGTTCACTGGAAATAATTCCAAAACTCCTTTAAGGAAGAGTTTATTTAGAACTCAATCATTTTTAGAAAATGGTATTTTAGATTTCAAGTCATTGCCCCAAATTTTAAATTACAGGCACTTTTCTAACAAAAGGTCGGCCTATATTGCAAGTCCCGCAGTCCTTGCCTTCGGCGTCACGTATTATTGTACTAAGACCGCAGCCTACAATACTCAATCGTGCGTCACTGGAATAAGTACACCGCAGTGTACTTCTACTCAGGTATACCGCAGCACATTCTAACCATCATAGGCTAGGGATCCCAACACTAACCTTACTTACCGTGTAACGGCTAGCCAGGATGACTCATCTCAATGTCCTATTACCCCGTTCAGAGTAAGAAAATTCCTAGAACTAGGCCAGGTTACTAGGGCTGTCTAACTCTAATATAGACTAATACAAAGATCAAAATCCATGCTGAGTACTCAACGTTAACCCTTTCTGACTGATCAGGCTAGAGGGTTATTTGATCCCATAGAATCTTCAAAACAAACATTTTGAGGCAAAATAGCATTTTCCAAAATTGGACCCTACTGACTTGCAAGTCAGATCATCATTCACATAGGCTCCACAGAGCCAATCAATTCATTTCATAGGCATATCAGGCTAATAAAATAATTTTCGGGATCAGGATGTCGTTTTCCAAAGTCAATCTCATATCGAAAGATCATTTTCCCAAGACCATGTCGAAACAAAGTAAAGAGTTCTTTTCACACTTCAAAACAAGTTTCCTAGAATATTCGGGTCATTTTTCCCATACTTGATCACAAAAGTCATTTCCAAAGGTATTCGGGTCATTTTACTCATATGCGATTCCAAAAGACTTTTCGAGGGTATTCGGGTCATTTTACCCTTACCCGATTTGAAAAGTATTCACAAGAGTTCTAATAAGGATATTTCAGTCATTTACCGAATACCCGATTCCAAAGGTTTTCATGAAATATTCTAATAAGGACATTTGGATCATTTTCCAAATACTCGATTCCAAAAGGAACTAATTCAAGAAATCCAGAATTTTAATCCCAAAAGAGTGTTAAAATCAAAGATTCCAAACATATTTCCATGAAATGTTCCAAATAAGTCATTCCAGTTAATTTATGAACATCCGATTCTAAAAATTATCATTTTTCAAAAATCCCAAGTATTTAATCCAAAAAGGACTAAATTCACAGATTCTTACTTTAATCATTCGTTAAAGTTTCCAAGCCAATTATGAAGTTTATTCAAGCTCAAAATGGCATAAAAACTATTCTTGCTTAGATAAACCACAGACATATTCTGGGATTTCCAAACGGTATATAACATAGCATTTCATGGAAAAAATAAAGCACACTAGCTTTCAAAAAGGTTTTAGAAGTCTAAGGGACTCACCTTGTGTCCTAATTAACTCTTTCTGTTCATGACCGTTCGTCCCTTGTTTCTACTGTTTTCAACATTTCGTTAGCCGTTTACCAATAAACTTACACCAAATATCATTTTCGAGTCAAATCGTGTTTGGTTGAAAAATAGCCAAGGGTTAGCCGACATCTAGCCGACGTGCCCAACGGGTAGCTGACATCCAACTGACGTTTAGCCGACGAGGCTGATGGTTAGCCGACGGTTAAGGAAGACGTTCAACTTTCGTTTACGTCGTTTTTTTATTGTTTGTTCGATTCTTTCGTTTTTCTTTTACCATATCATTTCTCCCTTCATATACAAGGGATTCACTTCATATTTCCCATTTATTTCATCCAAAATCACACAATTAATCATCCTTAAGTTCATCCACTTTCTAAGAAAAATTCTAAAATTTTGCTGTTTTGACACCGTAATTCCATATAAGCCCTTTTTAGAGTTCTAATTCCCATGACATGCTACTGGACAAAAGCTGCCAAGTAATTTTACCTCAATTCTACTATTCTTGCTTTCTTTGTTTTCCGTTAACCTTTAACACATTGGGGACATTAATTCATTCAATTTTCCTTCAAATCATCTTTAATTATGTGATTTTTAGATTTCAATAGCTCATAAGAGTCACAATTATTCAACACAAATTCATCCTTTCTAATCAAAAGCTAGTATAATCCATTTTTCCAACCAAGTAACTTCCATTTTATTCTACTTTGGTCATCATCTCCTCAACCGATAACAACCCTTCAATCTACCATAAATATTCAGTTCTCTTTCACATAAAACATCATTGAAAAATCCTAAGGCATCTGGCACACATATGATCATATGTAAGGTTCATACACAAAATTCCCAAACCTTAGCTTTGATCCAAAATCAAGACATGAAATTTATGTTTTCATATTAAAATTCATATCCACATAATCATCATTCACCCAACAAAAATTTTAATTCAATCAAGGTAGGGTTTTACCTTGTATTTGGGGCTATTTGAAGTGATTTTGCTCTAAGAACTTCTCAAAACTCACCTAGAACACCAAGAAAACACACTCGCCTTTTTCTCTCTCTTGTTTAATTTTTTTTTCTCTTGGTTTTTCTCCGTCATGGCTGACGAAATTCTGGCCGTATAACAACCCCTTCTCACCACCATTCATAAACAAATCTTGTCCCTTCATCTCTTGTTTTTATTTAATTGAATGGTGGATATACTTAGGTGTGTTCCAATGAGAGTTTTACACACCAACTACCTATTTTTTCCTCCTCAAAAATTCCTTTCATTTCTTCTTGCATGGCTGTCAGTTTCTTGGCTATTTTCCAGCCATTCATCCATCTTCTCATGGTCCAAGTATTGGCTAATCACATTGCACAAGACCTTTATCAAATGAGCCCACAAGAGATGTGTTCCAATTACAAAATTACACATCATTCTTCATTTATTTTGTAATTCTTTAATTCCATGTACTTTACATGAATCCTTCATGCAACCTCTCTTAAATTGACATATGTCCATGGGCTACCAATTATAAAATGCTATACACACCGTTTTTAACACGATTTCCTATTTTCCTTAGAAATGACCAAAGTCGGGTCTGAAACGAAAAAATATTTTATTTCACCATTCAACTCTAAAAATTTCACTGAATTCATTGGTAATACTTAAATTCTTAAATTCTTTCTCAATTTCGTCAAATTTGTGGTCAAAATATTATTATACCGAAATATTCGTCTTATTATACTGATCAACTTTTGTTCTAGCCATTGATACAAATTCTCATCCTACTACAAATAGCGACTAATCGAGGATAAAAAGGTCGGGTATTACATTCTCCCCTCCTTACAAAAAAATTTCGTCCTTAAAATTGACCTACACTTGGAATAGTTCTGGATACTTTTTTAACATATTTGCTTTTGTTTCCCAAGTTACATCTTGCACTAGATGATGATTCCACAACACCTTTACAAGTGGAATTTTCTTATTCCACAATTCTTTTTCAGTATACTCCAAGATCTTAATAGGCCTTTCCTCATACTTCACACTCGGAGTTATCTCAATGGGCTCTTCATTCAAAATGTGGGCAGGATTAACCATATACTTTTGAAGTTGGGAGACATTAAACACGTCGTGAATACCCTGAAGTTCTACTAGTAACTCCACTCGATAGGCTGGAATGGTCTAATGTACCTAGGTGCCAATTGCTTCCATTGTCCTATAATTCCCAGTTGTCAGTGTGGTGTCAACTTCAAGAATACACAATCTCCTTCCATAAATTCCAATTCTCTCCTACGTCGGCCCGCATAATTTTTCTGTCTACTTTAAGCTGCTTCCAGCTTTATTTTGATTGTCTCCACAGCATGTCAAAAATTTTCAAGATCAAAAGCATCCTGCTCATTAGTTCTCCATCCTAAACTTTCCCAATATAATGGGGACTGACATCTCCTTTCGTATAAAGCTTCAAATGGGGCTATTCCAATGGTTGATTGATAACTATTTTTGTATGCAGATTCTGCATACGCTAAATTATCAATCCACTTAGTTCCAAAATCTAAAGTGCAAGCCTACAACATAATTTCCAAAACCTTATTCACTGGTTCAGTCTGTCCATCTATTTGTGGGTACGCTAATGTTGTCCCATATCTCTGATACAATTTAGTCCAAAACTTCGAAGTAAATCTGGGATCTCGGTCTGACATAATACTAGAGGGTACTCCATGAAGTCTGATTACTTCCTCCACATAAACTTTACTTAACTTTTCTAAAGAATTCCGTTGATTGATAGGGATGAAATGAGCAGACTTAGTCAGTTGATCCACTATCATCGATATAGTATCTCGCTGTCCTACTACCATGGGTAATCCTGTAATAGAATCCATAGTAATTTTATCCCATTTCCTATGATGGAGTAGGCAATGGCTATAGTAACCCTCTAGGCCATTGCTGATCAACTTTCACCTGCTGGCAAGTTAAGCATCGAGCTACAAAGTCTGAAATATCCTTTTTCAAACCATTCCACCAATAATGCCGTCTTAAGTCCTAATACATCTTTACGGCTCCTGGATGGTATACTTACTTCAATGTGCTTCAGTCAAAATATCTTGTCTTATCGCCGATTGTTTCGGAATACAATACCGACCCCGGTAGTAAATAATTCCATCATTATCCCTTCGAAACTTATCTCTTCCTTTATCTGCCTTTTTCTGCACCAGCTTTTGCAATTCTTCATCTTTATCTTGTTCTCCCTTCAATTGTTGTAGGAAAGCAGGTTAAATGGAAATATTACTCAACCTTATTTCTCCATCTACTGCAAACACTTCCAATTCTGGAATTCGTAACATTTGAAGAGCTGATAAATTCCCCCTCCTACTAAGGGCATCTGCTACTGTGTTTGCTTTTCCAGGATGATACTTAATTGGACACCAAAATTCTTCCAAAAATTCCGTCTGCCGACGTTGTCTCATGTTCAAATCTTTCTAGGTGAAGACACACTTCAAGCTTTTGTGGTCGGTGAAGACTTTAAACTCAACCCCATATAAATAATGTCTCCACTTCTTAAGAGCAAACACAATGGCTACTAACTCCAGATCATCTGTAGGGTAATTCTCCTCATGAGGTTTTAATTTCCTAGAGATATAAGTTATCACCCTTCTTTCTTGCATCAATACTCCTCCCAATCCTTCATTTGACACATCCGTGTACACCTCATATGGTTTGTCCATCCTTGGTAATGCCAAAACACGAGCAGAGCTTAACCTCTTCTTCAATTCCTGAAAATTTTTCTCACACTTCTTAGTACACACATAAGGAACTTTCTTTTAGGTGAGTCGAGTCAAATGTGAAGCTATCTTAGAGAATCCCTCAATAAATCTTCGATAATACCTTGCTAATCCTAGAAAATTTCGTATTTTAGTTGGAGTTCCGGGACGTTTCCAATTTGTTACCGCTTCTACTTTTGCAGGATCTACTGTAATCCTATCTTTAGATATCACGTGTCCCAAGAATGCTACTTCTTGTAGGCAGATCTCACACTTACTAAATTTTACCTCTCTTAACTTCCCCAAGACTTTTCAAATATGATATTCATGCTATTGAGGATTTTTGGAGTACACCAGGATATCATCTATGAATATGACCACAAAATTATCCAAGTAAGGCCGAAATGTTCGGTGCATTAAGTCCATGAAAACAGCAGGGGCATTAATAACTCCAAAGGCCATCACTACAAACTTAAAATGCCCATATCGGGTGTTAAATGCAGTTTTTGGTATATTTTCTTCCTGAATCTAAACTTGGTAATATCTTTGCCTCAAGTCTAATTTCAAAAAATATCCTGCTCCTTGTAACTGGTCAAAAGTTCATCAACCATGGGCAACTGGTATTTATTCTTTACCGTCACTGTATTCAACCCTCGATAATCTATACACATCCGTAATGACCCATCTTTCTTCTTAACAAACAATACAGGTAAACCCCACAGTGAAGTACTCGGTCGAATGAACCCTTGCACGATTAATTCCTGTAGTTGTTTCCTGAGCTCCTGTAATTCTGTAGGTGCCATTCTATAAGGAGTCCTTAAGATTGGTTCCGCTAATGGCACTAAATCAATGAAAAATGCTACTTCTCTCTCCGGTGGCAATTCTTTTAATTCTGTCGAAAAAATATCTAAATACCCATTCACAATAGGAACATCTTCAGGTTTCTTAACCTCTTCTGGATTATTAATTACATAAACTAAGTACCCAGTACACCCTTTTCTAATAATCTTTTAGGCCTTGAGTCCTGATACAAAAGCGTTATTTTTTTTTTAACCTCACCTACAAATTCCAATATAAGTTTTCTAGGCCGATGAAATTGTACTACCTTTTGTCTACAGTTAACTTGATGCTGAGATAGCCAATCCATGCCCAAGATAGCATCATAATCCTCTATGGGCAACCATATCAAATCTCATCCCAATATTTCATCTCCTACCAAGATCTTACAACCTCTATGTATTTTCTCACTATTCATTTGCTTCCCCAATGAGGTACTAACAATTATTTCATATGAAGTTTCTTCCCCTTTTATTCACATAGAATAAAGAAAGGAATTGGAAACAAAAGAATGCGTAGAACCGGGATCCATTAACACTTTAGCATTATGATAAAAAATAAGGAGCATACTTTCGACAACTACAGCCTGATTGTCTTTCTTCTCTAATGCCACCACTCGAGTATTTACTTGCAGTTTGGGGGGTCCAGCTTTAGAAGTAGAAGCTTACCCTAGGTTTCATCTTTCTTGACCTGACCTCTATCCCTAGATATTGCCTCTAGGTCAACTGCATCCTCCTATCCTTCGTAGGTGAGGGCATTGAAAACTCTTGTGGCCTATCTCTCCACAATTAAAGCATTTAAAAGGGAGTGGTCCTCCAGTCGGGCCAGTCAGGCCTTCCCTCATTTGCATCTTCCTTTTCTTCTACCATTGGGGCCCTCCAAGCTTTTTTTGACTCATACCTTGAAATCCACCTCGGTTCCTCTCGCCTGCCTGTTCAATATCAGCTATTTCTATCCTAGAGGCCATCTCTACTGCAGTGTTGTAGCTGGTAGGAGCCATACTTGCTAATACTCTCTTCACATTTGGCTATAAAATTTTCATAAGGCGTCTAACCCTGTCTGCTTTTGAATGGATGAGAAGTGGGCAATATTTTAACAATCTAGTAAATTTCGCAGCATACTTCTCCACCGTACGGCCTCCTTACCGAAAAGCTTGAAATTCATCTTCATTCCTTTCTACCACCCAATTAGGAATGAATTCTTTCTTAAAGCTAGCCTTGAAATCTGTCCACTCCCATTTTCGTTGATTCATTTCTCTTGCCCACCAATCTTGGGCAGGTCCTTTCAACTGAAATTAAGTAAGTTGTACCGTCATTTGCTCCGAATAATATAGAGCTGCAAAAATCATTTCCAACACTTCAATCCAATTTTCAGCCTCCTATTCTGAATCAGGTCACCCTTGAAATTGCGAAGGGTGAAATTTTAGGGAACGCTCAAGGGTTCGATCCGATTAAACTTCACTTGGTGGACTTTCCCTACTCATACTATAACTGTTAGATTGTATGCCCTCTTAGACTAGGTTTCTGATGTAAAATCGAATATTTTAATAAAAGAAAGAATTTAGTTTGTGAAAATAAAATAAAATTTGTGCACTGAAAATAATTTGGCTCTTAGGAAAACTGACATAGCTTATTGGGAAGATTAACAGTTTCCTAAGCTAAGTGTATTAACCGCCACAAATTAATTTTCCTTCTAGGTAATGGTCTAGAGAATAACTCCATCGTGGGATGGCCGTTTCTTCTCATTTCCTATGGACATACCTCGCACTATAACCTCCAACGTGGGCTGGCCGATCATAGTACGTGCCCCGGGTTATTAATTACATCCTTCCATTAGATCTAGATCCTTGTGGTATCCCCATCCTATATGGGTTCACTCCCAGGGTGACGTGAGGGGATCCACGATCTCTAATGAGGACCATGATGGAAGCCGTGGGGCCGTTGGAACCCCTCTCCCACTTAGTCTTTTAAAATAAAGGTTTTCTGGAAAATATCCTTTTGAAATTTCCATTAAGTTTTTCCTTAACTCAAAAATAAAATATCTAAGTCCAATAAAATCTCTATGTCAAGGCTTATATCCCTTGAGAGATTTTCTCCATAGACTAATTTTATTTAAGTTAAAACTTAATAATTTCAAAAATTTTTCAATTAAAACTTTCTAAAGACTTTGGTCTCAAGTTTATTTGACAAAATCATTTTTCTAGTCCAAAACAAAACAAAATGACTCTCCATTTTAATTTACAAAAATATCTAAATCCAATATATTTTCTATATCAAGGATTAAATCCTTTGAGAAAATATTCAAGGATTAATTTTTGTACCAATTAAAATAACCATTTAATTTTTGAAGAAAAATATTTTTCTTGTAAAAAATGTACCCAAAGACTTTGGTCTTTGAGAAAAAGCACACATAGGTACATAAAAAAATACATGCTCGAAAACAGTAAACGTTTTCATGCTTTTCTATTTTTAAACCTAAGTGCCCAAATAATAGAATTAAACAATTAATTAATTAATTAATGATCTTGTTTAATCCTAAAATCCCTTACTAATATTTTTCATGCAAATATATTCCAAGAATATAAATATTACAAAAATATTAACTTCGTCTGGTATGGGACCCAAAAAAAAAAATTACAGAAAAAATAACTGCTGGTCCACATGCACCCGATGCACCAGATCAGGGCCCAATTGCTCTGTCGGCTCACAGCGCCCCGGTGCACCAGCCGCACCAGATCTACGCCCGCATGCCCTGCGGTCCACTGCGGCCGCTGTGCACCGCGCCACACCGAATCTCCAGCAACCACGACTTGCGAAGCCGATCCACCCACCCGAGAACCCGCGCCCACGACCCGCCGCCTCTCTGCTGCATGACTCGCGTGTTGATCCGTTTTCCGCTCAACGACCCGCGAAGCTGTTGCAATTGAATTGCAACTTTCAATTGAGTTCGGCTTGGATTGCTACAGTACGGCTCGGCTTCGCGGCTCCACAAATGCGGCTCCAGACACACGCACAGTGTCGGCTTAGCTCAAACGGCTCGGCTCGGTCGCGGCTTAGGAATAGTACCTTTCTTTTTCGTTTTTCTTCTGTCCGCACGCGAAAGTTCAGAAACTTCTTCTCTTCGACTTTTTCAATATTCTTTGGCTTATTTGGACATTTTTTCTTATGAAAACTCATCCAAAACAAAAACACAACCGCCTATACCCATTAAAATTGGGTTTACACGATTAAAACATCAAAGCCAAAAATTTACAGAGGGTCCTATGCTTCCACTGTGAAGCTTATAAATCCATCTATCCCATACCAAAACAACGAAGGATCATAGGTATAATCATCTTCTCCATTTTTATTAACTACTATGCTCCCTATATTGATAAAAAACCAGTGGCTCTGATACCACATTGTTAAAATATTCGATTTTACATCAGAAACCTAGTCTAAGAGGGCATACAATCCAACAGTAACACCCCACTACATAGGCCTGCCAGGGCGGGGATGTCGCCCCATCCAAAGGACAAGGGGTCTTTATAACTAGGTCACACAAATAAAATAGCAGAATAAAAATAATACTTTAACTTAAAATTTATTACAGCTCAAGAATAAATCCGCAAATTCCCAAAAGAAACACAAATCCATAAATAAAATCATCCACTCTCAACTCCCCAAAGCAATACATAAAAATAAATGACAAAATTCTCTTCTAAGGCAGATAACACTAGCTACTCATCCCCACAGCAGGATCGACCTGAAATCATGGTAAAAATGGTGATGAGACAGAAATCTTAATAAGTTCGTGTGTGCTTTGAGTGTCCAGTGGAAATAGTTCGTGTATGCAAAGTATGAAATTCTTTATAAAAAATCACTGGCAAGCTATAAACATTAGTCAAAAGTAAGAGTGGTGTTTTGGCGTTTTCAACTATACATAATCAATAAAATCAACCACTCAAAAGAAATGATCATGGGTTACCACACGTTGGGCCCCATAACCGGTCAGAATGCCGACACTTTGTGCAGACTGACAAAAAAGGTAGGTGATCGGCCTACCGAGCAAGATACTCCTTCTTCTCTATACCCAAACAACAACCGGATGTCCATTCCGGCAAAACACAGTCACTTGACTGAAAAATAATCTGCTAGCTCGGACCAGCACGACCTACTGGATTGACATCTTATCCGGGCAGAACTCACCCCTCAGAGGTGGCCACCTACTGAGTGACTTACCCTAACCCCTCAAAGACTAGCCCCAGCAGTCCAGCCTTATTGAGTACTCAACGTAACATGTCCCACTTGGGAGAAAATGAACAAAACACAGTTCCACATGAAAATGACAATTAAGGGTTTTCAAAGTCTTTATCAAAATCAGTTTTAGAAAGAGTTTTGAGTTTGAGTAAAACTGCTTATGGATTTTCAAATAACTTGTTTGACTGAAATAAGGAGGAAATCAATCCTCAATTGCCTTTACCGAAATGAATGTCAATGCACTCTACATTTGGCTTGCCATAATAAACATTTTATATCAATCAGGTTTTATGCAGGAGATTACCTGATTCTTGCTCACAATAAACGGTCTCCAACAGCTGACCTAACCCCGCATGGGCAAATACAAACCACAATCAAACTCAAGCCAAAATTCACATTCTCAATTTAAAATAACTCAACTCACTACTACCATGATCCTAGTGTCCCAAGCTTTAAGGCCAAACAATAAATAAATAGGTTTATAAGCTAAGCCTAATTTGATATTTAAAATAATTAATGTTTTGGGAAATAAATACAAATAAGTTGAAGGTTTAAATCTTGCTAAGCTAAATTCAGAGTTTAATTGGTGAAAAGTCTTAGGTATTAGGTAAAATAATGATTTATTAATAATTAATTGTTTGAAAATAATTGCTAGCTAAAATTAGTTGAAAATAAATTTTAATGGGTTTTGATTGGAAGATAATAAATAGACTTTAATAGGTTTTGATTAAAAGGTAATAAATAAAATTTTAATAATAAATATTTTACTTATTATGATTATTTTCATAAAAGGCTTTAGTTGATTTTATCATTTTATATAATATCTATATATTTTATTCCTTGAATAAAAGCTACAATTTATTTGACTAAAATATCCTTTTAATAATTCAAATCTACTTCCTAGGGTTTTTTTTTTCGAATTTTCTAGCAAAATCATAATATTAAATATTTTATTAATGAAATAAAAAATTAGCTTAGGGACAACTAGATCATAATCATATTTTTATGGCTAACCACAATCATGAACATATACAACCCTTCCATTCATCAAATCACCCAAATCATGCATATAAGCATAGATCTAAATTTATCAAGACATGATCTAACCTCTACTAGCATAAATATAATCATGGCTTCAATAATCCAACATGAATATAAATCATATTCACCAAAGGTGACATAATCTCTAGCATACTTGATCACAAATACTACCTATGACATGGAGACATGTATTAAACCCTAAAACACCATACAATCAAGATAATCCATTCATGCATAAATCCCATCTCCAACATATTCATACATATATTCATGCTTCACTCACAACTCATCACCACAATATATACTCAACCCTATTCATGATTCATCTTCTATCAACATCATCCTAGAGATATGAATCTAGAATTTAAAAGAAGGGTTAAAAATCTTACTTGATTGATGAATACCTTGAAGGAGTTTCGAATGGATCTCAACTCCTAGATGTCTAAATCTGTCCGAACAAGATGAATGAAGTATGGCCATGGTTGATGAAATCATTCGGCCAAGAGAGAGGGAGTGTTCGGTCAAGAGAGAGCGAGAGAGAGAAGAGAAGAAGAAAGTCCATTAGCATGCTTAAACACATATATATGTTCATTAGAGATTGAAGATTAGCGAAGATGAAGTTGATTAAATAAACCTACCTTGAAGGTGTTCTTGAGCCTTCACAAAATTCTGATTTTTGATCCAAAAGAGCAAGTTGGATTTCAGAGTTTGATGTTAAAATTGGTGTGGATGGACTCACAATAGTGAATAGATGAAATCCAAAATTTTTAGAAGAAGTTTGAAGTAATTTGGAGAGGTATTAGGCGAAAGGAAGGAGTAGGTGTTCTTGGTGTGCTATGTGTTCTTGAAGGTTGAAGAGAATAGAGAGCTTTTGGGATTGGAGGCTGCCGAATTTCTATAGGGATTGGGGCTGCCGAATTGCTTGTAGGGTTTTAGAAGATGATTTTCTGGTTTGGAAGGGAAAAGGAAAGGTTAGTTGTTGAAATCCTTAAAGAATATTTTTGGGAAGCAAATTTGGAAACTAAATATAACAAGAATATCTTTGATTATTGGAGAGCTTTTGAGAAGCTGCCATGGCCGACTGCTTAAGCAAGTATTTCAGCTGGATGGAAGCTGGTTGAAGGAGGGTAAGGGTGGCAAAAAATAAGGAGTATAATGGTGGATGAAAGGTTGGTTGTTTGAGGAATATTTTATGGAAGGTTGCTAAATTATGGTGGCTGAAATTTTGGTAACTAATCAAGCATGATTGCAGAGATTTGTTGGAGAGATTTTCGGGTAGCTATGTCTGAATTTCGTGCAGAAGCTTGGAGAGGACAATGGAGTTTAGCTCATGGCTGTTTAAGGAGGGTTTGTGCAGAAGAAAGGTAAGGTTTCGGCTAGGGATGAATTAGGAAACAAAGCTGGAAAGTTTTCCTGCACAGAATTTTTGCAAGGCTGGAATTTTCTGGGCAGTTTTTGGCTGCCATTTTCTAGTTAGCTTGCAGAGAGTTTGAAGGGGATTTTATGGGGTCTTTCAAGGCTAGTTTCCAGCCTTCTTTATGGAGGAAAAACATGGCTAAGATGCTGAGCAAAAACTGGAAGAAAACAGCTTGGTTTCGGACCTCCAAAGCTGCGAATTTGCCCATGGATTTTTCTAGTTTTGCACAGCTTTTGTGCAGTCCGAAAATGGCCAGAAATATTCAAGTTTCAAGTTAATCAAAAGGGCCATTTTCTGGAAGCATTTGGGAGGGAATAATGGCTGAGAATTTTGACACCTTGAAGGCACAAGAAGTTGGAAAATTTTCAGTTCTATGCATGAAGGAAAATGAACCTAGCTAAAGTGAAGTTTTAGAGAGTTCACTAGGGAAATTAATTCACTTGAAATCCTTCCCCCTCTTCCATAGTTTCGGTCCTTAAGATGTCTTTCTCTAAGACATTTTGAACCTTCAAAGCCACAGCACATTGTTGGAATTTTTCTAGAATAAATTTGGCTTGAACAAATTGAACCTCCTAATGTATTGAGAAATAGGAAAAATTAAGGATCAAGAGGAAATGAATTCCCCTTAGGAATTTTGTGTAGGGCAAAAGAGTAGTATTAGGATACTCCTATCATGTCTCTCTTAGGACAACATCTCTACCCTACTCCAAAGCACATAAGGCCGAAAATAACACTACTCAAGCAAAAATAAAATTTAATCAAGCTAAAGCTCCTGTGATGAAATTTGAACCCAAGACCTCAAAATTAATTTCAAGGCTCTAACCAGTAAACCACAACAATTCTTGTTCTTATTTTCTCTCTAAAAATATTTTCCTATTCAATCCTCAAGCTATCACCATTTTTCCACCTCAAGAAAAAATTACCATTTTGCCATTCTCACTCAATAATCATAATCAAGCCCTTTAGGCTATAATACATAAATTCAATGCACATAAAATCATATAAAAATATATTTAAACATGCAATAAAGTATGATATGCATTCCAACCCCCTTACTCTAAGGTTGATTTTGACTGGGGTTTCACACATACCCTTATTCACCCTAACATTCTTATTTACTTTAGTGGCAGTCTTAGTTAACTTTTGGATAGTATCAGCCATCTTTTGGAAAGTTTAGAACATAGGGTGGTCTAAAGTTGTAAGGTGGGGACCTTCCACCTACGGTTCCTCCACCATTGCCTAAGAGTTATTTCGAGTAGCTCGCGATGATCGTCCGGAGGTCTATTTATGAGGCATCAGTACAGTTCATAAAATTTTACTGAAATAACAATGTGACATAGCTCAAAAGCAATCATAAAATAGGCATAGTGCACATAACAAAACATAACATATATCCATTCTCATTTATCACAAAGTTAGTACAAATTTATGTGCCAAGCACATAGTCATATATACTGGTCGAACTATACATATCTTACAATAGATATCTACGTCTCATCCTCATACTCTTCGTCATCACTATCTGAGAGGGGAGGTCATGAATTAGTAGAAACGATATAAGACTCCGCTACATGAACCTCCTCATCTTCATCCGTGTCTAGGTGCAACCAAACCATTAGCTCTAAGCCTATCTCTAGATCCTTATTAGATTCCTCAACCATAGGTACCTCTACCTCGGGTACCTCCTGATCCTCTCCCGCATCAATAACCTCCAAACCTAGCATCTCCTCTTCAAGTACTCCCGGTACATCCCCACCAAACATCTTCTTATCATCCTCAGGCAACACTACACCATCGGGGATACTGTCCTCCTCATCATTGTCCTGATGGTGCAGTTCAACATCTCTACCAGCCTCATCAAAATCGCTACCCACCTCCTCATGTGGCGACGATGTCCTCTCGGGATTAAGCATTCTCTCTATACCAAAGTCTCGTGCAAATGGAGTAATAATGGGTATTGCTGGGTCAAATGAGCTCTCGACAAGACAGGATGCGTGGCAGCAGCTAGGGCCGGGTCCTGTCACAAGAAAATATCCTGGCACACCCACTTGATATATCGTCTTGATCTTTCTAAATTTCTTCACACTCGAGCTCTCACCTATTTCTTTCTTCCCTTCATCACTAAGCTCATCCATTGGACATTTGCCCTTATCACTCTTATCTATCATACCTACACAATGAAAGAGTTCCATCATTCCTAGAGTATTTAGGTCATTTTACCCATACCCAATTGCAAAAGACTTTCTGAGGGCATTAGGGTCATTTTACCCATACCCGATTTGAAAAGTGTTCACAAGAGTTTCAATAAGGATATTTCGATCATTTACTGAATATTTGATTCTACAGATTTTTATAAAATATTCCAATAAGGACATGTGGATCATTTTCCAAATACCCGATTCTAAAAGGAACTTAATTCAAGAAATCCAGAATTCTAATTCCAAAAGTGGGTTAAAATCAAAGCTTCCAAACACATTTTCATAAAATGTTCCAATAAGGCATTCTAGTCAATTTATAAATACCCGATTCTAAAAATTATCATTTTTTTGAAAATCCCAAGTATTTAATCCAAAAAATGACTAAATTCACAAATTTATACTTTAATCATCCGTTAAGGTCTCCAAGCCAATTATGAAGTTCATTCAAGCCTAAAATGGCTTCAAAACAATTCTTGCTCAAATAAATCTTAAATATATTCAGAGATTTCTAAAGCGGTATATAATGTGAAACCCCAGTCGAAACCAACCCTAGAGTAAGGGGGTTGGGATGCATATCATATTTTATTGCATGTTTAAATATATTTTTATATGATTTTATATGCTTTGGATTTGTGTGTTATAGTCTTGAGGGCTTAATTATGTTCATTGAGTAAGAAGGGCAAAATGGTAATTTTTGCTTGAGGTGAAAATAGGGAGATAGCATGAGGATTAAATAGGAAAAATATTTTAGAGAGAAAATAAGAATAAGAGTTGTTGTGGTTTAGTGGTTAGAACATTGGAATTAATTCTTGAGGTCTTGGGTTCAAATTCCATCATTGGAGCTTTAGCATAATTAAATTTTATTTTTGTTAGGGAATGTTAGATTTTCATCCTTAAGTGCTCTTGAGAAGGGTAAAGGTGATGTCCTAGGGGAGACATGATAGGAGTACCCTAATCCCACTCTTGTACCCTACAATAATTCCTAAGGGAATTCATACTCTTCTTGATCCTTAGTTTTTCTTACTTCTCAATTTCTTAAGTTATTCAATTTATTCAAGCCAATTTCATTCTAGAAATTTCAATAAAGTGCTGTGGCTTTGAAGGTTCAAAATGTCTCAGTGAAAGACATCTTATGGACTGAAAATGTGGAAGAGATGGGAAAGGTTACAAGAGAATTAATCCTCCTAGTGAACCTTCAAAACTTCACTCTAGTTATGTTCATATCCCTTCATGTAGTGATTTGAAAATTTTCCAGCTTCTTGTGCCTTCAAGGTGTTGAAATTTTTAGCCATCATTCCCTCCCAAATGCTGCCAGAAAATGGCCCTCTTGACCAGCTTGAAATCTGAAATTTTCTAGCCAAATTCGGACTGCACAAATGCTGTGCAAAACTAGAAAATTTTCTGGGCAAAATCGCAGCATATATGAGCTTAAACCAAGCTGTTTTCTCCCAGCTCCTTAGCCACGTTTTTCCAGAATAAAGAAGGCTGGAAACCAGCCTTGAAAGACCTTTGAATGCCCCTTCAAACTCTCTACAAGCTGACTGGAAAATGGTAGCAAAAGCTGCCTAAAAAAATTCCAGCAAATAGCGAAACCTGTACAGGATTCCTTCCAGCTTTGTTCCTTCTTCAGCCCTGGCCGAAACTTCACCATTTTTCTGCACAAACCTCTCTTGAACAGCCGTGAACTGAATCCCATTGTCTTCCCCAACCTTCTGTATGAAAACCAGTCATGGCTGCTCTAAAATATCTCCAACAAATTACTCCAATCATGCCTTGATTGGAGACCAAAATTTCAGCAATCCTAATTTAGCAAACATCCATAAAATGTCCCCTAAACAACCAGACCTTTCCTTCACCATTAAATTCCTTCTTTTCAGCCACCATTAACCTTCTTCAACCAGCTTTCATCCAGCAAAATCACTAAACATCAGTCGGCCATAGCAGCTTCCAAAAAGCTCTTCATTGATCAAAGATATTCTTTCTATATTTTGTTTCCAAATTTGATTCCCAAAAATATTATTTTAGGATCCCAACAACCAGCCTTTCATTTTCCTTTCAAACCAGAAAAATCATCTACCTAAACTACACAAACAATTCGGCCACTGCAAACATATAGAATTTCGGTAGCCTCAAATCTAAAATCCCTCCATTCTCTTCAACATTCAAGCACACATAAAATACCAAGAACACCTACTCACTTCTCTCGCCTAATACCTCTCCAAACTACTTCAATCTCCTTGAAAAAATTCCAGATTTCATCTACTCACTGCCGTGAGTCCATCCATACCATTTTTAACATCAAACTCCAAAATCTAACTCTCTCATTTGGATAAAAAATCAGTATTTTTTGTGAAGGCTCAAGTACACCTTCAAGGTAAGTTTGTACAATCAACTTCATCTTCGCTAATCTTTAATCTCTAATATATATATATATATGTGTGTGTGTGTGTGTGTGTGTGTGTGTGTGTGTGTGTGTGTGTGTGTGTGTGTGTGTGTGTGTGTGTGTGTATGTGTGTGTGTGTGCGTGTGTGTAAGCATGCTAATGAACTCTCTTCTTCTCTTTTCTCTCTCTCTCTCTCTGTGCCGAATACCCTCTCCCTCTTGGCCGAATGAATTCTTCACCAATGGCCATGCTTTCTTCATCTCTCTTGGACGGATCTAGTCATCTAGGAGTTGAGATCCATTCGAAACTCCTTCAAGGTACTCATCAATCAAGTAAGCCTTTTCAACCCTCATTTTTAATTCTAGATTCATGTCTCAAGGATGATATTGGTAGGAGAAGGATTATGAATAGGATTTGAGAATGTATTGTTGTGTTAAGTTGAGATTGAAGCATGAATAAATGTGTGTATATGATGGAGATGAGATTTATGCATGAGTTGGTTATCTTGGTTGATTGTATGGTGTTTTTAGGGTTTAATGCATGTCTCCATGTCATAAGTAGTATTTGTGATCAAGTATGTTAGAGATTATGTCACCTATAGTGAATAGGATTTATATTCATGTATGATTGTTAAAGCCATGATTATGTTTATGCTAGTAGAGGTTGGATCATGCCTTGGTAAATTTAGATCTATACTTTTATTCATGATTTGGATGATTTGATGAATTGAAGTGGGTTATATGTTCATGATTGTGGTTAGCAGTAGAAATATGATCATGATCCAGTTGTCCCTAAACTAATTTTATTTCATCAATAAAATATTTAATATTATAATTTTGTGCTAGTAAGGTAGACTTGGATTATTATATATAATAAGGATATTTTAGTCAAATAAATGATAGCTTTTATTTCAAGAAATAAAATATATAGATATTATATATAATAATATATCAAATAAAGCCTTTTATATAAATAATCATAATAAGTAAAATATTAATTTTGTAAGTCTTATATTCATAAATATCATTAAAATTTATTATCTTTCAATTATTATCTCTTAATAAAAACCTATTAAAATTTATTTAGTATCTTTCAATCAAGACCCATTAAAATTTATTTTCAACTAATTTTAGTTATCAATTATTTTCAAACAATTAATTATGAATAAATCATTGTTTTACCTAATACCACCTAGGACTCTTCATCAAATAAACTCTAAATTATTCTTAGCAAGATTTAAACCTTCAACTTATTAGTACCTATTTCCCGAAACAATAATTATTTTAAATATCAAATTAGACTTAGCTTATAAACCCTTTTTATTTATTGTTTGGCCTTAAAGCTTGGGAACTTAGGATCATGGTAGTAGTGAGTTGAGCTAGCTTTATTTGTGAAAGTGGATTTTAGCTTGAGATAAATTATGGCTTGTATTTACCCCAGGCGAGGTTAGGTCAGTTGTTGAAGACCTTTATTTTATCTCAAGCTAAGGATCAGGTAAGCTCCTGCATAAAGCCTGATTGATGTAAAATGTTTATTATGGCAAGCCAAATGTAGAGTGTATGGACACTCATTTCTGTAAAGGCAATTGAGGATTGACTCATTTCTTATTTCAGTCAAACAAATTATTTGAAAATCAATAAGCAGATTTACTCAAACTCAAAACTCTTTCCAAAACTGATTTTGACAAAGATTTTGTTCATTTTCCCAAGTGGGATATGTTACGTTGAGTACTCAATAAGGGTGGACTGCTAGGACTAGTCTTTGAAGGGTTAGGGTGAGTCTTTCAGTAGGTGGCCACCTCTGAGGGGTAAGTCCTCCCCAGATAGGATATCAGTCCAGTAGGTCGTGCTGGTCCGAGCTAGCAGTTTTTTTTCAAAAGTCAAGTGACTGTGTGTTGCCGGAATGGATAATCAGTTGTTGGTTGGGTATAGAGAAGGAGGAATATCTTGCCCGGTTGGCCGATCACCTACCTTTTATCAGTCTGCACAAAGTGTCGGCATTCTGACCGGTTATGGGGCCCAACGTGTGGTAACCCATGATCATTTCTTTTGAATGGTTGATTTTATTAATTATGTTTGGTTGGAAAAGCCAAAACACCACTTTTAATTTTGACTAATGTTTATTGCTTGCCAGTATTTCTCTTATAATGATTTATACTTTGCATTCACGAACTGTTTTCACTGGACACTCGAAGCACACACGGAGTTACTGAGATTTTTGTCTCATCACCCTTTTTACCATGATTTCAGGTCAATCCTGCTATGGGAATGAGTAGCTAGTTGTAGCCTGCCTTGGGAGATTTTTCTGATGTTTAATTTGTGTAATGCTTTGGAGAGTTGAGAGTGAATAATTTTATTATGGATTTGATTTTGGAATTATTGGATTCATTCTTGGGTTGTAATAAATTTTAAGCTAAAGTATTATTTTTATTCTGCTACTTTGATTGTGTGACCTAGTTATAAAGACCCCTTGTCCTTTGGACGGGGCGACATCCCCGGCCCTGGCAGGCCTAGGTAGTGGGGTTTTACATATAACATAGCATTTCATGGGAAAAATAAAGCACACTAGCTTTCAAAAAGGTATTTGAAATTTAAGGGACTCACCTCGTGTGCTAATTAACTCTTTTCGTTCACAGCTGTTCGTCCCTCGTTTCTACCATTTTCAATATTTCGTTAGTCGTTTTCCGATAAACCTACACCAAATATCATTTTTGGATCAAATCATGTTTGGCAAAAAAATAGCCGACGTTTTCCCAACGGTTAGCTGATGAGGCCGATGGTTAGCCGACGGTTAAGGAAAATGTTCAACTTTTGTTTACGTCGTTTTTTCGTCATTTATTTGATTCTTTCATTCTCATTTTTTCACATCATTTATCCCTTCATACACAAGGGATTCACTTCATATTTCCCATTTAGTTCATCCAAAATTATACAATTAATCATCCTTAAGTTTATCCACTTTCTAAGCAAAATTATAAAATTCTGCAGTTTTGACATATGATTTTGTTTTGGAGATAACTTTTAATTTACAACTCCGATTTAGCTCAATGATATACCAAAATGACCATAAGAATCTTTATTTATGAATAAGCCCTTTTGATAGTCCTGATTCTTGTGACATTCCTGTGACATGCTACTGGGAAAAAAATAACCCCAGTAGTTTTACCTCATTTCCACTATTCGTGCTTTCTTTATTTTTCTTTAACCTTTAACACCTCGGGGACATTGATTCATACAATTTTCCTTCAAATCATATTTAATTTTGTGATTTCCAAATTTCAATAGCTCACAAGAGCCACACTTATTCAACACAAATTCGTCCTTTCTAATCAAAAGCTAGTATAATCCATTTTTTCAACCAAGTAACTTCCATTTTTATTCTACTTTGGTCATCATCTCCTCAACCGATAGCCATAAATATTAGTTCCCCTTCACATAAAACATCATCCAAAAACCCTTAGGCAATCGGCACATATATGAGCATATGTAAGGTTCATACACAAAATTTACAAACCCTAGCTTTGATCCAAAATCAAGACCTGAAATTCATGTTTTCATGTTAAAATTCATAACAACATAATCGTCATTCACCCAAAAAAAAAATTAATTCAAGCAAGGTAGGGTTTTACCTTGTATTTAGGGATATTTGAAGTGATTTTGCTCCAAGAGCTTCTCAAAACTCACCTAGAACACCAAGAACACACACTGGCCTTTTTCTCACTCTTGTTTAATTTCTTTTTCTCTTAGTTTTTCCCATTCATTGTAATACCCCACCTTTTTATCTTTGACTGGCTACTATTTGTAATAGGATAAGAATTTGTATCAAGAGCCAGAACAAAAGTTGATTGGCATAATGAGACGAATATTTTAGTTTGATAATATTTGGTCGAGACCAAGATGTAATTATTGGAATTGTTATACCTATACCCTAAATCTTTAGATGGGTAATATTATTAATAAAATAAGGATTTGATGATACACTGAGAAGAAAATTGATTAGTGTGATGAAATGCATGTTTTGGTGTGAATTATACTATTCGGGTCACCGGGGGCATTTTTGTCATTCCGACTACGCCCGCGACTTTGACAAAAAATTTGATCAAATAGAGTAGGAATTGAAGAATTTAAGAATTACCAATGGATTCAGTAGAATTTTTGGAGTTGAATGGTGAAATAAAATATTTTCCGTTTCGGACCTGATTTTGGTCATTTCTGAAGAAAATAGGAAATCGCAGTTAAAACGATGCATGTGGCATTTTGTGATTGGTAGCCCATGGAACATGTGTCAATTTAAGAGAGTTTGCATGAAGGATTCATGCAAAATACATGGAATTAAAGAATTACAAAAAAAAAAATGACATGTAATTTTGTAATTGGAACACATCATTTGTAGGCCCCTTTGATTAAGGTCTTGTGCATTGTGATTGGCCAATTATTGGACCATGAGGAAGTGATTGAATGGCTTAATTTTGCCCAAGAAACTGACAGCCATGCAAGAAAAAATGAAGAGAAATCTTTGTGGAAGAAAATTAAGTGGTTGGTGTGCAAAAAATTCATTGGAACACACCTAAGTATATCCACTATTCAATTAATGAAAATGAGAAATGAATGGCCAATATTTGACCAAGAATGGCGGTTGAGGAGCTTAGCAAGAAATTCGTTCATAAGGAATTGAGAAAGAAGAGAGAAAGAAAAGGAAAGAAAATCTAGAGAAAAACAGGGAGAAAAAGAAAAATGAGAGAGAAAGAAAGAAGTGTGTGTGTGTGTGTGTTCTTGGAGCAAAATCACACCAGATAACCTCAAATACAAAGTAAAACCCTACCTTGCTAGAATTAAAGTTGTTGTTGGGTGAATAATGATTATGATTATGTGAATTTTAACATGAAAACATGACTTTCATGTCTTGATTTCGGATCAAAGCTAGGGTTTGTGAACTTTTGTGTATAGGCCTTATATAAGCTTGTATATGTGCCGGCTGCCTAAGGGTCTTTGAAAGATGTTTTGTGTGAGGAAGAACTGAAAAATTATGGTGGTTTGGAGGCTTATTTTCGGTTGAGGAGCTGGTAATCAAAGTAGAGTAAAAATGGAATTTATTTGGTTGGAAAACATGGATTATGCTAGTTTTTTATTAGAAAGGATGAATTTATGATGAATATGGTTCTTGTGAGCTATTGGAATCTGGAAATTACAGAAATAAAGATGATTTGAAGGAAAATTGTATGAATTAATGGTTCTAAGGTGTTAAAGGCTAAAGGAAAACAAAGGAAAGCATGAATAGTAGGTTTGAGGCAAAACTATTGAGGCGGTTTTTGCCCAGTAGCATATCACAAGAACTAGAACTCTGAATAAGGCCTATACAAAATTAAATTTAAGGATCTTACGATCGATTTAGTCTGTCATAGAGCCAAATCAGATCTATTGATTGAAAGTTATGTGCAAAACAAAATAATGTGTCAAACTAGTGAAATTCCAGAAAAGTAGTCCGAAAATGAATGAATTTAAGGATGATTAATTGTGTGATTTTGGGTGAAATTAAAGGGAAATATGAAGTGAGTCCCTTGTATGTGAAGGGAGAAAGGATGTGGAAAAAGGAAAATGGAAGAAATGAACAAACGATGAAAAAATGACGTGAATGAAAGTTAAACGTTTTCCTTAACTGTTGGCCCCGACGGCTAACCGTCGACCAAACGTCAGTTGGATGTCGTGCACGTCGACTAGGCATCCGCTAACTGTTGCTATTTTTTGACTAAGCATGATTTGATCTGAAAACAATATTTGGTATAGGTTTATCGGTAAATGGTCAACGGAATGTTGAAAATGGTAGGAACGGTGAGTAAATGGCCGTAAACGGAAAGAGTTGCTTAGGACACGAGGTAAGTTCCTTTGATTTCTAAAACCTTTTTGAAAGCTAGTGTGCTTTATTTTTTCATGAAATGCTATGTTATATACCATTTTGGAAATCCCTGAATATGTTTAAGGTTTATCTGAGCAAGAATTATTTTGATGCCATTTCAGGCTTGGATGAACTTCATAATTGGTGTGGAGACCTTAATGGATGATTAAAGTATAAATTTGTGAATTTAGTCATTTTTAGATTAAATACTTGGTATTTTTGAAAAATGGTAATTTTTAGAATCGAGTATTTATAAATTGACTGAAATTCCATATTGGAACATTTTATGAAAATGTGTTTGGAAGCTTTGATTTTAACGCTATTTTGGGATTAGAAATATGGATTTCTTGAAATAAGTCCCTTTTTGGAATTGGGTATTTGAAAAATGATCCAAGTATCTTTTATTGAAATGTTTTATGAAAACCTTTAGAATTAGGTATTCGGTAAATGACCGAAATATTCTTAATAGAACTTTTTGAACACTTTTTAAATCGGGTAAGTGTAAAATGACTCGAATATCCTCGGAAAGTCTTTTGGAATCGGGTATGGGTAAAATGACTCGAATGCCCTTGGAAAATGACTTTTGTGATTGAGTACAATCTAAATGGCCCGAGTACTCTTGGAAACTTTTTTTGATGTATGAAAAGAACTCTTTACCCTGTTTCGACATTGTTTTGAAAAATGATCTCTCGATATGAGATTGTCTTTTGAAAAATGACTTTTGATCCTTGAAATTGTTTTATTGGCCTAGCGTGCCTATGGAATGAATTGATTGGCTCTACGGAGCTTGTAAGAATTATTATCAGACTTGCAAGTCAGTGGGATCAAATTTTGAAAAATGATATTTTACCCAAAAAATGGTTTTCTTGATATGGAAAATGGTTTCCTGATGTGCTCAAGTATGCACCTTTTTTTTCATAAATACTTGGCGTATGCACTAACTTGAATACTTGGCGTAAGCATTAACTTGAATAAGAAATAGTGTTTGGATATTGGAATAGACGTGACATGTGACCTCGAGGTATAATCATTCTAATAAGCTAGAAGAGGTGTGATTTTCAGAAATCCAATATTTCTGAAAAAGGTCTATGACCCCGAATTCGAACAATAGTTGAGGGATTAAGGTCAGAGAGACCTTATATAGGAATTATTTACTAAATCTGAACATTCCATTTTGGAACTAGTAATAGTGAGATGATGAATAAAGGAGGTTGAACTCTTAAAGGCCCTATGCGTATAGTTTGATATGAATTGTGCAAATAAGAATATGCACACTTGTATACTGTTCCAGTGTTATATTTGAGTGTTAAAAGTCCTGGTTTATTATAATGTGTCAGAGGATATGATTATATCAATACTAATGTACCTAGAATTATCAGGCATTTGAAGTTAAACGTGCTTGGGTTAGAGAAATTCTAGGATAGATAACGCTTGGGAAGTACCCATGAAAGTTGAAATGAAGTGATGTAGGGTTGTTTAAGGAAATGAAAGTATGATCTCTGTGCTAAACGATATAAATACCGGAGGTTTAAGTATAGATCATACAAGAAAAATGTATATGAAGGTATTTTATTAGGTTGAAGGAATATGAGGAATTTAAATCTACAGAGTCAAGAGGAAACAAAGGACCCATCAAGATTCATGTAGAGTGAAGAAGGAACAGATGGTAGAAGAAACCAGAAATAAGCATTTGATGGAATTAAGGCAGATATAAATTTTGAGGACGAATTTTTTTTGTAAAGAGGGAAGAATGAAAAACCCCACCTTTTTATCTTTGACTAGCTACTATTTGTAATAGGATGAGAATTTGTATTGATAGCCAAAACAAAAGTTGATCAGTATAATGAGACGAATATTTTGGTATGATAATATTTGGTTGGGATCTGGATGTAATTATTGGATTTGTTGTACCCGTACCCTAAATCTTTGGAAGGCTACTATTATTAATAAAATAAGAATTTGAGGATACATTGAGAAAGGAAATTGATCAGTGCGATGTAACACACATTTTGGTGTGAATTATTCTATCCGGGTCACCGGGGCATTTTCGTCATTTTGACCGTACTAGCGAATTTTGTCACAAATTTGACCAAATAGAGAAGGAATTGAAAATTTTAAGAATTACCAATGGATTCAGTAGAATTTTTGGAGTTGAATGGTGAAATAAAATATTTTTTTATTTCGGACCGATTTTGGTCATTTCTGAAGAAAATAGGAAATCGTGGTTAAAACGATGCGTGTGGCATTTTGTGATTGGTATCTCATGGACATGTGTCAATTTAAGAGAGGTTGCATGAAGGATTCATACAAAATACATGGAATTAAAGAATTACAACATAAATGAAGAATGATGTGTAATTTTGTAATTGGAACACATCATTTGTGGGTCCCTTTGATTAAGGTCTTGTGCATTGTGGTTGGCCAATTCTTAGACCATGAGTAGGTGATTGAATGGATTAATTTTGGCCAAGAAATCAACAGCCATGCAAGAGGAAACGAAGAGAAATCTTTGTGGAAGAAAATTAAGTGGTTGGTGTGTAAAAATTTCATTGGAACACACCTAAATACATCCACCATTCAATTAATGAAAATGAGAAATGAATGGCCAACATTTAACCAAGAATAGCGGTTGAGGAGCTGAATTTCACCAAGAAATTCGATCATAAGGAATAGAGAAAGAAGAGAGAAAGAAAAGGAAAGAAAAGCTAGAGAAAATAGGGAGAGAAAAAAAAAGGAGAGAGAAATAAAGAAGTGTGTGTGTTCTTAGAGCAAAATCACACCAAATAACCTTAAATACAAGGTAAAACTCTACCTTGCTAGAATTAAAGTTGTTATTGGGTGAATAATGATTATGATTATGTGAATTTTAACTTGAAAATATGACTTTCATGTCTTGATTTTGGATCAAAACTAGGGTTTGTGAACTGTTGTGTATAAACCTTATATAAGCTTGTATATGTGTCGGCTGCCTAAGGGTCTTTGAATGATGTTTTGTGTGAGGAAGAACTGAATAATTATGGTGGTTTGGAGGCTTATTTTCGATTGAGGAGTTGGTAATCAAAGTAGAGTAAAAATGGAATTTACTTGGTTGGAAAACATGGATTATACTAGCTGTTGATTAGAAAGGATAAAATTATGGTGAATGTGGTTCTTGTAAGCTATTAGAGTCTGGAAATTACAGAAATAAAGATGATTTGAAGGAAAATTGTATGAATTAATGGTTCCAAGGTGTTAAAGGCTAAAGGAAAACAAAGGAAAGCATGAATAATAGGTTTGAGGCAAAACTACTGAGGCAATTTTTGCCCAGTAGCATATCACAAGAACTAGAACTCTGAATAAGGCGTATACAAAATTAAATTTAAGGATCTTATGATAAATTTAGTCTGTCATAGAGCCAAATTGGAGTTGTTGATTGAAAGTTATGTGCAAAACAAGATAGTATGTCAAACCAGTGAAATTCCAGAAAAGTAGTCCGAAAATGAATGAATTTAAGGATGATTATTTGTGCGATTTTGGGTGAAATTAAGGGGAAATATGAAGTGAATCCCTTTTATATGAAGGGATAAAGGATGTGGGAAAAGGAAAACAAAAGAAATGGACAAACGAAGAAAAAATGACGTGAACGAAAGTTAAACGTTTTCCTTAATTGTTGGCTAAACGTCGGTTGGACGTTGGCTAGGCATCCGCTAATCGTCGACTATTTTTTGGCCAAGCACTATTTTACTCGAAAATGACATTTAGTGTAAGTTTATCGGTAAACGGCCAACAAAATGTTGAAAATGGTAGGAGCAGTTATTAAACGACCGTAAACAGAAAGAGTTGTTTAGGACACGAGGTGAGTCCATTTGATTTCTAATACCTTTTTGAAAGCTAGTGTGCTTTATTTTTCCATGAAATGCTATGCTTTAAACCATTTTGAAAATCCCTGAATATATTTAAGGTTTATCTGAGCAAGAATTACTTTTACCACTTTGGGCTTGAATGAACTTCATGATTGGCTTGGAAACCTTAATAGATGATTAAAGCATGAATTTTTTGAATTTAGTCCTTTTGGATTAAATACTTGGGATTTTCAGAAAATGGTGATTTTTGGAATTGGGTATTCATAAATTGACTGGAATGTCCTTACTGGAACATTTTATGGAAATGTTTGGAAACTTTGAATTAGTCCTCTTTTGGGATTAGAATTCTGAATTTCATGAAATGAGTCCCTTTTTGAAATTGGGTATTTGAAAAATGATCCAGGTATCCTTATTAGAATGTTTTACGAAAATCTTTGGAATTAAGTATTCGGTAAATGACCGAAATATCCTTATTGGAACTTTGTGAACACTTTTCAAATCGAGTAAGGGTAAAATGACCAAAATACTTTCGGAAAGTCTTTTGGAATCGGGTATGGAAAAAATGACCCGAATGCCCTTGGAAAATGACTTTTGTGATTGAGTATGGGCTAAATGACCCGAATACTCTTGGAAACTTGTTTTGATGTGTGAAAAGAAATATTTACCCTATTTCGACATGGTTTTGGAAAATGATCTCTCGATATGAGATAGCCTTTTGGAAAACAACTTTTGATCCCTGAGATTATTTTATTGGCCTGGCATGCCTATGGAATGAATTGACTGGCCTTGCGGAGCCTGTAAGAATTATTATTTGACTTGTGACTCAATGGGATCAAATTTTGGGAAATGATATTTTACCCTAAAAATGGTTTTCTTGATATGGAAAATGGTTTCCTGATGTGCTCAAGTACGAGCCTTTTTTTTCATGAATACTTGGCGTAAGCACTAACTTGAATACTTGGCATATGCATGATAGGGCCTAAATCAGTCATATATTTTCCAGTTATTTGAGGCTATTTTGTGATACATTTTGTTCAATAACTGGTCATATTCCTTCATATTTGAGATTTTACCCTTGGAAAGGTATTTTGTGTATTATTTCAGATTTTAGGGGTAAAATAAGATAAAAACATCGTTAAACAGAGTAGAGGTGGTGCCGGCCAGGACAGGGAACCGGCGCCGACCACGTGCTGCTGGCACGTACTTTGAAGCAATGAAAAATCGATGAAACAGAGTTAAACAGAACAGAACCGGTGTCGGCTAGGAGGCTAGAGATGTGAAACCCCAACTGAAACCAACCTTAGAGTAAGGGGGTCAGGATGCATATCATATTTTCTCACATGCATAAATATATTTTTATATGATTTTATGTGCTTTGGATATTTGATTTGTAGTCTAGATGGCTTATTTGTATTTATTGAGTAAGAAAGGCAAAATGGTAATTTTGCTTGAAAAGGAAATAGGGAGATAGCTAGAGGATTAAATAGGAAAAATATTTGGGAAAGAAAATAAGAATAAGAGTTGATGTGGTTTAGTGATTAGAGCTTTGGAATAAATCCTTGAGGTCTTGAGTTCAAATTCCATCATTTGAGTTTTGGCATGATTAAATTTTATTTTTGTTTAGGTAGGCTATATTTCGGCCTTTGCAGGCCTTAGGGAAGAGTAGGAGTGTTGTCCTAGGGGAGACATGATAGGAATGTTCTAATCCTACCCTTGTGCCCTACTAAAATTTCTAAGGGATTCATACCATTCTTGATCTCTAGCTTTCCTTAATTCTTAATCAATTAGGTTGTTCGATTTATCTAAGCCACTTTTATTTCCAGAAAATTCCAGCAAAGTTCTGTGGCTTTGAAGGTTTGAAAATGTCTAAGTTTGAGGTATCTTATTGACCGAAAATGGGGAAGAGTTATGGAAGGTTCCTAAGAGAATTAATCTCCATGGTTAAACTTTCGAAACTCTAACCTAGGTGTGTTCATCTTTTTCATGTAGTAAACTGGAAATTTTTTTAGTTTCTTGATCAGTCCAATTGTCAAAATTTTCAGCCATCTTTCCCTCCCAAATACTGCCACAAAAATGACCAATTCACTCAGCTTGAAGACTGGAAATTCCAGCCAAAACTGAGCTGCACAAAAGCTGTGCAAACCAGGAAAATTTTCTGGTCAGTTTCGTAGCTTGGTGAGCCAAAAATCAAGCTGTTTCTTCCAGCTTTTCAACCAGCAATGCAACCTTATTTTTCCTCCATAAAGAAGGCTGTAAATTAGCCTTGAAGGACCCTTCAATAGCCATTCAAACCTCCTACAAGTTGACTGAAATATGGTAGAAAAATCTGCCCAGAAATTCCAGCAAGCCTTACGAAAGCTTAATCAGGAATTTCCAGTTTTGTTCCTTCTTCACCCTTGTTTGAAACTCATCATATTTTTCTGTACAAACTCACCTTGATCTGCCATGAACTAAACTTTATCATTCCCGCCAGTGTTCTGCACGAAAGGAGCTCCATGGCTGCTCCTAAAATCTCTCCATCAATCACTACAATCAAGCCATTAATTAGAGTCCAAAATTTCAGCAAATTGTTCTAGCAAACCTCCATGAATTAAGCCTCAAACAACCAGAAAATTCCTTCACCATTGTACACCATAATTCGGCCACCCTTAAGCTCATTCGTATAGCATTCATCTCAACAGAAATTCCAGCAGTTCAGTCGGCCATTGAAGCTTCCAAAAGACCTCCAACAACAAAGATCTACTTACCATATTTGCTACCATAGAATATTCCCTAAATTATTCTTTTTGAATTTCAAACAACCAGCTTTCCTTTTCCTCCCAAATCTGAAAATCCAATTATCAAAAATCTCCAAACCAGTCGGCCACTCTTTCCCAATAGAATTTCGGTCAGCTTCATGTATTCTCTCCAAACCTCCAAGAATACCAAGAACACCTACTACCATTCTCATGCCTAAGGCCACTCAAAACCACTTCAATCTTCTCTAAAAACTCCAGATTATACCTACTTATTCTCATGAATCCATTCCTGCAATTTTTAACATCAAACATTGAAATCAAAGTCTCGCTTTTGGATAAAAAACCAGAATTTTCTTGAAGGCTCAAGAACACCTTCAAGGTAAGCATGAACGATCATCTGATGTTGAAAATGAACATATATTCATTAAGACTTATCTTGGTTAAATCATATGATGTTTTAGGGTTTGTTGCATGCCTTTATGTCGTGAGTAGTATGATTGATTGAGCATGTTAGAGATTATGTCACCTTTGGTGAATAGGGTTTTATGTTCATGTATTCTTGTTAAGGCCATGAATATGATTATGTTAGTGGAGTTTGGATCATGTGTTGGTAGATTTGGATCTATGCTTTTATTCATGTTTTGGATGGTTTGTTGATTGGTATAGAGTGTATGTTCATGTTTATGGTTAGTGATAGGAATTGTGATCATGACCTTGTTGTCCCTAAGCTATTTAAGTTAGCCATTTTATTTCACTAATAAAAATAAATACTATAATTTCTTCTAGTGATTTCAAAAACACTAGGAAAATGGGATTTGGCCTATTATATGAATTAATGATATTTTAGTCAAATAAATGATAACTTTTATTAAAGAAATAAAATATATAGATATTATATAAAATAATCATAATAGGTAAAATATTAATTTGTAAGTCTTATATTCATAAATACTATTAAAAATTTATTTATTATCTTTTAATCAAAACCTATTAAAATTTACTTACAACTAATTTTAGTTACTAATTATTTTTTAACAATTAATTATTAATAGATTATTATTTTAAATTATATTATCTAGGGCCTAGGACCCTTCATCAAATAAACTCTGATTTATTTATAGCAAGATTTAAACCTACAACTTATTAGTAACTATTTCACAAACCCTAATTATTTTAATATCAAACTAGATTTATTTTATAAACCCTTTTATTTATTATCTAACCTTAAAGCTTGGGATACTAGGGTCATAATTATAGTAAGTTGAGCTAGGATTATTTTTGAAAGTGAATTTTGGTTTGAGATTAATTATGGCTTGTGTTTACCCCAGGCGAGGTTAGGTCAGCTTTTGGAGATCTTTATTTTATCTCGAGCAAAAGATTAGGTAAGCTCCTGCATAAAACTCGTTTGTTGTAAAAGGTTACTATGGCAAGCTAAACACGGAGTATGTGAACACTGATTTGGTAAAGGCAATTAAGGACTGTTTCCTTACTTGTTTCAGTCAAACCATTTATTTGAAAATCAACAAGCAGTTTTACTTAAACACCAAACAGTTTCTAAAACCAATGTTGACACGGACTTTGGAAACCCTTGATTGGCATTTTCAAGTAAAGCTATGTTTTATCAATTTTCTCCCAAGTGGGATGAACTACGTTGAGTACTCAATAAGAGTAGGCTAGTAGTACTAGTTTTGAAGAGCAAGAGTGAGTCTTCTAGCAGGAGGCCACCTTCAGAAGATAAATTCAACTTAGAGAAACGTCAGTAGTCATGCCGGTCCGAGCTAGCAGGTTTCAATTATGTGGACTGTGTGTTGCCGGAGTGGACAACTGGTTTTGTTTGGGTTTAGAGAAGGAGGAGAATCTTACTCAGTAGGTCGATCACCTACCTTTTTGTCAGTTTGCACAAAGTGTGGCATTCTGACCGTTGTATGGTTATGGGGCCCAACGTGTGGTAACCCATAGCCGCCCTTTTGAGTGGTTGATTTTATTGTTCACGTATGGTTGGAAAAGCTAAAACGCCACTCTTGATTTTGAATATTATTTATTGCTTACCAGTATTTTTCTTATGAAGTTCTTACACCTTGCATTCATGAACTGTTTTCACTGAACACCCAAAGCACACACGGACTTATTGAGATTTTTATCTCATCACCCTGTTTACCATGATTTTAGGTCGATCTTGCTATGGGGATGAGTAGCTAGTTGTTGCCTGCCTTGGAAGATATTCTGTTATTTAATTTACGTAATACTTTTGGAGTTGAGAGTGAACAATTTTTATTTTGGATTTGTCTTGAATTTTTGGATTGTAATAAGTTTTAAATTTTGAAGTATTATTTTATTTTGATTGTGTGACCTAGTTATAAAGACCCCTTGTCCTTTGGACGGGACGACATCCCCGGCCCTGTTAGGCCTAGGTAGTGGGGTGTTATAAGAGATGGCACCAGCTACACTCTGGAAGGGTTGGCGCAAAAATTTTAAAAAAATTGGTGAACAAGCAAAGAAACAGACCACAACCGGTGCCGGCCGTAGGTAGGACAAGCGACGTTGGCTGTGCACTGGTGCCAAGGCGGTGCTTCGATTTTCGCGTGTGTTTTTTGACAATTTGCAGAGTTTTAGTATTTTCCTACTTTTAGTCTACCAGAAACCCTAGAGGAACAATTTTAGACACTTCTAAAGCCTATAAATAGAGGAAAAACACAAGGGAAAAAGGGATAATTCGCAAATCAAAACAGAAGATCACGCAAATTAAAAGAGGAATTCTTCAAATCAATGAAGATTGTACTATAGGGTTGACAAGGGAAGAAGAAGGAGGCTTGTCTATGAGTGATTTCTTTTAACTTTGTTTTCTTTTTCTTGGACAATGATGTATTAATTGTTTTATTGTAATTTGACATTGTTTTAGGTATTCATGATCTTTAGAGTTACTTTGATCTTTTGATTAATTGATTATTATTTTTGGTATTTGATTACTTATGCTAATTATGAGATTAGTTGGTTGTTTCTTTCCATTAACTTGCTTGACCAAAGGGGTTAATGGTGGTCTCAATTCATTAATTTCATATTTTTTGTCTCTTAACTTGCTTGACCAAAGGGGTTAATTGCTAAGAACTGGGTAATTAAAGATTAATCAATGTCTGCCAGACCACGGATTCATTGATTAGTTTCATGTTTTAAGTTTGCCAGACCATGAAAATTTAATCAAGGATTGTGTTTAATGCATCTTTTGGGTGAATTAGTTGAGACTGACCATGTAATGCTAAGTTGTCTAGAAGATAGTGATTTCATGGATTGACTAAATAGGTAAATCTATCTTAATCCTTCATGATGCCAAGAGAATAATTAGTTATGATAATGATTGGGTACTTTAAGATCATGTTTGTAAAAAATAATGGTTTGAGTTACATAATTCTCCATCCTTGACATGTATATATTATTTTATTTTATTTTATTTTTCCTTTTATTCTTTTTCACTTTATTGAGTCGGTTAAATAATAAAAGAAAAGTGACTAATGCATACTTGTTCCTGGAGGATCGACACTCGTTTTAAACCCTATGCTATGCTTAATGATAAGTACGCTTGCTCATATGTGTAATTTGGGGTTAACGTTTTAATTTAAACTTGATTGGGAATGTACTTATTTTTATATGATTTTTATACCCAAATCTAAACACATCAAGTTTTTGTGCCGTTGCCGGGGAACAATATAAAAAAAAGTTGGATTTCATTGATTTAACCATATTTATATGTTCATATGTTCATATGTAAATATGTATATATGTTCATTGTATGAGTAAGTGCCCTATTTTGTTGTTTGTATAATTGCATTTTACTCTCGCTAGATGTTGTAAATATGTAAATAGGAAGATACATGGTCATAATAACTAAACTTATCTTTGTATGTTTGTATATATTGTATATTTAGTTATTTAATTTTACTAACCTAATGTTAATGTGGAATATGTGTAATCTTTGTATTTTGAATTGGATGATTTTTACGTCTATAATTTTAAGTCAATACTAACTCTTCTTATTTTCAGGTTTAGACTTTTGCTAACACGATATTTTAGACGGACTGAAGTTATTTTATTTTATTATTTGTTTCTTTATTTGCAATTTTTAATCTTAGATTAATATTTAATTTATGAATTCGTGGTCATGCATTCACTTAAGATAGTTTTTAGATATAAAAAAAAAAAAAAGACATATTAGTGTATTGATAATAGATTAGTAAAATTACAAACTCACATTGATGTTTTTAGTGAGACGTCATTAGAAGCATTGGTGCATTCTTTTGTTGCCAATACAAATTCATCTGTTTAGTGGCATAAATAAGCTTCCCAACGATTGTGCGATCAAAGGAAACAATTAGTTAAGATTGTTGAGGAGACTCATGAGTTCATGCTAGCCTGTACAATTGAACATGGAAAAAATAGAGAGGCTATGAGGGACAATTGCATGATGTGGCAAGAGAGGTATTTGATTCTATTCTATGTGCTCATAATTCTAATATTTCTTTGTTACATGATTTCTTAGGTTCTTCTCACTTCTTGGAGAACAATGGTCCCAATGATGGTGTATGGAGTTTAACATGCCTCAAGAAGTTAGATTTATCATTCATTCTAAGAAAATCTTTGAGGATGTTGACAAATTCTACCCTTCACTCCAATTCCAGGGAGGTAACTTGGTATATGTAGAAGTATTGAGAAGTAAGGATTTCTCGATCCCACCTTTAAGAACTCAAATACTAAGTTTAAAGGGGAATTTTAATTGTAAAAATTCTGTTGAAGGGTTAATTGGTGCTTTCAAAGTTGATGCATCCATTAGATACCATGTGCACTCATATGTTGAAAAAGATATTTATGTGTCTAACGGAATGCTAAAGAATGAGGTTTATGTGTTTTGCTTTGTTGAGACATATCGTTTTCATGAACCTTCCATTTTTCAAAATCCTCCATTATTTCTACATTCATTATGCCTATCTTCAACTTGGAGCTTTAATCTCTTTTCCAAAGGTTTGATGAGGAAGCATGATGGGTGGAAAAAGTTTGTATCTTTGTTTTATGTTTGGTTTTGTTAAGTTTTTTTTTTCCTCTCTCAAATAAGGAAAATATTTTTCATCTTAAGTGTAGGGGAGTGAGTTGCGTCACTATCTGCTTTCTTAGGATTTTTAGTTTATTTTCTTTTATTTTTATGTGTCTTTATTTTGTTATTATTTTTCTTGTACTTTTCTTTTTTGTACTATTTTCTTTCCTTTTTGTTTATTTTACTTTTCTAGTTTTTATGCTTTGGTGTGTTTCTTTTGTGTATTTTTCTTTCTAGGTACTTTGATAATGCTCCTTCCTGCTGGAACTCAACTCTTATGTAGAAGAATGGCCACTGTAATGAAAGTATTTTCTTTCTTATCTGTTCCCCTTTATTTTTTGTCCCGTGGCAATATTTCCTTACTCTATTTATTTGGCCATTAAGGACAATGTCCAGTTTAAGTGTGGGGGAGTGGTTAGAATAGAAAATTCTTTTATTCTTCTTGAAATTCTTCTTTGACCTTTTTGAGCAAAATTTTGCAAATTTTTTTTTTTCTAATTTTGTGAGCTTTCAAGATGTATTTTTAATGCATGTCTTTGTGCTAGATCATAGAGTGTATGTTCTATAGCATTTGTAGCTTATGCATGATTTTTTGCACGCACTTGGACTAAGTAGTTCTTGATCAAATGCTTTATATTGTTCTTAAACCTATTTTTCTGCTAAAATTCATTGAGCATTCTAGAACTTACTTGAATACCTCTCAAGGAGAAATAAGAAAGACATTCATGATTTAACTTAGGGATGACGGTAATAGGCTTTCTTTGGATAGTTTGAGCTTTTCAAGCCTACCTATTTTATATTATCCCTAGTGCCTATTTTGAGCCTAAATTGTTAATTTCTTTTTTAAAACCCGTTATCATACTTTGTCTATGACTTCTTTATGAGAGTTTGATAATTCTTCCAAATCTTTGATTGCTGTTAATGGATGAAAGTACAAGCAGATGAATTGTGAGGGAAAATACTTGTGTAAAGGTCATGACTTGTTACTTTCAGTCATGCATCATGTGTTGAGTTGTGAAAGGAGAAAAGAAAACGAGGAAGAAAGCTGGAAAAAAGCAAAAAGCTGCTAGAAAATGTTGAAAGAAAAAATTGAGAAACAAACAAAAGTAGCAATTGAAAAGATGAGAAAAAGAAAAAGAAAAGCTGAAAGAGAAAGAGAAGAAAGAGCACAGGAAGAGAGCTGGAATAAAAATTGTTGAAATTTTTGATGATCTTGTGCAATATGAATGATGAGTAAAGAATAATTGAGGAAAAGAATGCAAGATTTGCTTGAGCTGTGATATAATTGATATACAAGGTTATGGGTTGTTGATTGGTTTTAGGATAGGAGAGTAAGAAAATTTTGGAATCTATTGGTACATTTTGTTTATCCATTTCTTGCAAACTCTCATCTTCTTTGATATTTGATTCTCCTATATCCGTCGTTTGACAAGCTACATTGCAACTCTTTTGCCTTACATTACAAGCTTAAAAGTCCTACTTGATCTAAGTAGAATCATGATATGTCTCGAATTAGTGGAGAGAGTGTATGAAAAGTAAGCCTATAGAATGCATATTACTTTTGAACTAAATTCTTTCCAATGGTTTGAGAATGATGTTAGGTGTTGAGATGCTTCTTCTAGTCATTCTTCACCTATACAAGTCTTGCATTTGTTATGAAATGTATAATAGCATATATTTTGTTGTCTTGAATAAGGAAAGCATTTGAGATATTTTTTTGAAATTGATTGAGTGATTTGGTGAAAACTTGTGTTTCTCCTACTTGTCTTTGATATTTTTCTTGAGGACAAGCAAAAAGCTAAGTGTGGAGGAATGTGATAGAGCCTAAATCAGTTATATATTTCCCAGTTATTTGAGGCTATTTTGTGATACATTTTGTTCAATAACTGGTCATAATCCTTGATATTTGAGATTTTACCCTAGGAAAGGTATTTTGTACATTATTTCAGATTTTAGGGATAAAATAAGATAAAAACATCACTAAATAGAGTAGAGGCGGTATCGGCTAGGACAGGGGAACCAGCACCGACCACGTGTTGCTAGCACACACTTCAAAGTGATGAAAAATCGATGAAATAGAGCTGAACAGAATAGAACTGGTGCCGATTGCACTTTGGAAGTGTTGGCATGAAAATCAAGAAAAATCAGCGAACGAGCAAAGAAACAGACCACAACTAACGCCGGCCCTAAGCAGGATAGGCAGTGCCGGCTGTGCATTGGTGCTGAGGTGGTGCTTCGATTTTTTCGCGCATTTTTTTTTAGCAATTTGCAGAGTTTTAGTATTTTTCTTCTTTTAGTCGGCCAGAAACCCTAGAGGAACGATTTTAGGCAATTCTAAAGCCTATAAATAGAGGAAAAACATAAGAGAAAAGGGGAGATTTCGCAAATCAAAACAGAAGATCACTCAAATTAAAGGAGGAATTCTTCATATCAAGGAGGATTGTATAAGAGGGTTGATAAGGGAAGAAGAATGAGGCTTGTCTATGAGTGCTTTCTTTTAACTTTGTTTTCTTTTTCTTGGACAATGATGTATTAATTGTTTTATTATAATTTAACATTGTTTTAGGTATTCATGATCTTTAGAGTTACTTTGATCTTTTGATTAATAGATTATTATTCTTGGTATTTGATTACTTGTGCTAATTACGAGGTTAGTTGGATGTTTTTTTCCATTAACTTGCTTGACCAAAGGGGTTAATTGCTAAGAATTGAGTAATTAAAGATTAATCAATGTCTGCCAAACCACGGATTCATAGGTTAGTTTCATGTTTTAAGTTTGCCAAACTACGGAAATTTAATTAAAGATTGTGTTTAATACATCTTTTGGATGAATTAGTTGAGACTGACCATGTGATGCTAAGTTGACTAGAAGATAGTGATCTCATGGATTGACCAAAGAAGTGAATCTATCTTAATCCTTCATGATGCCAAGGGAATAATTAGTTATGATAATGATTAGGTACTTTAATATCATGTTTGTAAAAAATAATGGTTTGAATTACATAATTCTCCATCCTTGACATGTATATATTCTTTCATTTCATTTTATTTTTATTTTTATTCTTTTTCAATTTATTGAGTCGGTTAAACAATGAAAGAAAAGTGACTAATGCATACTTGTTCTGGAGGATCGACACTCGTTTTAAATCTTATGCTATGTTTAATGATGAGTACGCTTGCTCATATGTGTAATTTGGGGTTAACGTTTTAATTTAAACTTGATTGGGAATGTGCTTATTTTTATATGATTTTTATACCCAAATCTAAACACATCAATGCACTAACTTGAATACTTGGCATAAGCACTAACTTATTTGGCGTATGTACTAACTTAAATACTAGGCGTAAGCACTAACTTGAATACTTGGCATAAGTGTAACACCCCACTACTACGTACTCTAAAATGGCGGGGATGTCGCCCCGTCCCAGAGGACAAGGGGTCTTTAAAACGAGGTATAAAATATAAAGTCAAACCCCAAAAATCAAACTTAGATAAATAAAGAAAAATTCTTATTACATCAGGCTCAAACTAGAGCAAAATGAAAATAAACAAATATCCGATCAGAAGCTTAAAACCACAATTGTCTCCTAGAACATAATGGGAAAATAACAAAAACATCAACTATCACATGCCCCGCTTGCTCAGCATAATCTATCTCCTAAAAACATGATATAAAATAGTGTGAGATTAAATCTCAGTAAGTCCTGTGTGTGCACATGGTACTTTGAACAGCTCGTGTATGCATAGTGGAAAACATTTGCAGAAATATTTGGCAAGTCATAAATAATTTTCTCTTTCACAAGGAGTGGGTTTTTCTCATTGTCACACTTTATACAAATAAAATCATCCACTCGAACAAGAGTCATGTCACCACACGTTGGGCTCCATGAGGACAAGGTACCACACTTTGTGCACCTTGCCTGGACCAGATTACCACACGTTGGGCTTTCTGATCAAGGTGAGTTTATAGCCCACCAAGTGAGATACTCCTCATTCTCTACACCCAACAAAACCATCTGGGTGTCCATGCCGGAAAAATAGATAATACCTTACCAGGTACAAATGTTAGCTCGGACCGGCCTGACCAACTAACATTGTCACCTCTTCGAGCCGAGCTTATCTTCTGGAGGTGGCCTCCTACCAAAAGACTTACTCTAGCCCTTAAAGACTAGTATTGTTAGCCTACCCTTATTGAGTACTCAACGAACATATCCGTCAATTCCTAATTTAAAATATTTTCATATCTTGGCTTTGTAAAACGTAGTTTTTTTCAGAAAAGTTTTCTAAAAATTTAGGAGAAAGAATAGTTTTCTAGATAAAATCGTTAGTTTGACAAAACCGGTAAAAGAATAAATATCCACATTTACAACCCAAGTAATCATAGTTCAACAATAGCTTCACATCATTGACTTGCCACCATAAATATTTAACAAAAGAGTTTATGTAAGGATTTACTTGATATGCCTCAGACAAACAAGATAAAATCACAGCTTGCCTCCTTCAAATACTCTCCTAATCTAAAATCATATAATATCATGATCAGGGTCTCAATCGATTCAAACATGCATTAAACTCATTTATTCCGATAATATATCATGACCATCATCTACCTTCAAAAAAATCATCTAATCCTCAAAATACATACACTATGATCATATATCCATCAAAGACATGAATAATATACCAAAAAAGTCTTGATTTAACTAACAAGATTCACATCCATCAATATCTCAATAAAATATAGCATTGCTATCCATTGAATATGCTTAATTAGTTACTCGACTCAAAATATTCATTCATCATGCTAATAGACATCATCAACCTTATTAAACCTTAACTTCGACATCAAGGGTAAGAATTCCCTTACCTTGAAACAACCAGGTTATCAAGATCTCGATGCTCCTATGGTGATCGTCTCGAGTTCGTTTGAGAAGAAGAGAAAAGCTGCCTTCCTTCCTTCCTTTTGACTGAGAGTGGCTAAAGAGGATGAAATCAGCCTTTAGGTGGCTTGATTCAAGGGAAGGAAAAGAGAAGAATTGATGGAAGAAAGGAATCAAGAGGTTAAGATGGGTTTTGCTTACCTTTGGGTGTGATCGGTTTCTTACTAGGAATTGCTCTTGTGATTTTCGAAAATTGCAGAAGGGTTTTTGCTGGAATTTTCATGTAGAATGGAGAGAGTAGTTGGCTACTATGATTTAGGGTTAGAGAAGATTGGTTTAGGGTTAGATGGTGGTGCTAAGAAGGTCTCCTAATGGCTTTAGGTTTCTTGGACAGCAAGGGCGAAAATTGCAGCTTGTTGTGCCCTTTGTTGCTGCTGAATTTGGGATGGTTTAAGAGGAGAAAATATTTTGAACTTGTTCTCCTATGCAGGTTGAAATATTGCTCAAGAAAAGGGCTGTGTGTGTTCAAGTTGTTTTGGCTGAAACAAGGAAGAGTTTGAGTAGGTTTTGACAACTAAAATTCTGTGCAAGAATGGTGTGGGTGCTGTGCGAAAATCACTGAACCAAAGGAAGAAATTCTGGACTGTCTTGGTTGTTGTTCTGCCACAATTCACAGAGAAAAAGTGAGGGTTGTAGGTGCTGAAAATTGGCTTAATCAGCTGAGGGTTTTGGTGAGTCTTGGTGTGGAGAATTTTCGTTTGATTTGGAGTGCAAAGCTAGCCGAAATTCTAGAATTTTTGGTGGATAAAATCTGATTTTGTGTAGCAAAAATAATTTGAATTGATGGAAGGCGTTTTAGGTGATTTGAGCTAGGGTTTGAAGAGTTTGATTGCACTTAGGAGTGCAGGAATTTCGTGCAGCTTGTACTTGCTCAAGGCTGCCAAAATTTTGCAGAAAAAGAGAGGGTAAAACCTAGTTGATTTAGGATTAAAATAAAATCTGATTTGCTAAAGAATTTAGGACAAGATTTCCTAGTATTGGAAGAGTTTGATTTGAGCTAAGACTCCTTCAAAGGTGGCGGCACTAAGCTGGAAAATTTTTCAGATTTTTAGCTAGGGTTCTATGTTCAAAATCAACAAGGTATCTAACTAGAAAATTAACAATTTAATTCCAACTATCAATTACAAAATCTGATAAATTAAAATCAAGATGGAATTTAATTATTGTAGCTAGGGTTTTTCGAAAATCAAAGAGAACAAAAGCTGAAAATAAGATTATACCTTATCCTTATCAAAAGTCCTTGAATTTACAAGATAAATATGGAGACTTATCTCTCTTGAAGATGGCGCTGAAAATTCACTGGGATAGCTAGGGTTTTTTCGGCCAAAGCATGAAGAAATCTAGGAAAAGGATTTCAAAAAGAAACTAAGATTCGCAAGAGGTAAGATTCGAACTCCAATGCTAATATTTCCCTAGGAAATTCTTTTCCACCCTAATTCTCATCCTTCCATCTTCTCTACTAAACTTCACTTAAAACAACTCTCAAATAATGCAGCAACACATCTAAATAATTTAATGCAAGCACAACCTTGAAATTCACATACACCCATGCAAAAATAATTTTAAGATCTCACATGAAAAGTGGAATGCTGTGCAATGCATGACGTTTTTTCTCTATAGTCAAAGGTGGTTTTGGGCGGGATATTACAGTAAGCACTAACTTAGCGTATGCACTAACTTGAATACTTGGCGGCATAAGCACTAATTTGATTCTCGGTAGTACGCTACGGTGTACTTACCTATCCAGCGATGCACGGTTGAGTGTTATAGGCTGCGATCTAAGCACAATGATACGTGGCACCTAAGGCGAAGCCTTGTGAGCTTTACATACAGGCCAACCTTCTATTGGAGGAATGCCTGTGATGGGGAAATCAGGGCAATGATTTGAATTTGAAACACAGATTTTCAAAAATGATTAAGTTCTGAATAAACTCTTCTTTTGAGAGTCCTGGAATTGTTTTCAGTGAACAAATAAATTTTTTTCCCTACAAGGATTTTATGTACTCTGTCTTTTTACTAAAGCACTAGCACACAGGAGACTCACTAAGTGATTTTCACTCACACGTGTATTGTTTCCTTCAAAAAATTTTGAATCAGAGGCACAGCTAAAGCTCGGCTCCTAGAGGCTCATGCTACATCTTGGACCTGTTATACTCGTGAGTGTATATATCAGAAGCCAAATTCTTCTACCTTTCTATGTTGGAAAAAAAATTCCGCTGCATTTCGAGTAAAGGTTGTTATAAAGATTACTTGTCTGAGCAATCAGATGAAGCGACATCCCACAAATTTATAGCCCACTACGTTATGAAAATATAAGGTGTTACATTCATGACTGCCAAAATTCTAGCTGTATAACAGCCTCTTCTCACCGCCATTCATCAAGAAATCTTGGCCCTTCATCTGTTGTTTTTATTTAATTGAATAGTAGATATATTTAGGTGTGTTCCAATGAGATTTTTACACACCAACTCCCTATAGCAAGGACCTAAAAGGACGCCATATGGGTAGTGGTGGATCGACTAACCAAATTAGTGCATTTCATACCAATGAATGTAAGGGATTCCATGGAGAAGTTGGCTCAGACCTATGTGCCAGAAATAGTCCGACTGCATGGAGTGCCTTCAAGTATTGTGTCTGATCGAGACCCGAGGTTTACATCTCGATTCTGGGGCAAGTTTCAAGAATCAATGGGGTCGAGTCTGAAGTTCAGTACGACGGCGCATCCGCAAATCGATGGACAGTCAGAAAGGGTTATACAGATGTTAGAGGATATGCTGAGAGCTTGTGTACTGGATTTTGGGGATAAGTGGATCGAATATGTGCCGTATACGGAATTGTCGTACAATAACAGTTATCAAGCTTTGATTGGAATAGCTCCATATGAAGCCCTGTATGGACGCAAGTGTCAGGTACCGCTGTATTGGAGTTGGTTAAAGGATAGCCATATAAGCAAATCGGGAGAAGTCTGTATTCAGGAAATGTTGGAAAAGGTTAAGTTAATTAGGGAAAGGTTGAAAGTAGCCTAGAGCCAACAAAAGAGCTATGTAAACAATAGGCTGAGAGAGTTAGAATTTCAGGTGGGAGATAGGGTATTCTTGAGACTGACACTGAATAGAGGAATTTTGAAGCATCTAAAAGGTGAGAAACTGAATCCGAGGCATTTGGGACCATTTCCGATAAAGGAGAGAATTGGGCCGATGGCATATTGATTGGATTTGCCAGATGGGTTGACGGGAATTCATGACGTGTTTCATGTGTCGCAGTTGAAAAAGTACAATGCCAATCCCGGTCATATTTTAAATGATAAGCCGTTGGAGTTGCAACCTGACCTGAGCTATGTGAAGAAACCCATGAAGATATTGGACCGAAGTATTAAGATTCTCCGGAACAAGTAGATTCCAATGGTAAAGGTGCAGTAGGAGCATCATGGCACGCGAGATGCCACATGGGAAATAGAAGAGTGGGTAAAGCGGATGTATCCCGATATGAGATAGAAGTATGTTTGAATTTCGAGACGAAATTCTCTAAAGGAGGAGAGGATGTGAAACTACACCTAAAGCAAACCCTAGAGTAAGGGGGTCGGGATGCATATCATATTTTCTTGCATGAATATATATGTTTTTGAATAATTTTATGTGCTTTAAAATTATGATTTATAGTCTAGAAGGCTTAGTTATGATTATTGGGTAGGAAGGGTAAAATAGTAATTTTTGCTTAAGGTCAAAATAGGAAGATTACTTGAGGATAAAATAGGAAGAATATTTGGGAGAGAAAATAAGAACAAGAGTTGTTATGGTTTAGTGGTTAGAGCTTTGGAATTAATCTCTAAGGTCTTGAGTTGAAATCTTATTATTTAAGTTTTTGTCATGAATATTTTAATTCAATGGTGGATTTTCGTCCCTTGCATTCCATAAGTAACAATAGGAGAGTTGTCCTAGGGGAGACATGAAGGGAATGCCCTCTTCCTATTCTTATGCCCTAAAAGAATTCTTAAGGGATTCATGTCCCTTTATTCCCTAGCTTACCTTAAATTCTTTACCAATTAAGTTTGTTCAATTTATCCAAATCCATATTTTAATTCCCGAAAATTTAGCAAGTTTTATGGGCCTTGGAATTTTGAAAATGGCTCTTAGAGGTTAGAGTTTTGGCTGAAAATAGGGAAGGAGTTAAGGAAGGTTTCCAAGAGAAATTAATCTCCATGGTTGAGCCTTCAAACTCCACTCCATAGTGTTCGTCTTCTTCATGGAAGAAATCTGAAATTTTTCCAGGTTTTTGGTCAGCCTAGTCTTTGAAAATTTCAACCATCCTTCTTACTCAAATGTTGCTAGAAAAATGGCCAACTTATTCAGCTTGAAGACTGAAATTCTTTGCAAAAACCGGATTGCACAAAGCTGTGCAAACCAGAAAAAAATTCTGGACAGCTTCGATGCATAGCAGTACAAAATCAAAGCTATTTCTTCTATCCTTCAAACCAGTAAATTACCTCTGATTTTCCTCCCTAAAGAAGGCTGGAAACCAGTCTTAAAGGACCCTCAAATACCTCTCCAAACTCTCTGCAAATCGGCTGGAACATTGTAGAAAAATTGCACAACAAATTCCAGCAAACAATACGAATCTCAAACCAAAAAAATTCCAGCCTTGCTCTCTCTTCAAGCCTTGTCCGAAAATCACCTCAAACTTCTGTGAGTTAACCTTTGTTTAGCCATAGACTGAACTCCATTACTCCCTCCACTGACCTTACACGATTAGGCTCTATAACCACTCCTGTAATTCCTCCTTCAATTACTCCAATCAAGCTTTCAATTGAAGTTCAAAAATTCCAGCAATTGCTCCATGAAAACACCCTTGGATTAAGCTTCCAAAACCAGAAATTCTCCAACCATTGAACTCAGTATTTCGGCCAACCTTATAGCTCCTTCAACCCTCATTCATTTCAGCAAACCACAGCAAACCAACCGGCTCCATTGTAGCTCCAAAAAACCTCCATCAATCAAACATCATTACCATATCTTTTACCTTAAAACACTCCATAAATTACTCCATTTGAATTTCAAAACAACCAGATTTCTCTCTTCTCCCTAATTTGAAAATTAAATCACAGAAATCCCTCAATCATTTGGCCAACCCCTTCAGCAATTCGTCCAGTACTTTCTCTCCAATTTTCTCCATTTTCACCAAGAACACCAAGAACACACACTATCTTTCTTCAAGCCTAAGACCACTCTAAACACCTCTAATCCCTCCCAAAAATTCTAGAACATGCCTACATACTCCCTAGAGTCCATTTCTGGATTTTATAACATCAAATCTCGAAAGCAAGAATTTGCAATCAGATAAAAAACTAGAATTTTCCTTGAAGTCTCAAGAACAACTTTTGTTCACCTTCTTCCCTTCAATCTTTAACATGTCATACTAATATTCTCTCTCTCTCTCTCTCTCTCTCTCTCTCTCTCTCTCTCTCTCTCTTGGCCGAAATGGTTGCTACAACCATGGCTGTTTTCTTTCTCCTCTCTTGGATGATTCAAGCCTTCCAAGCATGTGGATCTCCTTAAATCTTCATCGAGATAGTCATCAACCAAGTATTTCTCTTTAACCTTCTTTGTAATTCTAAAGTCATGTCTCTTAGATGTTGATAGAAATGGATAGAACATGATTGGGGATTGGATATATGCATATGTATGAAGGAGTAGAGATTGAAGCATAAGAATGATTGATCTTGATTAAGCCTTATGAAATTCCTTGTGGATCGATGCATGTTCTTCATGTCTTAAGTGAGTATGAATGTTTAAGCATGCTAGATATTATGTCACATTTGGTGAATAGGATATTATGTTCTTATTTTCATTGAAGCCATGAGTATGATTATGTTTAGTAGAGATTTAGCCATTTGATGGTATGTATGGATTTAAGCCTTTATTCATAAATAGAATAGTTTGTTGTTTGATGATGAAGAATATGTTCATGATTCTTGTTAGCAATAGAAAAAATTATGATCATGACTTTGTTGATCCTAAGTTATTTTATTTAGCCAATTTTATTACGTTAATTAAAATTAATACTATGTTTTCCTATAAAGATTTTGAAAACCCTAGGAAGTGTTGGAATTGAAGTATTAAATGAAATAGTAATATTTTAGCCAAATAAATGATATCTTTTATTAAAAATAATATATAAATATTTATATATGAAAATAATAATAAATAAAACCTTTTATATAAATAATAATAATAATAATAATAATAATAATAATAATAATAATAATAATAATAATAGGTAAAATATTAATGATCATGTAGGCTATATATTCATAAATATTATATTTATTTGTTATCTATTAATCAAGATTTAATAAAAAAAATTTATTATTAATTTTACCTATTATTACTTATTTTCTATCTATTACATATTAATTAAGAGATTAGCAATAATTTAATATTTATTTTAAAAATATTATTTAAGAATGACCATTTAATAATATCATCTAGAACTTAGGATTCTTCATCAATTAAACCCTAGTTTATTTTTTTATTAACAACACTCAAGATTTAATATTTGAACCAATAACTTATTAGTAATTACTTTACAAACCCTAGTTATTTTAACTTATTACTAGTTATTTTAACTTGTCAAGCTAGATTTATTTTATAAAAGCCTTTATCATTTAGACTTAAAGCTTAGGACATTAGGGTCATGATTGTAATAAGTTGAACTAGGATTATTTATGAAAGCAAAAATGGCTTGAGAATAACCATATGGTTTGTGTTTACCCCAGGCGGGGTTAGGTCAGCTTTGGAAGATTTTGAATTTGCTCAAGTAAAGGATCAGGTAAGCTCCTGCATAAATTTATTTGATGACAAAAGGTTTCTATGGCAAGCCAAATGCGAAGTGTATGAACACTCATTTTGTAAAGGTAATTAAGGACTGTTTTCCTTTTATTTCAGTCAAGCAAATCATTTGAGAATTAAATAAGTAGTTTTGCACAAATTTTAAACTCTTTCTAAAACCCAACTTTGACAAGAATTTTAGAAATCCTTAATTACTATTTCCAAATAAAGCAATGTTTTATTAGTTTTCTCTCAAGTGGGACAAATAGCGTTGAGTACTTAATAAGGGTAGACTACTAGGACTAGTCTTTGAAGGGTTAGGGTAAGTCTCTCAATAGGTGGCCACTTCTGAGGGGTGAGTCCTTCCCGGATAGGATGCTAGTCCAGTAGGTCATGCCGGTCCGAGCTAGTAAATTTCAATCATGTGGACTGTGTGTTTCTGGAGTGAATAACCGGTAAGTTTGGGTGTTGAAAAGAAGGAGAATCTCACCCCGGTAGGCCATACACCTACCTTTTGTCTGTCTGCACAAAGTGTGGCATTCTGACCATTGTATGGTCATGGGGCCCAACGTGTGGTAACCCATGGCTACCTATATGAGTGGTTGTACTTATTGTGCACATGTATGGTTTGAAAAGAAAAATATCACTCTTTATTTTTAACCTTATTTGTTGCTTGCCGGCACTTTCTCTTATGCAATTTTTACAACCTGCATTCATGAACTGTTTTACTTGAAACACTCAAAGCACACACAGGCTTATTGAGATTTTTATCTCATCACCTTTTATGTCATGTTTTCAGGTTGATCCTATTGTGGAGATGAGTAGCCAGATTTGTTGCTTGCTTGAAGACTTTATTTTATTTATTTTATGTGTTACTTTGAGAGACGATTGTACTCAATTTATTTTAGATTTGGTCCTGAATTTTTAGGTTGTAATAAGTTTAATTTTAGAGTATTGGTTTTATTTGTGTTTGTGTGACCTAGTTATAAAGACTCTTTATCCTTTGGACGGGGTGACATCCCCAGCCCTGTTGGGCCTAGATAGTGGGGTGTCACACTATTACTAGTGTTGGTAAATGTGCAATTTATGGATTTCAAATTATATTTTGGTGTGGTATACTATTTGTTTATTGGTTTGATGGATAAGCAAAATATATTGAAATGTTATATGGAATAGACATAAATAAGCGAAGCCAAGTAATTTTAATTGGAAAATTGCAATGGCTTAGTGATGGTATAGCAACGACTAAGACAAAAAGTTGCAAAAATGGCTACGACTTTGCTATGGCAAAAAATGGCCAACACAAAACCGTCGAAGTATTGTCATTAATGACAATACTACAATGGCTTTTTATTCCTATTTTAAAAACTCAAATAATAAAAACTGTTGTCACAAAACTCTCACAGATTAATGATCGTACTATGACTTCATTTATCAAATGTTAAAAAAATTAAAATGATTCAAAAAAAGCCATCGCACAACTCTTGCAATTTAATGAGGGTGGAGCGATGGCTTCTTAACTAAATTTAATTAAACTATTTTAATTTCTAAAGCCATTGCTCAGATGTAGCAATTAGTGACGACATAGTGGTGACTGTAGATATCTAGCTATTGCAAAATCATAGCAAAACTATCACACTCCTCGTTGACTTTGATTGGCGCACTAAGTTTTTATCTACACTCACAAAATTTTTTGTCAGTGACAATTGATTTAGCGATGGTTCTTTGCCGTCGCAGTGCCGTTGCTAGTTTGTTTTAGCGACGGTGTATCGAATGTTCTATCTGTTGCAGAAAGCTTTATTTCCTGTAGTGAAATTCTTACTATTTTCTCCAGACAGACACAATGAAATTTCCTGCACAACTATATCCATAATCCAATTAGTGGATTATGAAAACCATCAATAAAGGTGTGTGTGTGTGTGTGTGTGTGTGTGTGTGTGTGTGTGTGTAAGCTAATTAGATGGTCCGAAAGAATTTTGATAAACAGTAACACAATTTTTTTATAATATGTAAAACTAAAAGATTATACATCTTAAATCTTTTTAATTATTTCTAAATAACTTTCACGTTGTTGTACATTTTAATTCTATTAGTTCTTTTCTATAAATTTTTTTTTATAGTAAATGAAAATCATTTAAATGGCTTTTTTAAATTATCTTTAAATACATTATTATTTTTTTATTTGATGTTCTTTACTTTTTTCTATGCCTTGACTTTGTGATCTTATCTATTTTCTAATTAATGTTTTCATATTCAAGTATCTTATGGATCATGTTCTGTAGTTTAATAATTGAGCAGTCTAAAGACTTAGAGATCATAACAGCTGAAGAATTAAATGGTTTAGTGCAAGCATATGAAGAAAGGATGAATCGTGGCAAGCAAGAGAAAACTAAACATGTCTTACAAGCTAAGGAGTTAAAGAAGATGCCTTTAAAAGAGATCAATGCTGAAGACATGGAAGATGTGGACTAGTTATAGTCAAGGAAGTGGAGGAGATGATCAACAATTTGACCAAACGAAATCAAACAATTGTACAATGTTAGGAAAGAGCAAAAGGAAAAGAAAGAGGCTACAATTGAAAGGTACAAAAATAGATTTGACATTTCACAAATCAAATGTTTTTCTTGTCACAAGTTTGGTAATTTTTCTTGGAAGTGTTAACTACGAGGAAAGATAAGAGGAAAGACTTGTAGAGCACTAGGAAGAAGATAGAGAGCAAATCTTGTCTAACTCTAAATGAGGAGTCAAGAGGAGAAAATGGCATATTGTATCTTGAGCTAACAATAATGTGACTAGAGATAGGTGCAAGTTTGTGGAGTTGGATACTCGTAAGGTTGGTTCATTGAGTGTTAGAGATGACATAATAATGGTGATAATTAAAAGGCCAAGGAACAATCTCAATTGAAATGAAAAATGATGGTGAAAAAAAATTCTTGGTAGCATTTATTTCACTCCAAAGTAGAAGTTCAACATTCCTAGCACCAGTTAATATTTGAAAACAGGTTATAAGATTGATATAGAATATCATATGCTTTGGCTTATTCGAGATCAAGATTCCAACTTTATTGCAATTGTTGCTATTAAAAAAAACCACATTTTCTTGCTAAATTGAGGAACTGTGGTCCTATTGTCTTGAAGACTTGTACAACTGATCCATCATGAATTTGGAACATAAGGATTGGCCATTTGAGCTTTAGAGGGCTTTGACTCAAAGCGTTTGGGGAGAGGGGAAGGAAGAAATAAAGGTGAGGGAAGTTTTAGCAATTGATCATCTTGATCAATTGTGTGAAGTATGTGTACTTGGAAAGCATTCCAGAAAAATCTACCTAAAGCAATCTATTTCAAGAGCAAATTGGCCCTCAATTTATTCATGTTGATATTTGTGGTTCTGTTAAGTCTTCAATCTCTTGGTAAAAAACTCTAGTTTTATTATGTTTATTGCTAATTTTAGTGGGAGGACTTGGGGATATTTCTAAAATACAAGTTAGAGATTGTTGATACTTTCAAGAGGTTTAAAGTCTTTGTTGTAAAATGACCAACTCTAAAATAAAATCTTTAAGATCTGAAAGGGTGTGCTGAGTTCAATAGCTTTTGTGAGTTGCATGGAATTAAGTGTCCTTAGATAATTTTGCACCTATGTAGCACTTAGAAGCTTAGAGTATAGCGAGGTTACCATTTGATAAAAGAGAATAGTAATAGTCAAAGGTAGATAGAAACCATATAATCCCTAGAAAGGATTAGATTAAGAGTTCATGATATCGACATTTCTTTTCTCTCAACTTTCTTCTTTTAGTCAACTTTAATCCAAGCTTAGCTTCAGAGCTAACTTTATTGAATTGAATACATAATGAATAAAGGCTTTTAGAATTGCACTTAGCTTTGTGGAAAATTGTATCGTAAAGTTCTATTTTGGTATTGAAGATCTCCAAATATAAGAATCTAATATATTAACCAAGTTGATCCTTGTTAGCAAGTTTAGGTATTGCTTGGACTTTATTTCTGTCACATATAATTTCATTCAAAAATTGTATTGTAAGGTTCCATTTTGGCGTCATATATAATTGCATTTAGGAAATTGTATTATAAGGTTCTATTTTTGTGCAAAAGTTCTCAACACATGTGAATATAACTGATATGTTGACCAAGGGCCTTATTAGCAAGTCCATGCATTGCTTAGACTTAGTCAATATTTGAAGTGATGGATAAGCCCTATGAAAGGCATTTGGTGAGTGCATGATGTAGGTTATTACATACTAGTTGGATGATAAGTGAATACAAAGGTTTACTGATAAGAATTGATAAATACATTGATACTACTTGTATAGTTTGGTTTCTTAATCTCCTATAGTATTGTTAAACTTTCCTATTATAGCTACATTAATTTCACATATAGTAAATAAAATAACAAATTCTTAACACAGTTCATCTTTGTTTCCAATCAATAATTTCCCATTTATTTTGTAGCCAATACATGGCAAAATAAGTATTTTTTTCACTACTTCTTTAAGGGCTGCAATACTAGGTTTGGAATTCTTGAAGGGAAGTTTTCATGTTGATGATTTTTTAGAAGGGATAATTAGTGATTTAAATGTTGTTACACTCTTTACATATCATTTACATTCTTATGCTGAAAAAGTGACTCATGCATCTAAAGAGATGCAACTGAATAAGGTACATGCGTTTAATATTATTCCGCATAATAATTCTCATGTACCTTACCCCTACAAAAACTCCCTTGTTTCCAAATACTTCTTGGTTTGTGTTTTCTATATTGAACATCAATTTTCTTTACTAAGGGCTAATGAGGAAGCATAATGAGTGGAAAAAGTGTTTGCTGGTGTCTTATGCTTGTTTTGTTTGGTTTCTCTAGTTGTTATGTGTCTATTTCCTTCCCAAAAAGAAGGACAATCTTGTCTTAAATGTGGAGAAGTGAATTTTTGTCTTTATCTACTTTCTTAGAATTTTTATTAATCTTTTACTTTATTTTGTTTGGATGTGTTTTATTGTACTATTATTTTCTTTGTGCTTTATTTATATTTTCTTTTTGCAGGTTTGTAGAAATTCTTCTTGAACAATACTACTTCCTTCCTCAACATTTTATGAATATTCTTCTTCTATGATCATAATTTCACTTGGGGAGTATTTCTTCACCACATCTCCTTTATTATTTTTTATCACTTCGGATGTGTTATTGTGTTAATTTTTAACCAATGAGGACATTGTCCAGTTTAAATATGGGGAGGGGTCTGGTAATATTATTTTTCAAGTATTTTTTTTGTGTTTTCTAATGCCTTTTTAAATTTTTGTGCTAATAGGAATTTTGTTTTATTTTGGTGCAATTTTTAGATATTATGGTATTGTTATTATTTTTATTTTGGCATTATACTTTTCATTTTGAAACTTATTTGATTGAGTTTGGTTTGGTATAAGCTTGTATATTTGGTGTGATGTAGGGTAAAGTTTGAGAATTTAGATTAACCATATTTATGTTTTAAGTAGATGTTGCACCATTTTAGTTCTTGAGGATTGATGTTGATTTTATGATGACTTATAAGTAGAGAATTTTGGTTGATTTTTGGCGGTAGAATGTTCTAAATTAGTTCTTATTTTTAGTTTAAGTAAATAGGGTGAGAGGTGAAATTTGAGAAGAAAAAAGTATGGAGAAAGGATGTATGAGCTCATTCCGGAAAAGGTAAGATGAAAAAGAATTTGGGAATGCAATGTGCATGTCCTCTCACAAAAAACAACATGTGAAAAATAATGAAAAACAAACAATGAATAAAAGCTGAAAATCTATTGAAAAAGTGAGAATGTGAGAAAATAAGAGTGTGAGTAAGAAAAAAGAGAAAAAAAATCAAAAGGGGCCAATACGGTGAGTGTAAAGTACACTTACTTGAGGTTATGAATTCCCAAGAGAGAAATAATGAGAATGTTCCTAATTTACATTGTAGTAGTTTGGAAATTGTAGACTTTGAGTTGATTTATTATTCCTAACTTATATGAATCACATTATCTACATTCTTCACTTGAGGAATAAGGTGAAATACATTGAATGAATATAAACTTGTTTAATTCAACTTCGATGACCTTGGTTATGTCTATTTTAATATATGAGTTTACATAGAACTTGTTTGGTTGAATAGGTGGTGGATTGGATTTTGAAGTTAAAAGAAAGATAATATTTTTACCATATTGGGTCACATTCATTAAGCTCATTTTGCTAGTAAGCTATTTGTTCGTGAATCTTTATTGTGATGTTTTGCTTGAGGACAATAAAAGTTTAAGTGTGGGGAAATTGATAGGGGCTATTTTTATCTATATTTTTAGAATTAATTATACTATATTTGTTATAAAATTATGCTTAAATGACTATTCATACTTATCTTTTGACCTTCTTTTGTGTAGAACTGAAAGAATGAAGAACATGAAGAAAGAAAATGAAAAGGTGGAAAAAAACGAATAAATCAGACTGCAACTGGCGCCCTTTAGTGTAGGGGAATTGGTGCTGGCTATTTATTGCAAAAATAGAGCCAAAATATAGGATTTTTAGAGTTTGGATAGTAAGCAGCTGACACCACCTGGAAGGGGTTAACCAGGGCTGACTGGTCACTAACTAAAGAAGAATTTGAATGCTAAAAAGAACTAGTTGAGTCTAAGCAATCAAGATTGGTTGGTACAATGATTCCTATGTGGAAAAGAGTTCTTTTGAGCATTTTTTAGTATGTTAAAACCTATAAATACTAGAAACAAGAAACCCTTCAAGGAGAGATATAAGAACACAAGAGAAACACTCATAAAACCTTTACAAAAGTTAAGAGAAATCAAAAGGAAGGAGCAAGACACTGTTGGAGAGGAGAAGAGTATTGTCAAAAAGATTGCAAAGGATAAGGGGATTGTACTTGTTTTTTTTTTCTTCCATCTTTCTTTGTAATTCTATTTTATTAATGTTAAATTGATTATAATTGATTGTAATTCGAAGGGATAAACCCTAATTATGCTATGTGTTAAATTCTTCTTTTGGATGAATTGATTTCCTTTCTAATATTTGATTACTTGATTTAATTGTTATAATTTGATTGTTCTAGTTATCTTTCTCCTAATTAACTCGAGTGAGAGTTTAGAATGAATTTCAATCAATCAATCTTGTTACTTTTTAACTAACTAAAAAAAGAGACTAAAGGGCTTGGTAATCAAAGACTTAATAATATCACCTAGATATAAGAATATTAATTTCTCTATATTACCTAGAGATAGGGTTATTAGTTCCTTCTGGATTTGAATTGGATTATTGATTTTAATGCACATTTGATTCAATTGGTGAGAAAGAGATATCAATTAGTTGGATTAAGGGTAAAAAACTCATAACTCGAGTGAGATTGAGTTTTGCATGAGATTAATCTTACCGGTACTAGATTGGGTATTCAGTTGTTTTTAGTTGTTCTTGATAATTGGCTAATTTTAGGGGGAATTCAATTCAATTGTATGTATTATCTCCTTCTTTGACTCCTAGACTATTCTCTGGTGTAATAATTTATTTACTTTATGTCTTTATTTTGTGGTACTAAACAATGATATTAGAGTAAAGTAGAGGCAATTACTAAGTTCTTGTAGATACTATACTTGTTATTTCCTATACTATATGATAGACATATTTGTCCAAATGTGTGGTTTTAGTATTAAAATTTTCATTTAAAACTTGATTTAGTATGAACTTTGTTGGCAATATTTTCTACACTAAAAAACACGCATCAATTAATAACATGAAAATATGAAGATGAATTGAAGATAGTATTGACCTTATTAAATGCAAATACCTAACCTTTGATAGATGTTTAAACTTTTAGCCTTGCATTCTTTTGTCAATTCTATCAATCAATAATTGAAAATATATTCGTTTCCATTTACCCTTGAAAAGAAGGCCACCAAGATATGTAAATGATAAATTCTTATAAGAGTAACCTAAGAGTCGATGAACTGCAGATCTCATACTATCAGATGCCTTTGAAGAGAAAGTGAAAGATCATTTTTCAGAATTTATAAATTATCCAAAAGCCAGCTAAAACTCATCTAACAACCTTCTTAAAGTATTCATAGATTTCTGTGATGCTGTAGAAAATGCAATTTTATCATCTAAAAAATTGAGATGTTTAGACAAAGGATATCTTTTAGCAATAGAACAAGGAATAAAATGTGAAGTAAATAACAAGGAATTAAGAATCCTTCCCAATAGCTTCTGAGCTATGACAAAAAGTAGAAGAGAGAAAGGGTCATCTTGTTGAACATCTGTAGAAGACCTAAAATGTCTACAATTTTCACCATTAACATGAATAGAGAACCAATAGTTATATATATAATTTCGGACAAGAGTTTGAACATGTGCATTAAAACCAAAGCAATATAAAACCTTTAGTAAAGAACTCCAATATACACGATCAAACGCTTTGGCCATGTCCAATTTAAAGAAGCATTACCTCCAACCACTTGCCTATCAAGAAAATAAATGAGCCAATAAGCTAATAAATATTCTCTGCTATACTCCTTCCCTTAACAAATCTTGTCTAGTTTAAAAAATAATTCTAGGCAATATTTAGCGAAACACATAGCTGTAACACCATAGTAACAATTTTGTTACAATAGTTACATAAACTAATAGGTCTAAATTTTGAAAAATATTTTGGAAATCTTTCCTAGGAATTAAGACTATTAGACTGCTTGAGAATCCTTTAGGGAAAGGTAGCCCAACAAAAAAAAATATCCTTGACTGCAAGATAAACATCTTATGCAATTAAATCCTAATGAAAAGTATTAAAAAACACTTGAGAATCCATCTAAACCTAGTGTTGGATCCATTCTAAGAGAGAAAGCAGCTTCTTTAACTTCATCAATTGTTGGCAAGGATGATAAGAACCGATTGCATTCATGAGTAATCAAAGTAAGGATGTTGGAATAAAGATGAGACAACAAATCAACCTCTTCCTCTTGGGACAAAAACCTAGAAAAAAAAAATTAACTCCTTTAGATTTGATAAAATGCTAGTCATGGAGCAAATTTCTAGCACCACTTCAATTGAAGAAATAAGTAACTTTCCATAGCTTTTGCAATCAAAATGGAAAAACACTGTACCTATATCTCTTTCTTTAATCCCTCTAATTCTAGATTTTTCACGCAAAAAATTTCCTCATTTTTAAGCTAGAAGATAGGTTTAACACTAACCTAGAATATTTATGTTATCCTATCTAGATATAAGGGGAATTAGTTCATAATGCTAAATTGAACAACAACAATTGAAGAAAGAAAACATGAAACCAAAGTACTCATGATCTTGAAATTCTTAGAATATCCAAGTGATCTTTTGGTTAGAATTGATGGGTTCACCTAGAAAATGCCTTTGTTCTTCTCCAAATTGAAGGATCACTTCTTAACTAGAAACTTTTATATCATATTGGACCTTCAAAATCATATGTTTATTGTTGAATTCTAGGGCTCCAAGGTCTATCATGTGTCAGACATGGGCTAGTACACGATCATGTGTATTGATGGGTCCTCTAAGAAATTTGTGTTTAAAAACAAGTAAGGTGGTAGGCATACATGGCCTGACATAAGGCTATATAAGCCACAAATGTTTGATTTTTCTTATTCCTTTTTGCTTTGTTCAATCAATTTTTGGACATGGTTACACACGACAAGAAACAAAGACATTTTAGCCACTAAATAAGCTTTAGTGACTGATTACCTATTAAAAGCAATCAATTCTAGTTCCTCTGGTCTTTAGATATTCTGTGACTAAAAATAGCTATAGTACGTAAATAATTTATGACGATGGATTCGTCACGAAAAAAATCAGTAATAAATATCCAGACAACAAAAAATAATTAATTTTCATGAAAAATCCAGTCACAACTCAGTTACTGATTGCGACCAATATGCGACTAGAGTATTTTTATCTTAGAAAATTAAATTTCTTATCGGTCCATAATTAGCGACAGATTTGATTAATTTTTAAAATTAATTTTCATCACAGTTACTAATCCGTTGCAGACCAGTTTTTATGTTTTTTTAAAATATTTTTCTTAGTTACTAATTGGTCATGTATCCATTGCTAATTACAATTGATTTTTATGCTCAACCACTAACCAATTGCAAAATTTACTTTTTTTTTTTTGTAATATAATCAAAATTTTACCAAAAAAATGGGCTCCTATTATGCATTTCATTTATCCACAAACAAAATTAACCTAAGCAAATCTACTATAAATTAATATACTAATAATGTGCATCTATAACTCTGATAATATATAATTAAACTAAAACAAATACATAACCTTTGAAGTATGATAGTAAATATACAACAAAGTGTTTGTTGTGTACCATCCATGTTTAAAAAAAGTACAAAAAGCATGCATATGTAAAACACTAATAATGCTCTCACTATACTAGCATTTATACGGTAAATGCTCAAAATGCATAAGAAGACAATTTTGGCCATTTCTCTATCCAATCCTATTATAGGTAAGCTATCTAGAACTTTAAAATTTTACTCACATTTGCTAGGAAGAAAATTAGCTTGTAGACTGTATGATATGAGTTTGAGGGTTTCAAATGTTTAGGAATTTTGGAGTGGTCTTGAGTTAGCTTTAACAAGAACAACAAGATCAAGTAAACAAAAAGAAAGGATAGTATAATACAAGGAAAAAGAGACACAAGATAACACCTTTAATCACAAACTAAGAACCCTAATAGAACAAGCTCATAGAATCCCTAACTTAGTGAATTTTGGTCAACCACAACAACACCTAAATACCTTTTACTCAACAAGGAATGAAGAACAGAAAGGATAGAGAGATGTAGGCACTCAAATTAGTAACAAACAAGAACCCTAAATGAGCTAGCAAATAGAACTTTTGAATGATTACCAAGTTAAATTATCTATTAGAGTTTAGAGATACTTATTCAAGGGTAGATTAAGCCCTTAGATTGGTCTTGGATTGAGGGAGGACACCTTGGTTCAAGCCTTCAAGAACAAACTTCTTCATTTAATCAAATTTCATCCATTATTCATTGTTTACAAAAGTTAGAAAATACCTATATAGAGTAGGATTAACCTAGATGAAAAAAATAGCCTACAATATATGTTTTGGCTTGTAAAAATAAATAGATTGACTAAGGCACCAATTGGTATGCATAGCTTAATGCATGGCCGTGCATAGTTCTTGGACTCTAGGTGCTCTTACAAGTTCTATAGTAACTGCATTCTATAAAATGAAGGGTCCATGCATGGTCGTGCACACCATTTGAAAGTTATCCATATAACTGTAGCTACCCTTCTTCATTAGTTTTGCAATTCTGTGACCTTTCCAACCTTTCTACTTGATGAAAAACCTATTGAAGCATCACTTGGCGGTCCTGTGGTCACTTTGCTATTGTCCAAATGTCATTTCACTTTACATGTGCAAGCATGTAACTGTGGAAATCGGCTTGAAATTTCTTAGTTCGCACCCTCGTCATTGGTCAGGGATGTTTGATTGCAAGTTCTCTCCCCCTTCTTGAGTTTGTGCTTATTGGCTCGATTGATGCCAATCATTTCCCCTTTCTTGGAATGAAATCGTCCTCAACTATCATCTGCATCATATGGAGCTAAATCAGCAACATTAAAAGTAGTACTAACATTATACTCACCAGAGAGATATATCTTGTATGCATTGTCTCCATATCACTATAAAACCAAGAATAGTTCGTCCCTTCTTGGCTCGAGTTTGGATTTTTGGTGCATGAAAAATCGTTCTTTGTGCAAATACACCCATACCCAATTTCCTAGTTCAAATATCACCTTTCCTTCCTTGGTTGCTGATGCATGTTTTTTAGTATAGAAAATATTACCAACAAATCACACAATAAATTAAGTTTTAGTTAAAATTCCAACCACTAAAACCACACATACGGTCAAGTATACCCATCGTATAGTATAGGGACTAGTAAGTATCGAATCTATGAGAACTTAGTCTCCCACCTTACTTTACCAAAATCTTTATTATTTGGCCAATAAAATAAGAAGAGAATAAAAAAAATAAAGATAAAAATATATATAACTTAAAGATGCAAATTCATGCAACTAGATAATTATCTTGAAAAATAATATTGAATCACTTAGCATTTATCACAATCAATTGTCATCTTGGCATCATGAAGGAACATAAGTAAAATCCAATCGTTTCTCAAATCATGAACTTACTTATAAAGATTCCACTTCTTTCCCAATCTATGAAATCACTATCTCTTGATTAATTTAGCAGATTTTCCAATCAAACCAAAGCAACCAAAAGATGCATTAAACTTATACCTTATAAATATGAAATTAGCCAATGACCCTATGCTCTAGGCAAAATTAACTATTCTTTGATCACTTTAGTTCTTTAATCTTAACTTCGTTTCTCAAGTCCATTAAGATTTAATAAATATGAAATCAATACAATGAACTTCTAACATCATTTTCCAAGTCAATTAGAAGAAAACGCATCAATAACTAATGATAACAAGTAATCAAATACCAAGGACAACAATAGATTGATAAAAAAATTCCAATTAACTCAAAATCATAATCTCCAAAATAATATCCAATTCCAATTAAAACATTAAGCACATTATTGTTCTAGAAAGTAAACAAAGGATAAAAGATAGAACTCATAAACAAGCCCTTCTTCTTCTCTTGAAAACCTCCTTTGAACAATGCCCCTTTTGAGTGGTGATTTTGTCTTTGAATAATAAGTAGCTAGCTTGGATCCTTCAAATCACACTTTTGTCTTATGTTTTTCTTGTTTAAATAGTCTTCTAGAAGCCTTAAATTTATTCCCTAAAAGTCTTGGGCTGAGTAGAGATTGAAATATACAAAAACTATTGGGAATTACCAAATCCATGCATGATTGAAAAAGTCCGTCGACATGGAACAGACAAGGGTCGGTGCCAGCTCCATTTGGCACAACTAGTGCTCTAGTTCACCCTGCCATGCTCTATTTTTTGGAATAATGAAACTCCTATTTTTCTATACGGGGGCCGATGCCGACTCCATAGGTCATAGCCGGTGCCGGCCGTGCTTTGATGGCAATGGTTTGTTTGTTTTTTCATCATTTTCTACAATAAAAATCCCAAATACCTTCCTAATGGTAAAATATCAAATATGAAGAAATATGCATAATTATTACAACAAATATATCACAAAACACCCTCAAATAAGTAGGAAAATATAAATGAATTTTGCCCCTATCAGTTGCGTTTGTAAGCAACCTCTTAATTTCATTTTTCAATAAGGGCCTTAATGTTCTCATGCATAGCCTTTATCATCTAAGCCCTTTTCTTGCCATCTAAATTCAAACATTCATCTACATTCAGATTGACAAATCCCATGGTGTTAAAGGATTAAAATCATAGACAATTTGGAATAAATATAAAAATGTGTTAGAATGGATAGTTCTATTATATGAAAAGTCGATATGTGAAACGTACCTAGGGTAGCATTACCACTTCCTTAAAAAAATAACCCTGCAGTATGTGTTGCATCATTCTTTTGTTACAAGCTATGAAATGAGCCATTTTAGAGAATCTATCAATAACAACAAAAATAGAATCCTTTTCCCTTGTTCTTTCGCTACCCAAGAATGAAATCCATAAAGATATGAGCCATGGTGTATTAGGGGTAGATAGTAGAGTGTATAGTCCTTGTGGTAGTGTTTTGTTAGCTTTTCTATATGTAATGCATGAACTACAATGCCTCTCAACATCCCCTCTTATTTTTAGCTAATAAAAAAAATGCTCTTGTAGGATGTCTAGAGTTTTAATCACTCTAAAGTGTCTTATTAGTCTACTATCATGCTTTCCTTACCAATAAATCTCTCAATGAACCCCTAGCATGGAAAGCTGACCTTATCTAAGTAGAAAACCAATATGTATATAGAATTTGTTGAAAGTGCATTTCTAACAAGATTGAAATATCTCACCAAACTCTTCATCTTTTGTAGATAACTTCTTGATAAGTTCAAAACTAAGTAATTTAGCATCTAATGAATTCAAAAGTACGTAGTGGTAATACATCAACTACCATATTTTCCTTATCATTCTTGTATTTAATCACTTTAGGTAATATTCCAATGAATTCTATCCATTTGACAAGCCTTTGTTCAATTTCCATTGACCCTTAAGATGCTTCAATGTTTCATAGTTATTACGTATGATGAATTCTTTAGGTAATAAGTAATGTTGCCAACGATGCAATGTTCTCACTAGAACATACAACTCTTTATCTTAAGTAAAGTAAATTAAAGTTACACCTATTAATTGATGGTTTGAAAAGAAACAGAGGGGTATGCTTCGGGTACGGGAAAAAAAATAGAGGAAAAAAAAAAACAAGGCTTAATGGCAGCATGGAAGCATTTAGACCATACCTTTGCATGCCTTAACCCTCTTAAGTTGTGAAAGAATGGATTGAACCACAAGAAAAGCCCTTTCTTGTTCCCTTGATGAAGCTTCCAGTTCGAATCCCGCTAATCTCCTACTTCGCCTCGTTTGCATGAACTCCAAGCTTTCCAGACCACGGAATATTCTATTGCCTCAATCCTTGTTAGTGAAACAAAGGGTGGAGAGGAGTGGTTTCAATCCTTCTTGATTCTATTGCTATTGATTAGCAATACACCAAGAACAACAAGAGAAAAGAGAGACACGAGAGAGAGTCTCACGAGAGAGAGAGAGTGCTTCACGAGAGGAGAGAAAAGCTTAAGGAAAAATCAGGGTTATTTTCACCAAGAGAGGCGTGAGTTCTTGTTAACCAAAACTAGGTCTCTAATCTCTGATAATACTATCCTCCGGGATATGATATTTCAAACATCCGGATGTTATCAACAGAGTAAGTTTGGCTTAACCCTAAACTCTTCTGAATTGTATCTAGTAAAAACCCAATGGTCCAGGCTATTTGGCCAAAATAATATTTACTATTTTTCTTGGACCCAAAAAGTCCAAAATAATAAACATTAATTATTTATTTTCTAAACTTGTAGAAATAACCCAATAAATAATTAGTGAGCCCAAATGAACCAAAAAATAATTAATTTTTAATTATTTATTTCTTGGGCTTATATAAATAATCCAATAAATAATTAAACATTAATTATTTCCCTCTAGTTTAAGCCTAGGTTAATTTTCTAATTATACAAACTGGACACTGGCCATGAATAATTAATTAACCAATTAAACTAGATAATAAATCTCTCTCAATTTATTTTTATTCCAGTCCAATAATAAATTAGACTTTCTGAATAAAATAAAATCTTCTTTAACTGAGACCAATTGCTCAACCCAAAATTAATTAGGACTTACGGGCTATTCCGAGGACCAAAAAGACACATCGCCTTGGCTACTAAAATGACCAAAATACCGCTACTATATAAATAGCGATATTTTGTATTTTAAATATTTCCTAATATCGCCATAAGGAAATATTAACCCCAAGGACAATGCTGCATTAGTAAAGTCTCCGACCTATAGGTGAACTGACTAAAATACCCCTCTATATACCACCGTACATTTAGAGAGGAAGAAGTGTACTAACACCTCTCTAAATGACATCTACCATCTTTAGGCTTCTAGTCCAATGATCCACGACTTCTTGGAATATATCCACTTTCTAAATGAGCTACCCTAAAGCCATAAGGGGCAATATAGTATAGAAACTATCTCGTACAAGTTTGTCTTAACTAACCAGTCACACATACCCAACATGCAAGTATATTAGCCCTACGATAGAACATCAACTATAGTATATCAAAGTAAATGCTTCCAGCTTCATCACACCACCAACTCATACTCAAGTCGTAGAGTACTAGTCTACACTGTAGCGGTAGTAGTCTAGGTTTCTACCATATAGTACTTTTAGAAACCACTACTATAGGTCCTATTCTTCGTATTTGAAATACGCTTATGTTATGAAATGAGTGGACTACTCACTGGCTAAAGGTAAGCCATTCCCCATTTGGAATTCATAACATAATAACCTGAACATGATGTGGTTTCCATTCTCATCAATAGGTTAAGAACAAAAGTTTATGTGTTAAACAACACGTGATCCATACCTTACAGTGAAAGACCACCATTCACATGGATCACTTATTTAAATACAATGGGTCTTTTTTCCAAACGAAATTGTGCATAAATAAAATTATAAATTCACAAAAAATATCTAAAAATAAATTCTTTTATTAAAACATTCAATTTTTACATCAGAAACCTTGTCTAAGAGGGCATACATCCCAACAATCTCCCACTTGCACTCTAAGACTAATTAAGTCCATAGGTGCCTACCTCTGTGGCGTCTAAGTGTCTCTTGAAGTCTCTCTCAGCTAGAGGCTTGGTGAATGGATCTGCTAGATTGTTCTCTGAGGCAATCTGTTCCACCACGACTTCCCGTCTCTAGATGAAATTCCGGATTAGGTGGTACTGCCTCTCGATGTGCTTCCTTTTCTTGTGGTTCCAAGGTTCTTTGGATTGCGATACTGCTCTAGTGTTGTCGCAATACATCACAATCGGCCTGTCCATGTGTGGCACGACTCCAAGTTCTGAAAGGAACTTTTGGAGCCAGACTGCTTCCGTGGATTCCTCCAAAGCTGCCACATACTCATCTTCCATGGTTGAGTCAGCAAGGCAAGATTGCTTGATACTCCTCCATGAAATTGCTCCTCCAGATAAGGTGAAGACATATCTACTAGTGGATTTTCTCTCATCCTTATCCGCCTGAAAATCTGAGTCTGTGTATCTTGAGGTAAACTAACATATAATCTCTCGTTCCCTTGAGGTACTTGAGAATATACTTTACAGCTTACCAATGAACCTCCCCAGAGTTTAACTGATATCTACTCACTAAACCTACAAAACAACAGATATCTGGCCTAGTAGACAGCATGACGTATATGAGACTTCCCATAGCCGAAGCGTAGGGAATCCTATTCATTCTGTCCTTTTCCTCTTGAGACTTAGGAAAGTCCCTTGAAGAAAATGACAACCCATGTCTGCAAGGGATTAGAGCTCCCTTACATGAGCCCATGCTGTACTTGCCCAGCATCTTGTCAATGTATACCACTTAGGATAATCCTAACATTCTCCGCTTCCTATTTCTAAGAAGTCTAATCCCTAGAATATAGCTGGCTTCTCCCAAGTCCTTCATACTAAATTGACTAGACAGCTAAACCTTTGTAGATGACAATGACCCTACATCATTTCCAATGAGTAGAATGTCATCTACATACAAGACAAGAAAAACCACATTAATGCCTTCAAGTTTCTTGTACATGCATGGTTCATCCTCGTTTTGAATGAAACCGTAAGATTTTACAGTCTTGTCAAAACAAATGTTCTATGCTCTCGATGCCTGCTTAAGTCCATAAATGGACTTCTTAAGCTTGCAAACTATATGTTCTTGGCCTTCAGCAATAAAGCTTTCCGGTTGAGACATATAGATGTCTTCGCTAAGATGGCCATGTAAAAATGCCGCCTTGACATCCATTTGCCATATCTTGTAGTCATAATGACATGCAATGTCAAGGAGGATACGGATGGATTTAAGCATGGCTATCGGGGAAAAGGTTTCCTCATAATCGATCCCTTCTTTCTGAGTATACCTTTTCGCTACAAGCTTAGCTTTGAAGGTTTCCACCTTTCCATCTACTCCCCTCTTTCTCTTATACACCCACTTACACCCAATGGGTTTTATCCCTTCAGGTGAAGCTATAAGATCTCAAACTTGATTGAAGTACATAGACTCAATCTCGGCTTTCATTGCTTCATGCCATCGATTTGCATCGGCGTCAGCAATAGCCTCCTCGTATCTAGTAGGGTCTTGTTCCTGATGGTCGGAGACCAACTCAAAAGCTTCTCCAGTTCATTTCTCTGGAACCCTAGACACTCTCCTACTACGACGAGGCTCTATTTGTACAGGCTTTTAAGGCTGTACCTCTTCTTATTCCACAATCGGGTTAGAAGAAGTTGATTCTGTAAATAACCTCTCCTCAAGTTCCAACCTAGTTGAACCTTTTGTGGAAGTACTTTAAGCATCTTCTAAGTATCTAGCATTGGTACTAAATAGTACTTTCTGCTCCTTAGGATGATAAAAGTAACCACCCTTTGTCCTTTTTGGATACCCAACAAAATAGCATAATTTTGATCTTGGTTCCAACTTGTCTCCCTTGAGCAGTACATAAGTTGGACAACTCCATATCTTGAGATGATTCAGACTTGGCTTACGCCCAATCCACATCTCATAGGGAGTCTAAGGTACTGACTTGGAAGGCACCAAGTTCAGAATATATACCACTGTTTCTAGGGCATATCCCCAAAAAGACACTGAAAGAGCTGCATGAGACACCATGCTTTGGACTATTTCCATCAATGTCCTGTTCCTTCTCTCAGCTACTCCGATCTGCTAGGGTGTCCCCGATGCAGAGAGTTGAGATACTATCCCATGATGTACCATGTAGTCCTTGAATTCACCCAGGAGGTGCTCTTCACTACGATCCGATCGTAAGGTCTTGATTAATTTACCTGTCTGACGCTCCACTTCAGCCTTAAATTCCTTAAATTTATCAAAAGAGTCAAACTTACTCCTTATCAGATAAATAAAACCAAACCTTGTACAATCATCCATGAAAGTGATGAAGTACTCAAAACCTCCTCTAGCTAGTTTAGACAAGGGACCACACACATCAGTGTGAACAAGACTCAATACATCATTGTCTCTATCTGCCTTTGGGGTAAATGACCTTTTAGTCATGTTTCCCATCAGGCAAGATTCACACTAAAACAAATTTTCCAATCTCAATGAGCTCAAAGGCCTATCATGGATTAGCCTCTGAATCCTAGTTGAATTGATATGGCCTAAACTTAGATGCCAAAGGTATGAGTCATTGACATTGGTGTTTCTCTTCTTAGTTAAAGGTTCAGACTGAGCATTATTTGATTGATTGTTAATAGGGTTTAAGAAGAATAGATTTTCATACATGTGCCCAGTACATAACATTTTTCCATTTCTACTGATAGAAATACCAAAATGGAAAGAGACAGAATATCCTTGATTTATTAGTTTTGCAACTAAAATCAAATTCTAACGAAACCGCGGCACATATAAAATATTTTTTAAAACCACTATTCTATTACAATAAAAAATAAGATCCAGCTCTCCTATTGCAAGGGCCCAGACTTGTGCTCCATTTCCCATGCGTAGCCCATGTTCACCCTTCTTGAGTCTTTTAATCTTTCTAAACCCCTGCAAGAAGTTACAGATGTGATCAGTGGCTCCTGAATCAACAATCCAAGTGAAAGTTGATCCAACCATTGATATAGACTCTAGATAGAAAACATTACCTATGAGGTTTTTCTTGGCTTGAAGATCTGGACACTCATTTTTTCAGTGTCCCTTCTTCCCACATTTGAAGCACTTACCCTTTGGTTTGTCTTTGGGCTGGTGTTGGGTTGAGCCGCTGCGTTTCCCTTACTCCTTTTAAACTTTCTGGGCTTAGGCTCAGTTCCTGAGGAAGAAGCCTTAGCAATCATGGCGTGTGATTGAGGCTTCATGACCTTCTCTGCCATTTGGAATTCTTTCATTAACTCAGTTAAACTCATGTTTAACTTGTTCATGTTGTAATTCAACTTGAACTGAGTAAAGGAACCTGGTGGAGACTTGAGAACCATATCCACTAGGCTCTCGGGGTCAATGACTGCCCTTAAGATTTTGCTTCCTCGAAAGAAGCAATCATCTTGAGCATGTGCTCTCTGACTGATGCTCCCTCAGCTATCTTAGTGTTGATTATAGTTCAAAGAGCTTCTTGCCTTGCGAGCTGGCTCTTATCTGCGAACATAGTGGCCAAATGACTGACTAAAGTCATACGCAGAAGCCATGTGCTTGTGTTATGACTGGAGCACATTAGACATGGAGGCTAACATATAGCAGCGTGCCGTTTCGTTAGCCTTCTTAGCCTCTCGCTCTTCAGCGATAGAACCCTCCTCAATAACAGGGCAGGTCTCGTAAAGGACATACTTATACTTCTCAGTTGTGAGTATTATGTATAGGTTCCTCTTCCAGTCCACATAATTTGGACCTGTTAACTTATTCTCTCAGAGAATAACGGCCAAATGACTAAAAGAACCTCCCACCATTTCTAATAAATCGAAAAATACAAGAAAGGATTTAGTTTCTGAAAACAAAATAAATTTGTGCACTGAAATTAATTTGGCTATTAGGAAAACTGACATAGCTTCTTAGAAAGATTAACAGTTCCCTAAGATAAGTATATTAACCATTACAAATTAATTTCCTTTCTAAGTAATGATCTAGAGGATAACGCCATCAAGGGGATGGCCGTTTCCTCTCATTTCCTATGAACACACCTCGCACTATAACCTTCAATGTGGATTGGTCGATCATAGTACATGTCCCGGGTTATTAATTACATCCTCTCAGTAGATCTAGATCCTTTTGGTATCCCCATCCTATACGGGTTCACTCTCAAGGTGACGCGAGGGGACCCACGATCTCTAATGAGGATCGTGATGAAAGCCGTGGGGCCGTTGGAACCCCTCTCCCGCTTAGTCTTTTAAAATCAAGATTTTCTGAAAAAAATATCCTTTTGAAATTTCCATTAAGTTTTTCCTTAACTTAAAAATAAAATATCTAAATCCATTAAAATATCTATGTTAAGATTTATATCCTTTAGGAGATTTTTCCAAGGACTAATTTTATTTAAGTTTAAAAAAAATAATCATTTCAAAAATTTTCCAATTAAAACTTTCTAGAGACTTTGGTCTCAAGTTTATTTGACAAAACAATTTTTCTTGTATCAAAATAAAACGAAATGGCTTTCTATTTTAACTTACAAAAATATCTACATCTAATATATTTTCTATGTCAAGGATTAAAACCTTTGAGAAAATATCTAAGGATTAATTTTTGTTCAAATTAAAATAACCATTTAATTTTTTTAACGAAAAATGTTTTTCTTGTCAAAAATATTCCCAAAGACTTTTGTCTTTGAGGAAATGTGCACATAGGTACATAAAAAAAAAAAAGCATGCTAGAAAACAGTAGACATTTTCATGCTTTTATATTTTTAAACTTAAGTGCCCAAATAATAGAATTAAACATATTAATTAATTAATTAATTGTCTTGTTGAAGCTTAAAATCTCTTACTAATATTTTCATGTAAATATATTCCAAGAATATTAACTATTGTAAAAATATTAACTTCGCCTAGTATGGGACCCAAAACGGAAAAAAAGAAAAGAAAATTGCAAAAAAAAAACACCATCGGTCCATGTACACCCTCCGCACTGGATCGACACCCTTTTGTTCGACGGTCCACCGCGAGCTCTGTGCACCAGCTGCACCAGATCGAACGCCTGATGGACTGCCCAAACCGACGAACTGCCCCGGTGCCCGCTCCAGTGCTCCTCCCGCCTGTGCGCCTAAATTGCTCTACGACCCGCGTGCCGCACCAAATACTATTGCAATTCACATGCAATTGGAAAAGCTTCGGCAACTCGAGCCAAGAGCTGCGGACCTCGGCTCCAGGCACAGAAATAGTGAACAGCTTGGCTCCAGCTCGGCTCCTTCGGTGGCTTAGCAGCAGTAACCATCTTCCTCGTTTTTTCTTCTACACGTAATTTTCCAGTTCCTTCTGCGTTTTTCTGCTGCATATTTTTGCCTCTTCTTTGGACGTTTTCCATTACAAAAAAGTCATCCAAACCAAAACACATCCACCTATACCCTTCCAAATTGGGTTTACATGGTTGTTCTATCAAAGAAAAAAATTTTACAATAGGCCTATGCTTCCATTGTGAAGCTTACAAGAACGCCTATCCCATACCATAACAGCGAATGATCATAGGCTTAAGCACCAAATAATGGTTTTCTCCATTTTTATTAACTAACATAGTCTCTAAGTTGATCAAAACAGATGCTCTGATACCAATTTGATGGTTTGAAAAGAAACAGAGGAGCATGCTTCGGGTATGGGAAAAAAAACAGAGGGGAAAAAAAAACAAGGCTTAATGGCAGCATGGAAGCATTTAGACCATACCTTTGCATGCCTTAACCCTCTTAGGTTGTGAAAGAACGGATTGAACCAAGGAATAGCCCTTTCTCATCCGCTTGATGAAGCTTCCGGTTCGAATTCCACTACTCTCCTACTTCGCTTCGTTTGCAAGAACGCCAAGCTTTCCGGATCACGGAATATTCCACTGCATCAATCCTTGTTGGTGAAACAAAGGGTGAAGAGGAGTGGTCTCAATCCTTCTTGATTCTATTGCTATTGATTAGCATACACCAAGAACAACAAGAGAACAGAGAGACACGAGAGAGAGTCTCACAAGAGAGAGAGAAAAGCTTAAGGAAAAATCAGGTTTTCTTTCACCAAGAGAGGCGTGAGTTCTTGTTAGCCAAAACTAGGTCTCTAATCTCTGATAACAATATCCTCCGGGATATGATATTTCAAACATCCAGATGTTATCAATAGAGTAAGTTTAGCTTAACCCTAAACTCTTCTGAACCGTATCTGGTAAAAACAATATGGTCCAGGCTATTGGGCCAAAATAATATTTATTATTTTTCTTGGACCAAAAAAGTCCAAAATAATAAACATTAATTATTTATTTCCTGGACTTGTAAAAATAACCTAATAAATAATTAATGAGCCTGAATGAACCAAAAAAAATTAAACTTTAATTATTTATTTCTTGGGCTTATATAAATAACTCAATAAATAATTAAACATTAATTATTTCCCTCTAGTTTAAGCCCAGGTTAATTTTCTAATTATTCAAAATGGACCCTGGCCCTGAATAATTAATTAACCAATTAAATTAGATAATAAATCTCTCTCAATTTATTTTTATTTCAGTCCAATAATAAATTAGACTTCCTGAATAAAATAAAATCATCTTTAACTGAAACCAATTCCTCAACCCAAAATTAATTAGGACTTACGGGCTATTCTGAGGACAAAAAAAACACATCGTCTTGGCTACTAAAATGACCAAAATACCCCTACTATATAAATAGTGGTATTTTGCATTTTAAATATTTCGTAATATCACTATAAGAAAATATTGACCCCAAGGATAATGCTGCGTTTGCAAAGTCTCTGACCTGCAAGTGAAATGACTAAAATACCCCTCTATACACCGCCGTACATTTAGAGAGGAAGAAGTGTACTAACACATCTCTAAATGACATCTACTATCATTAGGCTTCTAGTCCCATGATCCACGATTTCTTGGAATGTATCTGCTTTTCAAGGGAGCTACCCTAAAGCAAACATCAAAGTCAAGTTTCCCAGGGCCTTGGACATTTAGATCATTCAGACAACCACAAGGGGCGATATAGTATAGAAACTATCTCGTACAAGTCTGTCTTAATTAACTAGTCACACATATCCAACATGCAAGTATATTGCCCCTACGATAAAACCTCAACTATAATATATCAAAGTATATGCTTCCAGCTTCATCAGACCATCAACTCATACTCAAGTCGTAGAGTACTAGTCCACACTGTAGCGGTAGTAGTCTAGGTTTCTGCCATATAGTACTTTTAGAAACTACTACTACATGTCCTGTTCTACGTATTCGAAATATGCTTATTTTATGAAGTGAGTAGACTATTCACTGGCTAAAGGTAAGCCATTCCCCATTTGAAGTTCATAACACAATAACCTAAACATGATGTGATTCACATTTTCATCAATAGATTAAGAACAAAAGTTTACGTGTTAAACAACCCGTGATCCATACCTTACTGTGAAAGATCACCATTCACATAGATCACTTATTTAAACACAATGGGTCTTTTCCAAACAAAATTTTGCACAAATAAAATTATAAATTCATAAACAATTTCTGAAAATAAATTCTTTTATTAAAACATTCAATTTTTACATTAGAAACCTAGTCTAAGAGGGCATACATTCCAACATTAATATTTCACTAAAATAGGCAATTAGTTTTTGGTCCTGAGTTAATATTGCACCTATTCCTACTCCATCATCATATTCAACATCAAAAGCCTTATCAAAATTAAGTAGTGAAATAATGGTGGCTCACTCAAATTTTTTTTCCCCAAAGTATTGAAGGTTTCTTCATGTTCCTTTTTCTATCTAAAACCAACACTTTTCTTTACCACTTCTGTCAATGGGGCTGTAATTGTGCTAAAATTTCTAATGAATCTTCTATAAAAACTAGCCAATCCATGAAAACTTCTTACCTCAGTGATGGTTGTAGGTGTTGGCCAATCTTGGATTCCTTTTTATCTTTTCTTCATCCACTTCTATGCCCTTAGAACTTACTATAAAACTAATAAAGTTTATCTTTTCCAAATAAACGGAACATTTGTCAAAGTTAACATACAACCTTTCTCTTCTAAGCGTAACATGAATGCCTTTAAGATGATGCAAATAATCTTCATATGTCTTGCTATAGATCAATATGTCATCAAAATACACCATAATAAATTTCCTGAACTAACCCTGCAATACATGATGCATGTGTCTCCTAATAGTGCCAGGTACATTTGATAACCCAAATGGCATTACAAGCCATTCATACAAGCCTTGTTTAATCTTAAATCTAGTTTTCCATTAGTCATCTTCCGTAAGCCTAATTTGATGATATCCTAATTCAAATCAACCTTTGAAATCACACAAGAACGATGCAATTCACCCAATGAATCATCAAGTCTTAGACTGAGATACATATACTTTACCATTATGTTATTGATAGCTCACACCGTGAACTATCTTTCTTAGGCACTAATAACATAGGCACTATAATGGACTTAGACTTTCTCACACATGGCCTCTTTTTGCGTAATTCCTCCAATTGTCTTTGCAACTCCTTGGACTGATATGGATAGCACCTATAACCTGGATAGTTTGGAATGACCACACCTGGAATAAAGTTAATTTGATGTTCTATCTATTGTATTGGTGGCAACCCTTTAGGAACCTCTTTTGGAAACACATCTTGAAATTCCTCAACAAGACTTGCAATTTCACAAGGCAAAGTAAGAGTCTTTTTGTCAGTAGAGAGATAAACACCATTTATAATACTCTACCAAATTACATCTTAGAAAATTAAATAATTGATTAAATTAATCCCCCAATATAAGTTAAATTAATTATTTTTGACTATTTTGTGTATTCATTATTTTAATTTTCTTAGTGAAAATAATTGCATTAAGTAATTATTTGTATGATTTGTAGTAAGTGATTTATTCACAATTAATTGTTGCATTATAAATTTGAATTATATATAGTAAGTAATGTAGTCAAAATTAACTATTGTTTTATATCTTAAGTAATATTATAGCAATTAATTTCCCTTTTATAAAAATGTTCTCTTGAACAAATTTAAATTTAATTAGGAGATTAGTTTAGTTTAATAATTAAAAAGGCTTGGTAAAATACAAGATAAGCTTAATTTTGACGACTTGACCCAATTACATTATTTGACCCAAGAACCCATATCCAAGACCCAAGAACTATCTTGACCCAATAAAAAAACACAATAAATTACAACCAGTGAATTTAGGGTATATTCTAGCAAATACATCTCCACTCATAGATAAAAAATGCCATAGTATAAAATATCATTTTTTATCATTTCCCCTCACTCATGGTTGCTGCCCCTTCCCACATCCTCTCAAAATTCTGCTCCTCACAAAATCACCAACATTCCGTCTCTCTCCTTAGGCTGGTTGGCAGCTTAGAAACTCCTAGAGGGAAGTTATTTCCTTTTGCATTTTGCTAAAAAGAGTAGCCTTCCTATCCTACAAATTTTTCCTCTCCAATCCTTAAGAAGTCAACACTCATGTTGTGCAAGGAAGGCTGCCATTTGCTATGTAAGAGCTTGATTAGTAAGTCTTCAAGAAAACCATTTCCATTTTCTCTTCTAACTGGCTAAAATTTAGCTTATTGTTCAGTTTAATAAATCTAAATTTTGACACAATTTTTATGTGTTATATTGATGTAGGAATGATATGTCTAGCTTAAAACTATAAGGACTCAAATAAAGATGTCATCTTATGGTATGCATTTTCTTCCTTTTCTCTTCCTCTTGTATCATCATGACAGAAAATCCTATAATCTGTCCAGCTCCATATAAATTTAATTTCCTTGCCTTTTTGTATGAACTAGTGAAGTAAAGTTTATGCAAAAGAAATGTTGTATGATATGAATACAAAGCCTTAAGTGTACAAAACTATTCTCCAATTTTCTGTAACATAAAATTGACAAAATGGCCTTTTTTGTACAACTGAGTGAAATTTGATGTTAATACTAGATTTGTGTGTGTTTTGTTGATGGAATGATGTAGGCATAATGTAGTCATGATATGTTGAGTTTAGATGATCAAATATGTGAAAGGTAGGGAGATTTGATATTGTCTAGTAGTTTATATTGTTAGGACAAAAATAGAAGAACGCTGGTTTAATGTAAAATCTAAAATAGGTGTTATTTAGAAGTTGAAAATTTGTAATAAGCATGCTAGGGTTTGCATGACTAATTAGGGTTAGAATAGTTAAGTAGGGTTTGCATGGATAATTGTGGTTTTGCATATCAATTGAGGCTTTGCTTGGCCATTAGTATTAATAAGGAAATTGGAGAATTCTATGCTATGTGAGTTATGGATACTTTAATAAATTATTGAGGTTCTTGATGGAAAGCTTTATAATTAGTAATAATTAAGTGTTGTCACTAAGTATTTTAGATTGCTTAAGACCTAAATGTAATACCCTGCACTTTTACCTTTGATTCGCTACTACTTGTGATAGGACGAGAATTTATATCCATGGCCAGAACAAAAGATGATCGATGTAATGAGACGAATATTTTGGTATAATAATATTTTGTCGGGACGTAGATATAATTATTAGATTTGTTCTACTTGTACCCTAATTCTTTGGAAGGCTATTATTGTTAATAAAATAACAATTTGAGGGTACAATGGGAAAAGGAATTGATTAGTGCAATGAGACACACGTTTTGGTGTGAATTATGTTATTCGGGTTATCGGGGGCATTTTCGTCATTTTGACTGCGCCGCTACCTTGACCACGAATTTGACCCAATTGAGAAGGAATTGAAGAATTCAGGTATTACTAATGAATTCCTAAATTTTTTGAAGTTGAATGGTAAAGTAAAACATTTTTCGATTCCAAACCCGATTTTGGTCATTTCTGAGGAAAAATGGAAAATGCGATCGAAAATTTGGACATGTGGCATTTTGTGATTGGTAGACCATGAACATATGTCAATTTAAGAGAGGCTACATGAAGAGTTCATGCAAGACACATGGAATTAAAGGATTTCAAAATAAATAAAGAATGATGTGTAAATTTTGTGATTGGAACACATCATTTGTGGGCCTTTTAATTAAGGTCTTCTGAAATGTGATTCGTCAATACTTAGACCATGAGAAGGTGATTGAATGGCTAGAAAATGGTCAAGAAAATTGACAACTTCAATATAAGAAAGAAGAAAAACTTTTGAAGAGGAAATTAAAGTGGTTGGTGTGTAAATTTTTCATTGGAACACACCTATATATTAGCTACCATATAATTATTTGAATTAAAATTCTCTTAGCCAAAAATCTGAGAATGGAGGTGGGAAGGCTGTTATACAGCCAGAGAATTTCGACAGCCTCATGAGGATAGAAATAAAGGAAAAGAAATCAAGAGAAAATAGCAAAAAGAAAGAAAAAGGTAGCTAATATATGTTCTTGGTATAGTGTGTGAGTTCTTGAGAGGTCCTTGGAGCACATCACACCAAAGAGCTTTGAATACAAGGTAAGACCCTACATTTCTTGAATTAAAGTTGTTGTTGGGTGAATGGTGATCATTATGACAACAATTTTAACATAAAAACAGGATTTTCATGTCTTGATTTTGGATCAAAAGCTAAGGTTTGTGAACTTTGTGTATGAACTTTATGTATGCTTATATGTGTGCTGGCTGCCTAGGGGTTTATGGATGATGTTTTGTATAAAGAAGAACTGAATTTTTATAGTAGTTTGAGGGATTGTTTTCGATTGAGGATGTGATGACCAAAGTAGAGTAAAAATGGAATTCATTTGGTTAGTAAAAATGGATTATACTAGCTTTTGATTAGAAAAGATGAATTTGTGTTGAATAAATGTGGCTCTTGTGAGATATTGGAATCTAGATATCATAAAATTAAAGATTATTTGTAGAAAATTTAAGTGAATTAATGTTCCTAAGGTGTTAAAGGTTAAAGGAAAAGAAAGGAAAGCATGAATAGTAGAATTGAAGCAAAACTACTGGGACTATTTTTGCCCTATATTATGTTACGGGAACTAGGACTCTAAAAAAAGCTAATGTAGAATTAAAGTCTTTTGGCCATTTTGGTATATCATAGAGCCAAATTGGAGTTTTGGATTGAAAGTTATATGCAAAACAGAATCATGTGTCAAGCAGTGAAATTCTAGAAAAATGAGTTCGAAAATGGATGAACTTAAGGAAGAATAATTGTGTTATTTTTGGATGAGATGATTGAAAATATGGAGTTAATCCCTTGTATATGAAGGGAGAAATGATGTGGAAAAAGGAAAATGAAAGAATTGAACAAACGATGAAAAAACGACGTGAACAAAAGTTGAACATTTTCCTTAATCGTCAGCCCCGTCGGCTAGACGTTGGGTGGACGTCGGCTAACCGTTGGGCACATCGGCTGGATATCGGTTAACCGTCGGCTAATTTTTGACCAAACACGATTTAGCCCAAAAATACTGTTTGGTGCATGTTTATCAATAAATGACCAACAGAACATTGAAAACGATAGAAATGGTGGTTGAATGGCTGTGATCGGAAATTGTTAATTATGACACGAGGTCAGTCCCTTGAATTTCTAAAACCTTTTGAAAGCTAGTATACTTTATTTTTCCATGAAATTCTATGTTTTATACCGTTTTTGGAAATTCCTGAATATGTTTAAGGTTTATCTGAGCAAGACTTGTTTTATGCTATTTGGGATCGAATAAACTTCATAATTAGCTTAGAAATGGACGATTAAAACACGAATTTTGTGAATTTAGTCCTTTTTCGATTAAATATTTAGAATTTTTGAAAAATAGTAATCTTTAGAATCAGTTATTCATAAATTGACTAGAATGCTCTTATTGGAACATTTTTTAGAAATGTGTTTGGATGTTGGGTATCTCAGGCTCATATCCCATACGGCGCAGCGGAAAATAAATCGAGATACCCTCCTAAGACTCTTCTATATTTGGAAAACAAGACATAACGACAATAAAGGTAATAGCTTTTACCTTTGGGTGATCATGCGAAGAACAAAATTTTCTTCTTCAAGTTGAGGCGCAATCAGCAATCCTCGTGATAAACCTCCACCTGAGTTCCCACTATAATCAAAGTGTGTGATTATCTCTAATAGTAATCCACATAGAGGAATACTCAAGCACGTAACTTTCTGTGCTAGTAGAAATTCTAAGTGGCGGCTAGGGTTCTTCTTCAAGATCAAATCGAGAGAGAAGAAGAGAAAAAGTTTGTGGCTATTGTTTCTTTTGTGTGTTGTTCAGCTATTGGCTAGGGTTTTTCGTGTGTTATTAGCTACTATATATCACACAAAATTCCCTTCCCAAAATTGAGAATTTTAATCCTATTAGAATTCCCTAATTGTAACTGAAAACATCAAATTCTCACAATTACAACTTGTACCACAAATTATAATTAATTATAATTTGTCCACAACAACTTTTATTTCTCTCAATCAACCCCATAATGTTATCAAATAATATCTTGAGTATATAATCCTCTATTATGTGTGACCTATTAGGTTTCCTAGTCAATTAGTAGAGAACATGAATTAATCCAAACGTCTTTGAGATTAATAATCCATAATTAATTAGAATTAATCCTATTAATTCTAATCAGGATTGATTTAATAATTCATCAATTAATAAACCCATATTCCCATATCACGAGCGGTATCTAGCAACACATCATGACCCCTCAAGAGTCCAGAAAGTTAAGTGGCTTGACATGAACCCTTCAATAACAAAATCCAGTGCAATTAACTCCTTTCACCATACAATATCTCATTCGGTTTGGAGTACGGAATTAGTGCCAACTCCCTCCAGAAATAATTCTGGCCTGAATACAATAGTACTTGTACCAGGAACCCACAACTCTAGATGTGTATCAATTGGAACTGTTTCCAATACACAATCGCCTTAGCCAAGGACTTTTCGAGTAGTAATTCTTACAAGTGGCCGTGAGATATTCGCCCCTGCTATTAGAAGTGGTGAATCCTTTACTGACCCTCTCAGCTACTTTCGTTTACCTCACAATGTACCCAATATCTATCCCATAGGCAGCCCTCGATCGAGCTCCAGAGATTGGAATCAAAGTACAAAGCTCAGGAAACAAAGTACATTGGAGATCTCAAGTCTAAGGATACTTGCACGTTTGCTATATTGAGATTATATCACTGGCACTAAATAGTTATCCATATGATTATCTCAAAGTTAGGTCATCCAATGAACTTGTTCTATTAAGAAGCATCCATGTGTTAACTTTGACTATCTCAATACTCACGGTTATGAGAACCACCACCTGATCAAATCAGGAAGTTTAACACATGCTAGTCTTAATGCATTAATGATGTCCTATCTCATTAATACTATGACTAGGGACTTTTTAAGTACTAACACCATCTAGTGTAATAGGAATCTCATATCATGATCTCTATCATGATTTCCTTAACACGGTATTGTACTAGGGACTTTATCGAACAGATATATTACTTAAACTAAAGAAAAGGAAACTGTAAGAAAAATAATGCCTTTTATTAAAATAAATTGTGTCATATACAATGTACAAGTGATTGCCTCTAGGGTACAACACTAACAAACTCCCACTTGCATTAGAGCCAATCATTCATGTATCTAACACCAAATGACTCAACATGACAATCATATTTCTTTTGGGATAGTTCTTTCGTAAGTGGGTCAGCTATGTTCTCATCCATGGGAACTCTCTCTATCTTTACATCATTCCTATCTATGATCTCCCGGATCAGATGATAGCGTCGCAGTATGTGTTTGGATTATTGGTGAGACCGTGGCTCCTTTGCTTGTGCAATGGCTCTGTTGTTGTCACAATACAAGGTTATTGGACTAACAACACTAGGAACCACACCTAGTTCCGTCACGAACTTCTTGATCCAAACAGCCTCTTTAGCTGCTTCAGAAGCAGCTATATACTCAACTTCTATCGTAGAGTCGGGAATAGTCTTTTGGTTGGAACTTTTCTAACTTATTGCCCCTCCACACAACATAAACATGTAGCCGGATTGTGATTTGAAATCATCTTTGTCAAATTGAAAACTGGCATCAGTATACCCGTTTATTTTCAAATCACCTTCTCCATATACTAAGAACATATCTTTAATACTTCGTAAGTACTTAAGAATATTCTTTATAGCCGCCCAATAACCCTCACCAGGGTCGGATTGGTATCTACTCGTCAAACTGAGAGCACAAGATACATCAGGCCTAGTACATATCATAGCATGCATGATAGATCTAACTGTCGAGGCATATGGAATCTTACTCATGTGATCTCTTTTAACTTGCATCTTGAGAGACATCGACTTTGAAAGGCTTACACTATGTGACATGGGTAAGAATCCCTTTTTGGATTGATCCATACTAAACCTCTTTAGCACTTTATCTATGTATGTAGACTGTGAAAGACCAAGCAACCTTTTGGATCTATCTCTATAGATCCTTATTCTAAGAATATAGGTTGCTTCTCCAAGATCTTTCATGGAGAATTGTTTGGACAGCCAAATTTTAACTGTTTGCAAGACAGGTATATCGTCTCCTATTAACAATATGTCATCTACATAAAGTAGTAAGAAAATGATTGCACTCCCAATAACCTTCTTGTATACACAAGGCTCATCCATGTTTTGAATGAAACTAAACTCTTTGATTGTTTCATCAAAATGGATATTCCAACTTCTAGAAGCTTGCTTAAGTCCATAAATGGACCTTTGCAGCTTGCACACCTTTGTGCAATCACTGGATGTGAAACCCTTAGGTTGTATCATATACAATTCCTCAGTCAGATTTCCATTTAGGAAAGCTGTTTTCACATCCATTTGCCAAATCTCATAATCATAATGAGCAACAATGGCTAGGAGTATCCTGATGGATTTCAACATGGCTACTGGCGAGAAGGTTTCGTTATAGTCAATACCATATTGTTGATGATAACTCTTCGCCACTAGTTGTGCTTTATAGGTAACTAAGTTACCATCCATGTCCATTTTCTTCTTGAAAACCCACTTGTGCCCAGTAGGTTTAATTCCTTTGGATGGATCAACTAAAATCCATACTTGGTTGTCGTACATGGAATCTATCTCTAACTTCATGGCCTCAAGCCATTTGCCAGATTCTGAACTATTCAGAACATCCTTGTAGGTAGTAGGCTCATCTTTATCTTTGAATAATACGTCATTGTGGTCACTAATGAGAAATCCATATCTCTCAGGTGCCACACGTATCCTACTAGATCAATAAGATTCTTGTGTATTAGAAGGTTCATATATTCTCTCAATAGATGTGGGATTAGACAGTTGATCCTCTTTTGTTTGATCTTCATGAACTTCACTAAATTCAATCTTACTCCCACTATCCCCTTTGAGCATGTGCTCCTTCTCTAAGAAGACGGCATGCTTCTAAATAAACAATTTGTTTTCAGAGGGTAGATAGAAGTAATATCTGAAAGATTCTTTTGGATATCTCACAAACAAACACTTGTCAGACTTACTTTCAAGTTTGTCTGACTGTGGCCTTTTAACAAAGGCAGGACAACCCTATACTCACAAGTGAGATAACTTTGGTCTCTTACCAAAGAACATCTCAAATGGGGTAGTATCAACCGATTTTGTTGGAACTCTACTTAGTATATAAACAGAAGTCTTTAGTGCATACCCCCAAAACGATTTTGGTAGGTCTGCAGAAGCCATCATGGTCCGTACTATATCTAGAAAGGTTCGATTCCTTCTCTCAGATACACTGTTATATTAAGGTGTATGTGGCAGAGTCCATAGAGATAATATCCTATTATCTCTAAGATAACGTAGAAACTCTTGGCTTAAGTATTCTCCCCCTCGATTAAATCTTAAAGTCTTAATACTTTTGCCAAGTTGTTTCTCTATTTCATTCTTAAAGTCTTTGAACCTTTCAAAGGCCTCAGATTTGTATTTCATCAAATACAAATACTCGTATCGTGAGAAATCATCGATAAAAGTTATGAAATAGTTATAACCTCCTCTTACTTGTATTGACATTGGGACACATACATCAAAATGTATGAGTTCTAATAACTCCTTAGCCCGTTCTCCTTTTCCTAGAAAAAGAGTTCTAGTCATTTTGCCTAGTAAACAAGACTCGCATATGTCATATGATTCATAATCAAATAACCCTAAGTCACCAAGCTTGTAACTTAGAAACACAATTTTTGTTTACATGGCCCAAACGATAATGTCAAAAGTAAGAGGTGTTAGAGTTATCTATTATATGTTTCTTATTGTTTATATTAAGAACTGGATTATCCAAGTCTAGAACATATAAACCATTAACCAAAGTTGCTGAACCATAATGAATATCATTCAATAAAAAAGAACAACATTTATTCTTAAATATTAAATGAAAGCCACATAAGTCTAAACACGCAACTGAGATAATGTTTTTCATTAAAACTGGTACATAATAATAGTTTTGCAGTTCTAGAATTAATCCTGAAGGTAAGTTCAGCTCGTATGTCCCCACAGCAAGTGCAGCAACCTTAGCCTTCTACTGCTCTTTAGCCCCTACAAGTTATTGCACAAATGAGATCCACATCCGGTATGTAATACCCATATCTCATTTCTAAAGGCAGTATTTATCTCAATCATAAACATACCTGGAGAAGAAGTAGAAGTGCTTGTAAGCTTCTCTTTCTGCTTCTTATCCTTGATGGTCTCCAAGTAGGCTTTGCAATTGTACCTCCAGTGGCCCATCTTCCCACAATAATGGCATGGGCCCTTGGTAGCTGCGTCCTTCTTGTTCACACCACATTTGGGCTTCATGGCAGCATTCTTCTTCTTTTTTTGAACTTTCTTCTTAGAAGAGGAAGATTCTACCATTAAAACCGCATTGGAATCCTTCTTCATGGAGGACTCAATCTTGTTCATCTGATAGTTAATCACAAATTGTGAGAAACTATTAGGCAAAGATTATAGAATTAAGTCAACACTTAAGTCATGATCCATTGCAAACCCGAGAGATCCAAGTTTCTCTATCAAGCCCAGCATCTTCAGCCCATGAGTGGCCACAGAAGAACCCTCTACTATTTTACAACAAAATAGTTACTTCAAGATCTCATATCTCTCAGTTCTGGCTTGGGCATCAAATAGCTCTCGAAGATGTAAAATGATCAATTATACATCCATATGCTCATGCTATTTTTGCAACTCAGGAGTCATGGATGCCAGCATAATACATGATGCTGTATCACTATCCTCCTTGTGCCTCTTGTGGACAACATGCTCATCAGCATGAGCATCTTGGGCTGGTGGTGGTGGAATAGGAGCATCTAGCACGTGGAGCAACTTTTCTGATTTGAGAATGATTCCCAAATTTCTATACCAGTCGAGATAGTTTGATTCGATTAACTTGTTGGTTTCCAAAATGCTACGTAAGTTCAAGTTCGTTGACATGATGCAAGTGACCTAGATGTAAAGATAGAGAGCATTAGCTACTTGTATATGCACATGATATGCAAATAATTAGGACTTTAATTAAACGCATTTTTACTCCACTATTTTACTCAAAATAATACCCCTACTACTGATTCGGGAAAATCCGTTGGAAGCTTTTCTAGTGGATCGGTATCCAAATTCTTCAAGAATAACCTTGGGTTTGCCCAACAAGCCACCCTTGAGTTCATTGGTAGGTATCCAATACCAACTACATCGTATGTAACTATCGGATCATTGGGTGATTAACAGCTTTTAATCTTAAAGCCTTTTGGGCTACCCTAACTTTTGCTCTAAATTTCTTTATGCTTGAGTTTGGCCAAGCAGGATAAAGAATTTAGTTAAACCCGACCCATTAATCAGGAATTTAATTCCATAGCTTGAACATGCCCAATGTCAAGTACGCTTGGGTTTGCCCAACAACTTGGTCTCGAAAAAGGACTCTCGTTCTTACTATATTAATGGAAGGAATTATGTTTAATATTAATTGAGGGATTTATTCCTTTTAGTGATTTCATTGAATGACATGCATAATAATCAATAAATCACATAATTGATAATAATGATAATAAAGCGATTACGTGGTATGGTTATGGACTTTTTCTAAATTAATTTTTTTGAGTCATAAAAGAAATTAATATAGTTAACCCTATGTGTTCATGCATGATTTAAGTAGAAGGTCTTACCTCCTCGCCTTATTTTGGTTGCCATCTCCAGAATAAAATAATTCTATTCCTATCTAACCTATGTAAACTAATTACATAATTTCCTAAAGAGAGAAAACCTTGAGTTACATTCGAAGGGAGTTAGATGAGAAGAGAATTACATAAGAATTCTAGAGAAGGCAGGACACGCAGGCCCTATTTCATAAAAACCAAAACTGTAAAATGTATAAACAGATATAATTGGTTTTAGTCCATAACCATCCACCATGCCATTGACTATGCTTAAACAAAATAAACATATACTTTTATTATTCCAAAATCACTATTTTTGAAAAAATAAAACAAATTCTAAAATCACCATTTTAGAGAATACATCAATTTTAGATTTTCAAAATAATTATTTTGAAGAACAAAATTGATTGTCTCAAAACTAATTTTGAAAAAATGCTTTTAGGTCCCGTCTTTCATCACATGAGGTTTTTCCCTTTCAAAATTCTGTTTTGGAAGTTTTTTTTTTTTAAAAATAGCTAGAAGTCGCAAACAGAGCAGAACCGGCGCCGGTTTGGAAGCCGGAGCTAGCACTGGCTATATTCTGGTTTCCAAAAATTTTTCTCTTTGAAAAATGATTTTCGGACATCGCGAACAGAATGGAACTGGCACTGGCTAGGAGGCCGGAGCTGGTGCCGCCTGTGTTCTGCAATAATGGCGGCAATTTTCAAAAAATTCCAAAAACAATTTTTGGTGCTTTCTTTTCTGCAAATTTTCAGTGAGAACAATTCTCAGCAGTATTTTCTATTTTGAAGCTCTAAACAACAACTAATTTGTTAGTTTAAACAAAATCAAAATAGAAAATTAAGATGAAACGGAGGGCAACATCCATGTTGCAAGAAAACATTTTTTTCTTGCAGAAATTTTCAGCACCAAAGAAAGCATCTTTTCGAAATACGCTATGACTTTTACACAATCATATTATGCTACGGACCCAACACATAAAGATCGAAATGATTTCGACTCGAGTAAAAACGATTTTCACAGCAAACAAAGACAAACACGAAAACTATTTTTCTTGCCAAAACAATGTCCGTAGACCATACATAGCATGTCTCTGATACCACTGTTGGGTATCTCAGGCTCGTATCCCATACGGCACAGTGGAAAATAAATCTAGATACCCTCCTAAGACTCTTCTATGTGTGGAAAACAAGACATAATGACAATAAAGGCAATAGCTTTTACCTTTGGGTGATCGTGCGAAGAACAAAATTTTCTTTTTCAAGTTGAGGCGCGGTCCAGCAACCCTCGTGATAAACCACCACCTGAGTTCCCACTATAATCACAGTGTGTGATTATCTCTAATAGTAATCCACACAGAGGAATACTCAAGCACGTAGCTTTCTGTGCTAGTAGAAATTCTAAGTGGTAGCTAGGGTTCTTCTTTAAGATCAAATCGAGAGAGAAGAAGAGAAAAAGTTCGTGGCTGTTGTTTCTTTTGTGTGTTGTTTAGCTATTGGCTAGGGTTTTTCGTGTGTTATTAGCTACTATATATCACACGAAATTCCTTTCCCAAAACTGAGAATTCTAATCCTATTAGAATTCCCTAATTGTAATTGGAAACATCAAATTTTCACAATTACAACTTGTACCACAAATTATAATTAATTATAATTTGTCCACAACAACTTTTATCTCTCTCAATCAACCCCACAATGTTATCAAATAATATATTGAGTATATAATCCTCTATTATGTGTGACCTATTAGGTTTTCCAGTCAATTGGTAGAGAAACATGAATTAATCCAAACGTCTTTGAGATTAATAATCCATAATTAATTAAAATTAATTCTATTAATTCTAATCAGGATTAGTTTAATAATTCATCAATTAATAAACCCATATTCCCATATCATGAGCGGTATCTAGCAACACATCATGACCCCCCATGAGTCCAGGAAGTCAAGTGGCTTGACATGAACCCTTCAATAACAAACTTTAGTGCAATTAACTCCTTTCACCATACAATATCTCATTCGGTTTGGAGTACAGAATTAGTGCCAACTCCCTCCAGAAATAATTCTGGCCTGAATACAATAGTACTTGTACCAGGAACCCGCTACTCTAGATGTGTATCAATTGGAATTGTTTCCAATACACAATCGCCTTAGCCAAGGACTTTTCGAGTAGTAATTCTTACAAGTGGCCGTGAGATATTCGCCCCTGCTATTAGGAGTGGTGAATCCTTTACTGACCCTCTCAGCTACTTTCGTTTACCTCACAATGTACCCAATATCCATCCCATAGGCGGCCCTCGATCGAGCTCCAGAGATTGGAATCAAAGTACAAAGCTAAGCAAACAAAGTACCTTGGAGATCTCAAGTCCAAGGATACTTGCATGTGTGTTATATTGAGATTATATCACTGGCACTAAATAGTTATCCATATGATTATCTCAAAGCTAGGTCATCCAATGAACTTGTTCCATTAACAAGCATCCATGTGTTAACTTTGAGTATCTCAATACTCACGGTTATGAGAACCACCACCTGATCAAATCAGGAAGTCTAACACATGCTAGTCTTAACGCATTAATGATGTCCTGTCTCATTAATACTATGATAATGGACTATTTAAGTACTAACACCATCCAGTGTAGTAGGAATCTCATATCATGATCTCTATCATGATTTCCTTAACACAGTGTTGTACTAGGAACTTTATCGAACAGTTATATTACTTAAACTAAAGAAAAGGAAACTGTATGATAAATAATGCATTTTATTAAAATAAAATGTATCATATACAATGTACAAGTGATTGCCTCTAGGTCACAACACTAACATTGGAAACTTTGAATTTAATCATCTTTTGGGATTAGAATTCTAGATTTTTTGAAATAAATTCCTTTTAGAATTGGGTATTTGGAAAACGATCCAAATGTCCTTATTGGAATGTTTTATGGAAACTTTTGGAATCGGGTATTCAGTAAGGGACCAAAATATCCTTATTGAAACTTTTTTGAACACTTTTCAAATTAGGTAAGGGTAAAATGACCTGAATACCCTCGAAAAGTCTTTTAGAATCAGGTATGGGTGAAATGACCCGAATGTCCTTGGAAATGACTTTTGTGATCGAGTACAGAAAAATAACCCAAATACTCTTGGAAACTTTTTTTGATGTGTGAATAGAACTCTTTGTCCTGTTTCGACATGATTTTAGAAGATGATCTCTCGTGATGAGTTGACCTTTGAAAAACAACATTTTGATCCCAAAAATTGTTTTATTGGCCTGATGTGCCTATAGAATGAATTAATTGGACATACGGAGCCAATGGGAATTGTGATCTGACCTGCGAGTCAGTGGGATCAAATTCTGGAAAATATTATTTTGCCCCAAAATGTTCATTTTGAAAATCCTGTGGGAAGGGATTGATATTGGTAACGTTGAGTACTCAGCAAGGACTTTGATCTTTGTACTAGCTCATGTTAGAGATAGATGACCTCAATAACCAAGCTAGTTCTAGTGATTGTCTTACTCCAAACAGAGTGACAGAATATTGAGATAAGTCATCTTGGCTAGTCATTTAGCACTTGGCAATTGCCGCGTCTACAGGTGCTTTATAGTTTTGAGTCATTCGCTGGATACCGGGCAGGGACACTCAATGCATTTGACTCCTTATTACCTCGATTGTGATTGACATTAGGATTAGGACCCCTAACTTATGGTGGCAAGAGTGTGTTGTGGTACACTAGGTATGCTACGGTATACCTGAGTAGAAATACGTTGCGGTGTGCTTATTTCGGTGACACACGGTTGAGTACTATAGACTGCGGTCTAAGTACAATTATACGTGCAAGTTGAGTGCTGGAGGTTGCGGTCTCAGTATAATGATATGCGGCGCTGAAGGCCAGGACTACGAAACTTTCATACAGGTCGACATTCTATTGGAGAAATGCTTATGATATGAAAATTGGGACAATAATTTGAAATCTGAAATACAATTTTCCAAAAATGATTAAGTTCTAATTAAACTCTTCTTTAAAGAGTTTTGGAATTATTTCTAGTGAACAAATGAAATACTTTCCCCACAAAAGTTTTATGTACTCTGTTCTTTCATAAGGCACTAGCACACATGGGACTCACTGAGTGATTTTTCACTCACACGTGTCTTTATCTCATCCTTTTGTAGGATCCAGAATTGAGCCGACCTACAGATAGAAGGACAATACTACAGTGTCAGTACTATAGGTCTGGGCGATTTCTCTTTTGATTATGTACTTTATTACTGTTGTAGTTCGGGGTGGATGTATGAGACTGGCCATTAATATGGGATATTATATGTGTTATCGGAGCCTAGTATTATAGAACTGTGGTGATAGAACTCTTTCATTGTAAATGTATGACGGATAGAAGTAAGTGATTCATGTGAATAGAAGTCTTTCACAGTAAGGTGTGAATCACGGGTTACTTAACACATAAATTGTTATTTTTAACTGAATGGTGAGAATGGGAATCTTATCATAATAAGGTTATTATGTTGTGAATTCCAGATGGAGAATGGCTTACCTTTAGCCAGTGAGTAGTTCTCTTACTTAATAACATAAGCGTATTTAGAATACATAACATTGGACTTGTGGTAGTAGTTTCTAAAAGTACTATAATGGTAGAAACCTAAACTACTACAGCTACAATGTGGACTTGTAAGGTTTGTGCATAGGTTGGTGGATTGGGAAAATTGGAAGTGTATGCTTTGATATATTATAGTTGAGGTTCTATTGTAGGACTAATACACTTGTATATTGGAAATACGCCACTAATTAGTCAAGACAAACTTATATAAGATGGCTTCTACGCTATATCGCCCCTTGTGACAGTTCGAATGATCTAATAATCCTGGGCCTTAGGGAATATGACTTGGATGTTCACTTTAAAGTAGCTCCTTCGCAAAGTGAAAATATTCTAAGAAGTCTTGGATCATTGAACTAGAGGTCTAAGGATGATAGATGTTCTTTAGAGTGGTGTTAGTACACTCTTCCTCTTTAAATGTACGACGTTATATAGAGGGGTATATTTATCTTAACACCTGTAGGTCGAAGATATTGCTAACTCAATATTGTCCTTGAGCACAATATTTCCTTATGGTGACATTAAAAAATATTTAAAATATAAAATACAGCTATTTATATAGCAAAGGTATTTTGGTTATTTAAATAGCCAAGGTAATGTGTCTTTTCATGCTCAAAATAACCTGTAAGTCCTAATTAATTTTGGATTGAGGGAATGGTCTTGATTAAAGAGCATTTTATCTTGTTCAAAAAATTTATGTTATTATTAGATTGGAATAAAATAAAAGGTACAGAGAGATTGAAATTATTACCTAGTATAACTAGTAGATTAATTATTTAGGGACTAGGCCCAGATTGAATAATTAGATTTAACTTGGGTTTAAAACTAGGAAAAAGTCTTGAGATATTATTTAGGTCTATTTAAGTTAATTAATTTTTTATGCGTTTTGTTAGCCCATGCCCAGTAGCCTGGACTAGGGGTCTAAGGATTTAGCCCAAACCTAATTGGGATAGAGTTAGTCCTGCGGGAGAGTTTTACAGATGTGTAAACATTAGGTGTTTAGAACTCCGTAGTATAGAGTTCTAGGTAGAGGTGTGTATATAAAAGAAAAAATTCTGTGAGTCTAGGAAAATAATTGACACCCCAAGAAAGGCCCTTTTTTTCTAACTCCTTCTCGGTTCTTTCCTATTTGGAAAATTTATTTTTTTGGTTTTTCAAGAAGAACGTGTTTTCCCTTTTCCTCTTGATTCTGCTAGTCGTAATAGCAGTAGGTCAAGTAGGCTAGACCATTCTCTATTTTGTGGTTGCTTTCACCAGCTGATTTAGGTATAGGCCATATTTTGTTGAGCCGAATAGAGTGTAGTATTCATGTAAACAAGAAGAAGCAGGAAAGTAGCAGGTTTGTTCCATGAACTACCATACAAACTCCTATGGTTGATCAACCTTCAACGTCAGTTCATCCGAAGCAAACCGAATCCATGAAACACAGAGGTATAAGAAAATATTTACATGCTTCTGTTGCTACTTTCATATCTTTGTGTACATATTTTTTACCTAATCCACTTTCAGTTTAACCCACCAATTAGAATGATAAGGGAAAAAAATGAAAACAACTAAATAGAATATATATATATATATATATATATATATATATATATATATATATACAACTCTACGAGAGAAAAACATGTACCTAGATAGAAACTCCAAAAGACATAATATGAACTATTTAACACTTATCATAATCAATTATTGTCTTGGAATCATGAAAGAATAAAGATAGAATCCACTTCTTTCCCAGTCTATGGAATCTCTAACTCCTTATTAAATTAGAAGATTTTTCAATTAAACCAACATAACCAAAAAGCTGCATTAAACTCATTCTTATGAATATCCTTGTACTCTAGGTAATATAACATGAAATTAGTCAATGACCCTACACTCTAGGTGAAATCATCCAACATTTGATTACCTAAGTTCAATTCTTAACATTCTTTCCCAATCCAGTTAAGATAACAATTATAAAATTAATTACGTTGAACTTAATTCTAACTTCATTTCCCAAGTCTATTAGAAAGGAAATTCAACTTCATCAATTCACTAAAGAAAAACAAGTTAGCAAATACCAAGACCAACAATTAATTGATCAAAGACTAAAAAAAAATACAATATCATGAATCCGAAAATAACGTTCGAATACTATTAAAACATTGATTTTATCATTGTTCAAGAAAAAAGAAAACAAAATTTTTAGAAAGAACTCATAGATAAGGCCTCTTCTTCCTTATTTGAAGACTTTCTTAAAGCAATACTCTATAAGTGATGAATTCTTTTTCTAATGAATAGCTTTAGATTTGATCCTTGAATTCATATGTTAATCTTTACTTCTTCTTGTTTACATAGGCCTCTTGGCTACTAAAAAATGTTCCCTAGAAGTTCTGGGTTGAGTACAGGTTGAAAACTATCAGACCTCTTAGGAAGTTCCCAATTTTGCTCAAAAAAAGGATTATAAGCCCCCTCTGTAACACCCCACTACCTAGGCCCAACAGGGCCGGGGATGTCGCCCCGTCCAAAGGACAAGGGGTCCTTATAACTAGGTTACACAAACGGAAATAAAAATAATACTTTAAAATTGAACTTATTACAATCCAAAAATTCAGGAACAAATCCATAATAAATTGATTACTATCATCTCTCAAAACAACACATAAAATAAATAACACAAAGTCTTCAAAGCAGGCAACAAATCTAGTTACTCATCTCCACAGCAGGATCGACCTGAAAACATGGCATAAAAGGTGATGAGATAAAAATCTCAGAAAGCCCGTGTGTGCTTCGAGTGTTTCAGGTAAAACAGTTCATGTATGCAAATTGTAAAAATTGTATAAGAGAAAGTGATGGCAAGAAATAAATACACGTAAAAAAAAGAGTGGCGCTTTGCTTTTCAAACCATATATGTGCACAATAAATATAACCACTCAAATGGGTAGCCATGGGTTACCACACGTTGGGCCTTATAACCATATAACGGTCAGAATGCCACACTTTGTACAGACTGACAAAAGGTAGATGATCGGCCTACCGGGTGAAATACTCCTCCTTCTCAACATCCAAACTTACTGGTTGTCCACTCCAGAAACACACAATCCACATGACTGAAACTTGCTAGCTCGAACCGGCATGACCTACTGGACTGGCATCCTATCCAGGAAGGACTCATTCCTCAGAGGTGGCCACCTACTGAAAGACTTACCCTAACCCTTCAAAGACTAGTCCTAGTAGTCTACCCTTATTGAGTACTCAACGTTGATTGTCTCACTTGGGAGAAAACTGATAATACATTGCTTTATTTGGAAATAGCAATTAAGGATTTTTAAAATTCTTGTCAAAGTTGGGTTTTAGAAAGGGTTTAGTATTTGAGCAAAACTGCTTGTTTAAATTTTCAAATGATTTTCTTGACTGAAATAAAAAGGAAACAGTCCTTAATTGCCTTTCCAAAATAAGTGTCCATACACTTCGTATTTGGCTTACTATAGTAACCTTTTGTCATCAAATAAGTTTTTGCAGAAACTTACTTGATCCTTTGCTTGATCAAACTCAAGAATCTTCTAAAGCTGACCTAACCCCACCTGGGGTAAACACAAGTCATAAGGTTATGCTCAAGCTATATTTGCTTCCATAAATAATCCTAGGTCAACTTATTACAATCATGACCCTAATGTCCTAAGCTTTAAGGCTAGATGACAAAGGATTTTATAAAATAAGACTAGCTTGATAAAATAAAATAACTAGGGGTTGTAAAATAATTACTAATAAGTTATAGGTTCAAATAATAAATCTTGAGTGTTGTTATTAATAAATAAACTAGGGTTTCATTGTTGAAAAATCCTAAGTTCTAGATGGTATTAATAAATGGTCATTCTTAAATAATATTGTTAAAGTAAATATTAAATTATTACTAATTTCTTTATTAATAATTAGTAGATAGAAAATGATTAATAATAAGTAAAATTAATAATAAATAAATTTTATTAAATCTTGATTAGTAGATAACAAATACATATAATATTTATGAATATATGGCCTCCAAGATCATTAATATTTTGCCTATTATTATTTATATAAAAGGTTTTATTTTATTATTATTATTATTATTATTATTATTATTATTATTATTATTATCATATATAAATATTTATATATTATTTTTAATAAAAGACATTATTTATTTGACTAGTAAAATATCATTATTTCATCTAATATTCCACTTCCAAAACTTCCTAAGAATTTCAAAAACATAGTAATAATTTTAATTAGAGTATTAAAATTTACTAATCAAAATAGCTTAGGATCAACAAGGTCATATCATAATTTTCCTATTGACAACAAGAATCACGATCATATGCTCCAACATCAATCAACAAACTATTCTATGCATGAACAAAGGCTTAAATCTATACCTACTATCACATGGCCAAATCTCTACTAAGCATAATCTTGTTCATGGCTTCAATGAAGATATGATCATAATATCCTATTCACCAAATGTGACATAACATCTAGCATGCTTAAACACTCATAATTCCTTAAGACATGAAGAACATGCATCGATCCACAAGGAATTTCATAATGCTTAATCATGATCAATCACTCTCATGCTTCAATCTCAACTTCTTCATACATATGCATATACTCAATCCTCAATAATATTATATCCCTTTCTATCAACATCTAAGAGACATGAATCCAAAATTTAAAAGAAGGGTTAAAGAGAAATACTTAGTTGATGACTATCTTGATGAAGATTTAAGTAAATCCACACGTTTGGGAGGCTTGAATTGTCTAAGTAAGGGGGAAAAAAATAGCTATGGTTGTAGCAATCATTTCGGCCGTGGAGAGAGAGAGAGAGAGAGAGAGAGAGAGAGAGAGAGAGAGAGAGAGTATTAGTATGTCATGTTAAAGATTGAAGGGAAAAAGATGAACAAAAGTTGTTCTTGGTTATCTTGATGATGTTCTTGAGACTTCAAGAGAAATTTTGGTTTTGATTCGATTGTAAATTTTTGTTTTCGAGATTTGATGTTTTAAAATCCAGAAATGGACTTTAGGGAGTATGTAGGCATGTTCTGGAGTTTTAGGGAGGGATTGGAGGTGTTTAGAGTAGTCTTAGGTTTGAAGAAAGGTAGTGTGTGTTCTTAGTATTCCTGGTGAAAATGGAGAGAATTGGAGAGAAGTGCTGGACAAATTGTTGAAGGGGTAGGCTGAATGATTGAAGGAGTTCTGGGGTTTTGATTTCTAGATTAGAGGGAAGAGAAAAATCTGGTTGTTTGAAATTCAAATGGAGAAATTTAAGGAGTTTTTTAAGGTAAAAGATTTGGTAATGGTGTTTGATTGATAAAAGTTCATTGGAGCTACAATGGAGCTGGCTAGTTTGCTGTGTTTTGCTGAAATGAATAAGGGTTGAAGGAGCTATAAGGTTGGCTAAAATTCTAAGTTCAATGGTGGGAAGAATTTCTGGTTATGAAGCTTAATCCAAGGGTGTTTTCATGGAGCAATTGCTGGGATTTTTTTTTTAACTTCAAATGGAAGTTTGATTGGAGTGATTGTAGGAGGAATTTGAGGAGTGGTTATGGAGTCTAGCTGTGCAAGGCTAGTGGAGGGGATAATGGAGTTCAGTCCATTGCTAAACAAAGGTTAACTCACAGAAGTTTGAGGTGATTTTTGGACAAGGCTTGAAGAGAGCAAGGTTGGAATTTTTCTGGTTGAGATTCGAATTGTTTGCTGGAATTTGCTGTGCAGTTTTTCTGCAATGTTCCAGCTGATTTACAGAGGGTTTGGAGAGATATTTGAGGGTTCTTTAAGGCTGGTTTCTAGCCTTCTTTATGGAAAAAAAACAGAGATAATTTACTGGTTTGAAGGTGGAAGAAACAACTTTGATTTTGGCCTGCTATGCTGCGAAACTACCCAGAATTTTTTTCTGGTTTGTGCAGTCCATATTTTGCACAAGAATTTTCAGTCTTCAAGCTGAATAAATTGGAAATTTTTTTAGTAGCAATTGAGTATGAAATATGGCTGAAATTTTTGAAAGCTAGGCTGTCCAAGAATTTGAAAAATTGTCAGATTTCTTTCACGGAAAAGAATAACACTATGGAGTGGAGTTTGAAGGTCTAACAATGGAGATTAATTTCTCTTGGGAACCTTCCTTAACTCCTTCCCTATTTTCAGTCAAATCTCTAACCTCTAAGAGCCATTTTCAAAATTCAAAGGCCAATAAACCTTGCTGAATTTTCTAGAATTAAAACATAGATTTGGATAAATTGAACAAATTTAATTGGTAAGGAATTTATGGTAAGCTAGGAAATAAAAAGGACATGAATCCCTTAAGAATTATTTTTAGGACATAAGAATAGGATTAGGACATTCCCTTTATGTCTCCCCTAGGACAACACTCCTATTTTTACTTATGGAATGCAAGGGACGAAAAATCCAACCTTAAATTAAAATAATCATGACAAAAACTTAAATGATGAGATTCGAACTTAAGACCTTAGAGATTAATTCCAAAGCTCTAACCACTAAACCACAACAACTCTTATTCTTATTTTCTCTCCCAAATATTCTTCCTATTTAAATCCTCAAGCTATCTTCTTATTTTCACTTCAAAAAAAATTATCATTTTACCCTTCCTACTCAATAAGCATAACTAAGCATTCTAGACTATAAATCATAATTCTAAAGCATATAAAATCATTCAAAAATATATATATTCATGCAAAGTAATATGATATGCATCTCGACCCCCTTACCCTAGGGTTGGCTTTAGGTGGGGTTTCACACCTTCTATAGACTAGGGCTGACGACGGCTCACTTCACTTGTACCGATGCCGATCAAGCTCTGGATTTTGCCCGACTTGCTCTGTTCTTCCTCTGTTTTTCCAAATTAAAATCAGGGCCAGGTTAGCAATGTTAAGGAGGTACTGGGTCACATCTAGAATTTCACAATTTCACTCCATCTTTCAATTCCTATGCGAAATTACTAAAAACACTTTTCACACTAAAAATATCAAATAGAAAGGAAAATGACTAGTTATTGAATCAAAAGTATCACAAACAATCTCAAATAACTAAAAAAATATAGACAAATCTAGGCCATATCACATTCTCCTGCTTAAACTTTACTCGTCCTCAAGTAACCAAGAATTAAATACTAAGCAAATAGCTTATGAACAAGACAAAATAATTCATCAAACTTATTCACAGAAAATTCATCCAAAATAAAGTTATAAACTTCTTCCAACCTTAAACCTAATCTTGTCATTCATTCAACCCTTTCAAACCGTGCAAAATGATGTATTAAACCAAATAATCCCAAGGCCATTAAAGTTAAATTAAAAAAGCTCATATTGTCCCTAGTCATTATTAGACTACATGTTTAATTTTAGCACTATCATTTGATTTATGTAATCATTGATATGAAAGATATATAAGATAGAGAGAGTTCCCATGGATGAGAAGATAGTGGACCTTGCTGACTAAGGCACTACCCTAGAAGAAACATAATAGACATATTGAGTTATTCGGTATTAGATACATGAATAATTGGCTCTAGTACAAGTGGGAGTTTGTTAGTGTTATGCCCTAGAGACAATCACATCTATTTTGTATATTACACATTTATTCAATAATATAAGACATTCTTTATCTTTCAATTTGTTTTATTTATACTTTCATATTAATATAACTGTTAGATAAAGTCTCAAGTACAATACTGTGTTAAGAAAATCATGATATGAGGTTCCTACTACACTAGATAGTGTTCATACTTAAATTATCCTTTGTCATAGTATTAATGAGATAGGATATTATTAATACGTCAAAACTAGCACATGTTATACTTTTTTATGCTTGTTACTAGAATAAGTATATTAGATGACTTAGCTATGAGATAATCACATGAATAAACATTTAGTACCAGTGATAGAATCTCATCATAGGAAATATGCAAGTATCCTTAGACTTGATATTTCTAAGATACTTTGTTTGCTAAGTGTTGTACTTTGATTCAAATCTTTGAAGTTCTAATAAGACCACCTATAAGATGGACATTAGGTACAATGTAAAATAAACGAAGGTAGTTGAGAGAATCAATAAAGGATTCATAACTCCTAATAGTAGGGGCGAATATCTCTCGGCCACTTATAAGAATCACCACTCAAGAAGTCCTTGCCCAAGGCGACTGTGTATTGTAGATAGTTCCAATTGATATACATGATGAGTAACGGATACATAATAGTTCCAATTACTAAAATATTCAGGCCAAAATTAACTAATATTCAAGAGGTAGTTGGCACTAATTCTATACTCTAAACCGAATGAGATATTGTTTGGTGAAAGGAGTTTATTACACTGATTGTTGCTATTGAAAGATTCAAGTCAAGCCACTTGACTTTCTAGATTTTTGGGTGGTTTTGATGTACTACTAGGTGCCGCTTATAATCTGCTAAATATGAATTTATTAATTAGAGAATTAATAAATTGATCCAAGTTAGAATTAATAAGTTAATTCTAATTATCAATGATTATTAATCCTAAAGATGTTTGGATTAATTCATATTTCACTACTAATTGACCAGGAAATCTAATAAGTCGCACACAATAGAGGATTAATAACTCAAAATATTATTTGGTAACATAATAGGGTTAATTGCGAGAAGAAGGAATTTTTGTGGTCAAATTATAAATAGTTATAATTTAAGGGTCAAATCATAACTATAAGAACTTATAGGTTCTAATTATAATTATTAAGTCCTAAATTGTTTAGGATTTTGAACAGGTGCTTGTGTGTTGCATGTTTCATGTGTTTCTTGAATAGAAATACAGAAACAGTTTTCCTTTGACTTTCTTCTTCTCCAAATCCCTAGGCGTTGCACAATCTTTCTTGCACTGGATTGAGGCTGCTTTCGACATTCTTACCTCTTGTGGATACTATTGGAGGTAAGCTTGTTCTTGGTTTGTAGTGGCTATGATCAAACAACGACCATTCACAATTCGAAGTTTGCTGGATTGCGGCATCAACAAGAAGGAGAATTTTGAACAGCAATGACAATGCCAAAGCATTAAAGATATATTTTACCACTTGTTTGATTCATCATTTTGCATATAAATGATCCTGGGAATAGTTTCTCTATTTTATTTCCACCGTGTAATATTGATTACATGACTAAGTTAACCTTCAATTTAGATACTACCTATACTTCGTCAGAAGTATTAATCTCTTGATGGCTTTGTGAATTATTTTGTACTTGTATTTAAAGTGAATGGTTTGAAACAAATATTCCACTGTATTGTAAGTTTTTTTCGTTATAAAAATCCTTTGTCTGGGAAGTTCAGATGGGGTGACATACCATAATGTCAGGTCACTACGTTATGAAATATTGGCTGTTACATAGGTAGCCTACAGGCACAAGATGGCAACCTAGGATAACAAACCTAGCAGCTTTAGGGAGGTTCTACCTCCCTAAGCCACCTAGAAGGAAACTCCATACTTCCATGTATAGAATAATAGTGGCCTAGGGAAGTTAGGTCATCTAAAACATTTTCGTATTGATCTCAGGTAGAAATCTGGCAGCCGAGGGAGGTTCAACTTCTCTAGGCCATCCATTTTTTCAATTTTTTCAACTTTTTTTATTGTACACTATATATACACTATTATATACTATAGAAACACATCCTTATTTGGCTAGCAACCAAGAAACCCCTTAGGAAGCTCATAGAAACACCATGAAAAGTAGGATATTGGGGAAGCAAGGAAATAAAAAGGGGGTTGTTCAAGGAAATCCAAAGAAGAAGAAGTATAAGATCTTGTCTATGAGTAAAATCCTTTCTTTTTCTTTGTATTACACTTTAACAATATTGATGTTTATATGATTTTAATTGTATTTGAGGGAAAACCCCTAACTTACGTTCTTGTGTTAAGTTGTTATTATGATTTATTAAATTCCAAATCTTATATTTGACTAATTGGGCATTATTGTGTTGGATTCATTATTTGTGCTTGACTAGTTTATTCAACTAACTGGTTCGCTCTTAATGATTTCGAGATATGGGGTTAGGAGTTGAACACCAAATTAATTGGTCCAATATTTATTTTCTTTTAACTAACTTGAGAAAGAGATTAAAATATTAGAACTTGGTAGTCAATGAGATTTCAATATTGCCTATAGATATGGATATTAGGGCTTCTGGGTACCTTTTAAGTATGAATGAGTGTAATACTTCCTTAGGCTCGATTGATTAGGTAGAGATACCAATTAATTGTGCCTTAGGAAAGAAATCTCATAACTCAAGAGAGAGTGAGATTTATTCTTGAAAACTCATACCAGTGCTTGGGTTAGGATTTGATGAACTTAGTGATAAGCTCTTTACTTGATATGTTTTGGGGAGATTTCTTCTTATACATGGCATTTTCTATATTCTTACTCCTTAATGATTCTTGTGACTTTTCTAGTGTGGGTTAGTAGTTTAATGTAGTTAGTTTTATTTACCTTATCTCTTTATTTATTTTGGCTAGACAATGAGATTAGAGCAAAATAGTGGTAATTGCTAAGTTCTCATGGATTCAATACTTACTTTTCCCTATACTATGCGATGGATATACTAACCTATATGTGTAGTTTTAGTACTTAGCATTTTAATTTCAAACTTGGTTTTTGTAGATTGTTCATACTATTTCTAATACACGTAAAACATGCATCACTGTTCAACTTCTTTCGCTAACGTATCATCAGTCTATTAAACAAGTGTTCTTGCACAAAATTAGAAATGCATTCATCAAGAATATCAATCAGAAAGTAATCATCTTGTATGCATGAATGTTTCATACAATCAAAAAGTCTTATGATAACTTCCTCATTCTCAACAGTGTTAGCTTTCCTTTATGAACATCTATAACAACTTTTGCAATAGCTAGGAAAGTTCTGCTAATAATCAATAGAATTTTAGAATTCTCATCCATATCAAGAATAACAAAATCGACTAGAAAAATGAATTTGTCAACCTTAAGAAGCATATCTTCCATAATCTCTCTAGGATATTTGATAGTTCCATCTGTTAATTAAATACTCATCCTTGAGAGTTTTGGTTTATCTAGATCTAATTTAAAAAAGTGTTGTATGGTAACAAATTAATTCTGTCCCCTAAATCTACCAATTCCATGCAAAAAATAACACTACCAATCACACATGGAATAAAGAAACTCCCTGGACCTTTCAATTTCTGTGGTAGCTTTTCTTTTTGTTAGCAGAGGGCAGAACATTCTTTAATCAATATTATAGTAGATAGCTCTTCAAGCTTCCTTTTGTTGGACAGGATGTTTTTTTAAGAATTTAGCATACTTGGGCATGTGTGTCAAGGCCTCAACAAGTGGAAGATTGATCTGCAGCTATTTCAATAACTCCAAGATTTTTTTTCAAAAGGTCCTTATTTTTCCCTTTCCTTAATCGATCTTGATACGATACTGGAGAAAAATGCTTCTACTTTTCTGTCTTTTCTTCTCTTATTTTCTTAGGCAGAAGTGATGCCTCTTCTATTCCATTTGATGGTGCTGCAGGTAAGTTTTGTTCTTTCTCTTGCTCTTTTTTTATTCTTTCTTCATTATCATCGTTGTGCACTGGTATCATAGGATCAATTAGCTCTATTCCACTTTTCAATGTGATTACCTCAACAAACTCAAGCAAATTATATTCTTCAAGATTCCTAGCAAATCACCCAATCTCGTTCCCTAAATTATGAATTAGTAATTCTTGACGCCTTATTAACTCCTCTGCCTTCTTGAAATATGAAATGGTTGAACTAGCAAATTGCTCTAGAAGAGGTTCGAGTGATGACTTAGGATGAGAAATGAGATGAGATTCATCAAGTAAACTAGATGCTTGAAGACTATGAAGTGAACTCAATTGATTGACCAAATCTACATTGTACCTATAATTCAGCTCATGAACTCTATGGATATCATTGGCCCACTCATTACAGTGACCATCTAGAGTTTCATCCCCTAGTGACCATAAATCTTCTTATTCATCATTGTCTATAGCACAATGTCAAATCAATCTCACAAGGACAATTCAAAGCCAAAATCAATTAATAGAGCAATAATTCCTTAATCTCCAAAAGATGAACATAAATTTAAGCCTATTTCTAAGAAAAGTCTAAAAGACCAATTCATTTATTAAGTAAAAATGCAAACTAAAATTACTTCCAAAATAGCCTACAAATCTCAAATCAAAATGCACAGTAAATAATAGAGATAAAACTTCCAAATCACAAAATTAGCAATATTTAAGAAAAATCCCTAAGGAGGATTCCACAAGAAAAATCCATGTCTCAACAAATGCCATAACGCATTTTCAAATATCCAAATTCAAAAGCCTAATTCAAGTATAGTTCTAACAAAATCTCCAAAATTATAATTTATGAACCATTACCAAATTCTATAAGCTATCCAAATTATCTATCTTCAAAAAACTCAATTTCACGCAAAATGAACATCATCTCCATCACACAAAACAATCACCAATTTCAACACAATGAATTCCACACAATGAAATATACCAACTATCTCAAATCTAACAAATTTCCTCATACATTCTCACTTAACCAAAGAATAAAATATAAATAAACAAATCAATGAATGAAATGACTCAAAATCCAAAAGATTAATTTTACAATAACAATACAATAATCAAGGAATTCTTAAATACAATTTTGGCCAAATTAAAATAAAATCATGACAAAAATATAAAAAACTATTCATACACAAGTTAGTGATACATACAAATATATACATAAACACAAGGCTAAATCAATAAGAATTAAAGTTTTTAAAATATAGTTGTAGCCGTTCCTCGATAATAGTGCCAAAAACTTGATGTGTGCTTTATACATATAGAAAATTCATATCAAATGTGTTCCACATACACACATGTTTTACTAATTAGAGAAGCTGCGGGAACATAAGCTGTACGCCAAGTTTAGCAAGTGTGAATTCTGGCTGGACAGTGTAGCGTTTCTTGGCCATGTGGTGACTAAGGAGGGAATCAAGGTAGACCAAGTAAAGGTTGAAGCAATGTCAGACTAGAAGCAACCGGAGAGCGTCACTAAGATTCGAAGTTTCTTGGGATTGGTTGGTTATTACAGGAGATTCATCAAAGGGTTTTCAACCCTCGCATCGCCTATAACACGACTGTTGAGAAAGGATGCTCTATTTATATGGAGTGAGAAATGTGAGCAGAGTTTCCAAGAGCTGAAGTGAGGGTTGATGACAGCACCGGTATTGAGTCTACCAGAGGAAGATAAGCCTTACGCACTGTATACCGATGCCTCGAAAGAAGGATTGGGAGCAGTATTGATACAAGATTGGAAAGTGATCGCTTATGCTTCTTGGAAGCTGAGACCCCATGAAGTCAACTACCCTACTCACGATCTAGAGCTGGCAGCTACTGTGTTCGCCCTAAAGAAATAGCGACACTACCTGTATGGAGTTGAATATGAAGTGTTCACCGACCACAAGAGTCTGAAGTACATCTTCACATAGAAAGATCTGAATTTGAGGTAACGAAAATGGATGGAATTCTTGGAAGAGTACCATTGTCCGATCAAGTATCATATCGGGAAGGCTAACGTTATAGCTGATTCACTAAGCAGAAAAGTCAGAATGGCCAGACTAAGAGTGTAGGAAATTCAAGTGGTTCAGGAAGTGTTGGACAGAAGCGTGGAAGTGCAAGAGAAGAGAATCGTTGTTAGCAACTTGAAGTTGGTACCAGATCTAAGACGGGAAATCATGGAAGCTCAACAAAGCAATGTAGAGTTTCAGCTTTTCAAGAACAAGGAGCTCAAACGGCAAGGCAGTGAATTTTGGCAAGACAAGGCGGGAGTTTTACATTTCAAGGATTGGTTGTGTGTACCTAGAGAGCAGTGATTAAAGGACAGAATTTTGGAAGAGGCGCACAAGAGTAAGTACGCAATTCATCCGGGGGAAGTCAAGATGTACCAGGATCTGAAGAGGGCCTATTGGTGGCCCGGAATGAAGCGGGATGTGATCAAATACGTCTCGACCTATCTCACCTGCCAAAAAGTCAAAGTGGAGTATAAGAAGTTAGCGGGACTATTACAACCATTACCAGTACTTGAATGGAAATGAGAGGAGGTGACCATGGATTTTGTCATCGCACTTCCTATGTCAAAGACCCAGAAAGACACCATATGGGTAGTGGTGGATCGACTAACCAAATCGGCTCATTTTATACCGGTGAATGTAAGAGACTCAATGGAGAAGCTGGCTCAGACTTATGTGCGAGAAATAGTCCGACTGCATGGAGTACCTTCGAGTATTGTGTCTGACCAAGACTCGAGGTTTACGTCTCATTTTTGGGGTAAGTTTCAGGAAGCAATAGGGTCGAGTCTGAAGTTCAGTATGACGGCACATCCGCAAACTAATGGGTAGTCAGAACGGGTTACACAGATATTAGAGGATATGCTGAGGGCCTATGTTATGGATTTCGGGGATAAGTGGATCGAGTGTGTGCTATATGCAGAACTATCGTATAATAATCGCCACCAAGCTTCAATTGGGATGGCACCGTATGAGGCTTTGTATGGACGCAAGTGTCAGGTACTGTTATACTGGAGTTGGTCAGAAGATGGTTACGTAAGCAGAACCGGAGAAGTCTGTGTCCAGGAGATGTTGGAGAAAGTAAGGTTGATTAGGGAGAGGTTGAAGGCTACTCAGAGCCGACAGAAAAGCTATGCGAACAACCGGCGGAGAGAATTGGAATTTCAAGTTGGGGACAACGTATTTCTAAGATTGACACCGAATAGGGGAATCTTGAAGCATCCGAATGGTGGAAAGCTGAATCCGAGGTATTTGGGGCCGTTCCCGATAAAGGAAAGGATTGGACCGGTAGCATACCAGTTAGACTTTCCAGATGGATTGACGGGAATTCATGATGTGTTTCATGTGTCACAACTGAAGAAGTACAATGCCGATCCCAGTCATGTCCTGAATAATGAGCCGTTGGTATTGCAACCCGATCTGAGCTACGTGGAGAAGCCCGTGCGAATATTGGACTGCGGTATCAAGAATCTCTGGAACAAGCAGATACCGATGGTCAAGGTTCAGTGGGAGCATCATGGCACGCGAGATACCACATGGGAATCAGAAGAGTGGGTTAAGCGGAAGTATCTCGATTTGAAGTAGATGTATGCCTGGATTTCAGGACGAAATTCTTCTAATGAGGGGAGGATATGAAACCCCAACTAAAACCAACCTTAGAGTAAGGGGGTTGGAATACATATCATATTTTCTTGCATACATAAATATATTTTTATATGATTTTATGTGCCTTGGATATGTGATTTGTAGTCTAGATGGCTTAATTGTGGTTGTTGAGTAAGAAGGGCAAAATGATAATTTTTGCTTGAGGTGAGAATAGGGAGATAGCATAAAGATTAAATAGGAAAAATATTTGGGAGAGAAAATAAGAACAAGAGTTGTTGTGGTTTAGTGGTTAGAGCTTTGGAATTAATTCTTGAGGTCTTGGGTTCAAATTCCATTGGAGCTTTAGCATGATTAAGTTTTATTTTTGTGTAAGAAGGCTATATTTTAGCCCTTGCATGATTTAGGGAAGTGTAAGAGTGTTGTTCTAGGGGAGACATGATAGGAATGTCCTAATCCTATTTTTGTGCCTTACAAAAACTTCTAAGGGATTCATACCCTTTTTAAGCTCTAGCTTTCCTTAATTCTTAGACAATTAGGTTGTTTGATTTATTCAAGCCAATTTTATTCCAGAAAAATTCCAGCAAAGTGCTATGGCTTTGAAGGTTTCGAAAATGTCCATATGAGTCATCTTGTTGGCCGAAAATGGGGAGGAGTTTTGGAAGGTTCCCAAAAGAATTAATCTCCATGGTTGAACCTTCAAAACTCCAACCTAGCTGTGTACATTTTCTTCTTGTTGTAAACTGAAATTTGTCCAGCCTCTTGATCAGTCCAAGTGTCAAAAATTTCAGCCATCTCCCCCTCTCAAATTCTGCCAGAACAATGATCAATTCACTCAGCTTGAAGACTGAAAATCCCAGCCAAAACTGAGCTGCACAAAAACTGTGCAAACTAGGAAATTTTCTGGACAATTTTCGTAGCATTGGTGAGCCAAAACCAAGCTATTTCTTCCAGTATTTCACCCAGCAACTCAACCTCATTTTTCCTCCATAAAGAAGGCTGGAAACCAGCCTTGAAGGACCTCTGAATGGCCCTTCAAATCTTCTGCAAACTGATTGGAAAATGGCAGCAAAATCTGCCCAGAAATTTCTAGCAAACTTGAGAAAATCTGTTCAGGATTTTCCAGCTTTGTTCCTTCTTCAGCCTTGTCTGAAACTTCCACCATTTTTCTGTACAAACTCCCCTTGAACAGCCATGAACTAAGCTTCATCATCTTCCCCTGCATGCTGCTTGAAAACCAGTCCCATGGCTGTCCTAAAATATCTCCATCAATCACTCCAATCAAACCATTGATTGAAGTCCAAAATTTCAGCAACCTTCCATGAATTAAACCTCAAACAACAAAAAATTCCTTCACTCTTATACATCATATTTTTGGCCATTCTAAAGCACCTTCAACCATCATTCATCTCAGCAAAAATCACAGACAAACAGCCGGCCATTGAAGCTTCCAAAAGCTCTCCATTGACCAAGATCTTTTTACCATATTTTGTTTCCAAAATTAATTCCCTAAAATATTCTTTTTGGATTTCAAACAACTAGTTTTCCTTTTCCTCTCAAGCCAGAAAATTTAATTGCCAAAACCCTCTCAAACAATTCGGCCACCCTATTCCCACAGAATTTCGGCCAGCTTCAACCAAATTCTCTCCATTCTCTCCAAACCAAGAACACTAAGAACACCTACTAGCATTCTCATGCCTAAGACCACTCCAAACCTCTCCAATCTTCCCCAAAAACTCCAGATCACACCTACTCAACCCCTTGAAACCAGTTTTGCAATTTTTAACATCAAATACCGAAATCAAAGTCTTTCTCTTGGATAAAAAACCAGAATTTTCTTGAAGGCTCAAGAACACCTTGAAGGTAAGCAAGATCAATCATCTGGTATATATGTATATTGTTCAAGGGGTTGAATGTATATATGGGTAAGCAAGATCAGTCAACTCCTAACGGATATATGTATATATATATATATATATATATATATATATATACTAATGACCTCTCTTTTTCTTTCTCTCTCTCTCTCTCTCTCTCTCTCTCTCTCTTGGCCGAATGGTTACTTCAACCATGGCCATATCTCCTTCTTCTCTCTTGGCAGATCAAGTCTCCTAAGAGTAAGGATTCCTTCGAACCTTCTCTTTAAATTCTAGATTCATGTCTCTAGGATGATATTGGAAGGAGATGGATTATGATTAGGGCTCGAGCATGTGTTGTTGTGATGGAGTTGAGATTGAAGTATGAATAAATGTGTGTATATGATGGAGTTAGGATTGATGCATGAGTTGATTGTCTTGGTTGAATTTTATGGTTTTTAGGGTTTTGTTGCATGCTCTTCATGTCGTGAGTAGTATGATTGAATAAGCATGTTAGAGATTATGTCACCTTTGTTAAATAGGGTTTATGTTCATGTATTCTTGTTAAGGCCGTAATTATGATTATGTTAGTAGAGTTTGGATTATGTCTTGGTAAATTTGGATCTATGCCTTTATTCATGATTTGGATGTTTTGTTGATTGGTGTAGAGTGTATGTTCATGATTATGGTTAGCAATAGAAATTATGATCATGACCTTGTTATCCCTAAGCTAATTTTATTCTATCAATAAAATGATTATTACTCTTCTAGTAAATTTTGAAAACCCTAGGAAAATGTGGATTTGGTTTCTTATATAAAATAATGATATTTTAGTCAAATAAATGATAGCTTTATTTAAGAAAATAAAATATATAGATATTATATAAAAAATATATAGAAAATAATAATAAAGCCTTTTATATAAATATTCATAACAGGTAAAATATTAATTTTGTAAGTCTTACATTCAAAACTACTATTAAAATTTATTTATTATCTTTCAATCAAAACCATTAAAATTTACTTACAACTAATTTTAGTTACCAATTATTTTCTTACAATTAATTATTAATAGATTATTATTTTACATAATACCACATAGGACCCTTCATCAAATAAACTCTAATTTATTTATAGTAAGATTTAAACCTTCAACTTATTAGTACCTATTTCCCAAAACCCTAATTATTTTAATACCAAACTAGACTTATCTTATAAGCCATTTATTTATTATCTAGCCTTAAAGCTTGGGACTCTAGGATCATGATTGTAGTAAGTTGAGCTAGGATTATTTGTGAAAGTGAATTTTGGCTTGAGTTTAATTATGGCTTATATTTACCCTAGGCGGGGTTAGGTCAGTTGTTGGAGACATTTATTTTATCTCGAGCAAAGGATCAGGTGAACTCCTGCATAAAACTTGTTTGATGCAAAATGATTACTATGGCAAGCCAAATGTAGAGTCCGTGGATACTCACTTCTGTAAAGGCAATTGAGGATTATCTCCTTTCTCATTTCAGGCAAACAAATTATTTAAAAACCAAGGGGCAGTTTTACTCAAACCTTAAAGCTCTTTCTAAAACCAGATTTGCTCCAAACTTTGAAAATCCTTAATTACCATTTTCAAGTGGAACTATGTTTTATTCATTTTCCACCAAGTGGAATAAATTACGTTGAGTACTCAATAAGGGTAGATTGCTAGGACTAGTCTTTGATGGGTTAGGATAAGTCTCTCAATAGGTGGCCACCTCTGAGGGGTAAGTCCTCCCCGGATAACATGTTAGTTCAGTAGGTCGTGCCGGTCCGAGCTAGCAAGTTTCAGTCAAGTGGACTGTGTGTTGCTAGAATGGACAATTGGTTTTGTTTGGGTGTAGAGAAGGAGGAGCATCTCACCCGGTAGGCCGATTACCTACTTTTGTCAGTCTGCACAAAGTGTGGCATTCTGACCATTGCATGGTTATGGGACCCAACGTGTGGTAACCTATGACCACCTTTTGAGTGGTTGATTTTATTGAACATGTATGGTTGGAAAAGCCAAAACACCACTTTTAATTTTGACTATTGTTTATTGCTTGCCAGTATTTCTCTTATGAAGATTTTACATCTTGCATTCACGAACTATTTTCACTGGACACTTAAAGCACACACGGACTTACTGAGATTTTTTTTCTCATCACCCTTTTTACCATGATTTCAGGTCGATCCTACTGTAGGGATGAGTAGCTAGTTGTTGCCTATCTTAGAAGATTTTCTGATATTTATTTTGTGTAATGCTTTGGGAGTTGAGAGTGAACAATTTCTATTTTGGATTTGTTTTTGAATTCCTAGATTGTAATAAGTTTTAAGTTTAAAGTATTATTTTATTTCTATTATTTTGATTATGTGACCTAGTTATAAAGACCCCTTGTCCTTTGGACGTGGCGACATTCTCGGCCCTGTTGGGCTTAGGTAGTGGGGTGTTACAGGTTTCATTATAGCTAGCCATAATGCAGGGTTTCATGACTTCTCAATTACAAAATTATATTGTTATGATGTTATGAATGGTTTGGTTTGCTAAAATATTCTTGCTTTGATTAGCTGGATTCAAATTGTTTAGCCTGTGAATTATTGTAAAATTTGGAACCACTCAGTGTTTTCTTGATTGATGACTTGCAAATGTTTTTAGTCAACTATTTATATAAAATTGCATCATGAAGGTATTTCAAAACTGTTCCATATGTACTCACAGGACTTACTGAGAATTCCTTCCTCATATAATTTTCACTTTCATAGTTCAAGAAGTACTAGACCTGAGGTGGGAAACTATTAGAGAAAAATGTTGTTCAAGTTTTCAGTACTCATTTATTTATCTATGATTAAGAAGATTTTTGTCCTCTAGATGTTGTTTTTTTATGTCATTGATTTTTGGATTTTTACACTTTAAGTTTATTTTCAAGACCTTGTACTAAGTTTTGATATGATGTATTTTGAGTTAATTTTTATTACTTTATGTGCTTTAGCTAGTTATAAAGATCCCTGGTCCTAAGAATATAGTAACATCCCTGACCCTTTATGGGTCACATAATAGCAGGATGTTACAAGTAGTATCAGAGACTAATTTTAGGCATTACCTTTTTGTTTACAAGAATTTATTGCATTAAGCTTTTGATTTGGTACTGACTATTGTATCTTTTGTGTAGAGAATTGTTAGAAGATTTGTGTCGACCGTGAGATCATGGCCTCTTATGTATAGACCTCGTGCTCCACTACCGCCACTTAATTTTCCTTGTTCTCTCTCTCAGTTAAAGTCAGAGTCTGATCCAGACATACAGAGCCAGAAAGTGATAATGAGGAGGTAGAAGTGATAGAGCCTGTTCTAGCCTAATCTGAGCAAGAGGTTGACCTGATAGCCAATAGTGACATCCTGGGAGGGCTAGACTTTGAGCAACCCAAGAGTGACTAGGAGGAGTACATGGTTAGACACATAAAGTGAGCCAGATTGGCTGAACTCAATGGGAAATACAAAGCAGGAGAGAGTTTGAAGGGACCTGAAGCGAGTAGAAAGATTCTTGATGGACCCAACGAAAGGTGAGTATTTAAGGTTTATGGATGAGAAGGGTATAGACTTCTCGAAGAACACTAGAGGCTGGCTATACGAACCTCAAGATAAGGATTTGGATGATAAGTGACATAGGAGAGATCACTTTGAGTGCGAGGAGAGTGAAGACCCGTAGTGGTATTTTGTTATTTATATCTCAATAAGTCTGGCACGTGAACTATTGTAATTTCTTTAATTGAAAACTTTCATGTATTATTTTGTTTGAATAAGAATGACTTGGGCATTTGATTCTTTCTTAGTAACAGTATGCTCCATATGAATATATACATATATATATATGAGTAAATTTTCTTGTTATTTCCTTTATTTCATATTAGTTGATATTTGCTAGCTTTGCTGTATTCAATCACTTAAGGTAAGATACCTACTTGCCCATCATGTGACCTTTTTATAAGTTCATTGTGTCTATAACATGAAGATAGCACCAAGATGCAGAGTGACTACCCAGGGAAGAGGGAGACATGTAGCTATGGTCACAACTCCCATGTTTGAGCCCATACTCGAAAAAGAAGTAGAAGTTAACCAAAGACAGGGAGCTGGACTAGAGGGATCGAAAGAGTTGTGTCGATAGGTGGTGTGAGCTTGTGGGTGGCCTTTCTTTGAACAAATTTGGTGGCTCAAGAGGATTAAACATCATATAAGCAAGAAAACTCAAAACAAGGATAATACAGGTGAATATAGGAACAAGTGAACTACCCTTCCCATAAACTAACAACCCTAGAAAGACAAAGCTTTAAGAACCTTTAGCTTAGTAGATTAAATCTACTATAACAATACCCTAATATCTTTAAACCAACAAGGGATTTAAGAATACAAGAATAGAAGCTATAACCATTAACTAGAGACCTAGAGAAAACCATAAAAGAACAAGTAATCTAAGACCCAATCTAGAGAAACTAACTAGATTATCTAACAAGATTTAGAGACTCAAACAAATGGTGGACTAATCCCTTAGCATAGTCTTGGGTAAGGGAAGAATAAGAAGGTTGAACCTCTCATGACTCTCTCTTTGAATTTTAACTCTATAAAGTTGATTGTCTCGCCTTGTCACATAAAAAGGTATTTATACACCCTAGCAATTAGTTTAGTGGAGTCCTACGATAAGTTTTAGTCTAAAAAAATCATTACAAGGCATTAAAAATGGAAATAAGCCAGAGAAAATATCAAAAAATACAAAATAGGGGACTATATCTCGAGATAAGTCAGTGTCATCTATACTCTGCCAGCCAAAAAAATTTCGGTCAGAAAAATGTCGGCGCTGGCTATGCCAATGGGACTGGTGCTGGCTGTTCTATGTTTAGCTGATGGCATTTAATTTCAAGCCCGGTCTATCTCGTTAAACCTTCTTTGCTTCTTTTTCATCTTCCTTTGTCTTTTCTTGATATTCTTCATCAACTATCAGTAAATTAAGCTCCTTTAAGCCATCAATTACCTCCCAAGAATATTCTATCATCAGGTAGGATTTCATGAATGCTTGGAGCCCTTCTTGGAATCACTTTGTCCTTACCCGCATCATTGGCCCTTGTGTCATGTCTTCCCCTTCTTGTGCTTATCTTTTATGATAAAGCGGAGTCCCATCATCTCTCTCTTATTCGAATCGTCTCCAACACCTATATCGAAAAGAAAAAGGTCACTAACATTAAAAGTGGCACTAATGTTATATTCACAAGGCAAGTCGATTTTGTAAGTGTTGTGGTTATATCTCTCCAACACTTGGAATGGACCATTTCCCCAAGGGTTAAGCATGAATTTATTTTGCATAGGGAATCTTTTTATAAGATGCACCTATGCTCAAAATTTACTCTCTTGCATCCTTGGTTTCGTGCTAAAGCCATGCTCTTATTCTTTCTTTCGATGTTAGCCTTGACCTTTTCAGGGATCACCTTAATTATTTCAGCCTTTTTCTTGACATCTAAGCTTGCAAGTTTTCCTATTGGCAAATGAACTAAACTAAGGGAATTAGTGGATTAAAACCATAAACAACTTTGAAAGGTGAAAAAGAAGTAGTAGAGTAAGTAGCGTAATTGTAAGCAAACTCAATGTGGGGTAAGCGATTTTCCTACGTCTTCAAATTCCTTGTGATTATAGCCCTTAAAGGTTCTATAAGCATCAGGTTTTCCATCTCCGTGTGGCCTTCGGTTTGCGGGTGGCAAGCTATAGAAAACAAAAGGTTAGTTCAAACTTTTACCATAAAACACACCAAAACATGTCTAAGAAACTTTTATCTCAATCAAAAATAATTATTATTAGTATTCCATGCATTCTCACAACTTTCCTAAAGAATAATTATGCAATAAAAGAGGCATCATTATTCTTTGAACATGCAATAAAACGTCCCATCTTAGAAAACCTATTTACCACAACAAAAATAGAATCCTTCCCTCCCTTGGTTCTAGGTAAGCCAAGAATAAAATCTATAGAAATGTCAATCTAAGGCAAAGTAGGGGTGGGTAGATGAGTGTAAAGACCTTGAGATAAGGTTCTAGATTTTGCCTTTTTACAAGTTCTATATTAATCACATAATTTCTCAACATCTCTCCTTATTTTAGGCTAAAAAAATAATCTTTGAGGATGCCTAAAGTCTTGGCAATGCTAAAGTGTCCTATCAAGCCTCCCTCATGGGCTTCCTTAATCAACAAAAGCCTAATAAACCTTTTAGGCACAAAAAGTCTTCCTTTTTTAAACAAGAAAGCCTCACTCCTGTAGAATTTCCCAACTGCATTCTTTTCAAATGCTATAAAGGTGTCCCTAAACTCCTCATTATTGGTGTACAATTCTTTCATCTTCTCAAACCCAAGCAATTTAGCATCAAGTGATTTAAGCAAATCACACCCTAGTGAGAAAGCATCTGCCACAATGTTTTATTTACCTTTCTTATACTTGACAACATAAAAAGAAGCTACAATGAACTTCATCAATCATGCATGTCTCTTGTTGAGATTTTGTTACCCTTTTAAATGCTTAAGAGATTCAAGGTCAGTGTGAATAACAAATTCCTTAGGAAGTAAATAATGTTACCAATACTCAAGAGTCCTAACCAAAGCATAAAGTTCCTTATCGTAGGTAGAGTAGTTTAGGACCACTCTGAATAAATTTTCACTAAAATAAGCAGTAGGCCTTGATGCGTGTTTTTTTAGTGTTGGAAAAATTAACAGCAATGGGCCACAATCAATCAAGTTTTAATAAAATGCTAACCACTAAAACCGCACATACAGGCAAATATACCCATCATATAATATAAGGAATAGTAAGTATTAAATCCACATGAACTTAGGCTCCCATATTACTTTATCCAAATCTTTATTATTTTGCCAATAAAATAAAGGAATAAATAGAACACTAACCTAATAAACTACTATACTAGAGAATAGATCAAGTTCACACAAGAAAAGTCAGAAGGATAATCAAGGAGTGAGAATAACGAGAAAACATATGTATATAAATAGAAATAACTAAAATTATAACAATGATTGACTAGCAATTATCAAAATGAATTATCATTTTAACACTATGAAAGAATAAACTAGAATTAATTTATTTGCAATCTATGATTCACCATCTTCTAAGTAACTTAATGGATGTATTCTATCTCTTCAATCTTACTCAAAAGATGCATTAAACTTAGTCTTTGACAAATACCCCTGTATTCTAGGTGATATGAACATGAAATTAGTTAAAAGCCCTATACTCTAGGTGAAATCAACTAATCTTTGAATTACTTGAGTTCTTGTTCTCAACCTTCTTCCACAATCTAGTTAAAACATAACATATATGAAATCAATTAAGTTGAACTCACTTCTAACTTCGTTTTTCAAGTCTATTAGAAAGAAGGAACATTCAATCAATTCATCAAATAAAGTAAGTAACTAAATACAAAAAATAATAACCAATTGATCAAAAAGACAAAATCAATACAAAATCATAAATCCAAAAATATGCTCAAAATATAATTAAAACATATAAGTTCAATTTTAACAAAATAGAAGAACAAAGAAAGATAGAAGAAAAACTCATAGACAAGTGTAACCTCCTTCTCTTTTGCAATCTTCTTGATAAAGCTTCTCTTATTCTCCAAGATTTATTTGATCCTTCTTATTTTTGGTGTTCTTAGATTCTCTAGGAGCTCTCTAGGATTCTTCCACTCCCAAGAGTAAAAAACTCTCTCAATGAGTGTTAATCTCTTGTATTTATAGTTTTAAAGAATGCCAAATTCATTCTTGAAGACTTCTGATCCAAGTATAAAGTAAATACTAAAAAGAATTCTTGGAATCTCCCAATTTTGTACAAAATTGGACTTTAGACTGCCTTAACTGATATGAGCTGGTGCTTACTCACTTCGACCGGGCCAACGTCCGATTAATACTAGACCGTTTCCTCTATTTTGCTCTACTTCTTAAATTTTCTCTAGTACTAGGCCGACAACGAGTCAGCTTCTCTGGGCCGGTGCCAGGTCTGTATTGGAAATTTGACGTTTTCACTTCAATTGCATCCATTCTTGTATAAATTCATCAAAAGACCTTTCTATAGGCAAAATATCAAATAGGAAGGGAATTTTCTTGTTATTGTATCAAAAGTATCAGAAAATTACCTTAAATAACTAGGCAAATATAGGTAAATTTAGGCCCTATTAGGCCTTTTATCTTTAGTCAACACGGCTCCTATCCCCATTCCACTCGCATCACATTCTACCTTAAAGGCTCTTTCAAAGTTTGATAATGCTAACAAGAGGGCTTAGCTCAACTTATCCTTAAGGGTTTTGAAAGCGACGTCTTGCTAGTTTCCCCATCTAAATTTCAACTCTTCTTCACAATCTCAGTCAAATGAGTAGCAAGGGTACTAAAATTCTTGATGAAGTGCCAATAGAAACTGGCTAACCTATAGAAACTCCTAACTTCGGTAATAGTAGTGGGTGTAGGCTAATTTTATATCTCTTGAATTTTGCAATCATTAACTTCAATACCATATAAGAATGTAATCTTTTCTAAGCAAAAAGAACATTTTTCAAAGTTGGCAAAAAGTCACTCCCTACGAAGGGCAACTAGCACACTCTTACGATAACCAATACGATCCCTATAGGATTTGCTATAAATCAAGATATCATCAACATAAATAATGACAAATATCCCAATAAACTCTCAACACATGATGCATCAAACATATAAAAGTACTAGGTGCATTTGAGAGTCTAAAATGCATCACAAGCTATTCATATAGTCCTTGTTAGTTTTGAAAGTAGTTTTTCACTCATCCTCTTCTTTAATTCTTATTTGATGATAATTGGATTTTAGATCAATTTTAGAAAAGATGCAGGATCCATATAACTCATCAAGCAAGTCATCTAGCCTAAGAATAAGAAAGTGATACTTTACCGCGATATTATTAATAGTGCAACAATCCACACACATGCGCCATGTCCTATCTTCTCATGCATCAAAAGAACTGGGACCGTGTACGGGCTTAGGCTTTCTCTTACGTGCCCCTTCTCAAGTAATTCTTCACCTTGTCATTGTAATTCCTTGGCCTTCTTTGTATTACTTTTATATGCCTATCTATTTGGGAGGATGTCTCCAGGCATGAAGTCGAATTGGTGTTCGATGCCTCTCATGAAGGCTTAAAATGGCAAAAATCATCAAAACAAAAGCATGTAAGGAAAATGAAAAATTTATCTCTGTGATTAAATGGCCCTCTTCGGACTAGTATAGATGTTTGTATAAGGATATTCAAGACTAATGGCTCATGTCCTTGCAAACGTTTACTGTGTCTCATGAAGGCTTAAAATGGCAAAAATCATCAAAACAAAAGCATGTAAGGAAAATGAAAAATTTATCTCTGTGATTAAATGGCCCTCTTCGGACTAGTATAGATGTTTGTATAAGGATATTCAAGACTAATGGCTCACGTCCTTGCAAACGTCTACTGTGTCTCATCCACGCAAAGTTTTCGATCTTCCAAAATGATACACGTAGCACAGCCTATGAAGGCTTAAAGAAGATGGTTTGAACTATGTTTCTTTTCTGTGAATGTTTCACAAAAATTGGGTTTGCACCCAACGAATTGGTTTTCCCATGTGTATCCTCCAATGAAATGCTCCAATTCATTTTTTATTTACGCACCCCAAGAGAGAATAATTCATTTACATGAAAACAGAAAGCACCATACTTTCTGTTATCCTTCACGCAGAACAACACGGGATCAATCTCGTGTTGTCTTTTTTTAATTAGTTAATTTAATAATATTATTATTATTATTTTAAATTTATTTTTCTATTGGTCTTATTCATTGGGCCAGATAAATTATTTATTCTTGGACTTGAACACCTATAAATAATATATCTCAATTATTTATTTTCTGAGCTTTATTAAACAGCTCAATAAATAATTAACAAGCTCAAATAGATCAATATAAAATTTCATACCTTTTATCTAAATTAATTTTCTAATTATTCAACCTGGGCCTTGGGCCCTAAATAATTAATTAACCAATTAAACTAGATAAAATAAATCTCACTTTCGGATATTTTATTTTATTCTAGTCCAATAATAAAATAGACTAATAAAATAAAATAAAACCATAATTATCAAGACCAATTTCTTAACCCAAATCTTCTATGACTTAAGGGCCATTTCAGGGATCAAAAGACACATCGCCTTGGCTACTACAATGATCAAAATACCCCTGCTATTTAAATAGTTATATTTTATATTTTAAATATTTTCTAATATCACCAAAAGAAAATATTGACCTCAAGGATAATGCTGCATTAGCAAAGTCTTCGACCTACAGGTGTAATTACTAAAATACCCTTCTACGCATCGCCGGGTAATTAGAGAGGAAGAGTGTACTAACACCATTCTAATAGACATCTACCATCCTTAGACCTCTAGTCCAATGATCCATGACTCCTAGAATGTTTCCACTTTTTAAGGGTGCTACCCTAAAGTAAACATCTAAGTCATGTTCCACAGGGTCCTGGATAATTAAATCATTTGAACAGTCACAAGGGGCGGTATAGCGTAGAAGCTATCTTGTACAAGTTTTTCTTAACTAACTAGTTACATATACCCAACATACAAGTATATTGGTTCTACAAAAGAACCTCAACTACAGTATATCAAAGTATATGCTTCTAACTTCGTCAGACCACCAACTCATACTCAAGCAATAGAGTATTAGTCCACACTATAGCAGTAATAGTTTGGGTTTCTTTTAAATAATACTTTTAAAAACCATTATTACAAGTCCTATTCTACATATTCGAAATACGCTCATGCTATGAAGTGAGTGGACTACTCACTGGCTAAAAGTAAATCATTCCCCATTTGAAATTCATAACACAATAACCTACACATGATGAGATTTTCATTCTCATCAATTAGTTAAGAACAAACATTTATATGTTAAGTAACCCGTAATCCATACTTTACTGTGAAAGACCACTATTCACATGGATCATTTACTTAAACACAATGGGTCCTTTTCAAACAAAAATCGTGCACAAATAAAATGTAAATTCACAAACAAATTTTGAGAATATATTCTTTTATTAATAAATTCGATAATTACATTTGATAAACTAGTCTAGAGGGCATATATTCCAACATCTCAATGATGGCAACCCTTCAGGTGTCTCTTTAGGAAAAAAAAAAAAATCCTCAAACTCTTTGATCATACCTATAATTTCTTCAGACAAAGAGGGGATAGAATCATTAGTAAAGAGAAAATAAAGTTTACAAATAATGAGGATAACTGGCTCCTTAGTATCTATAGCCTCAATGATCTCAATTTCCTTGGCCAAAAAGTTCACTCTCTTTTTCCTTCCTCCCTCTTATTTTTGTGCAGTTTCTTCCTTGATGGTTAAGGGTATTAGTTTTTTCATTCTCTCTCTCAACTCTTATTTTTTCCTCTTTTGCTCTTTCCTTTCCAACTCTTGTTTTTGTTTGGTATCTTGTGCATTCTTTTTCTTCTCTGTTTCTCCCAAAATTCTTTGATCTTTGTTCACCTCACATGGGGGCATCGAAGCAAAAGTAAATTTGGATCCTTCATTGAGAATAAAGTATCTTTTCTTTCTTCCATCATTCTTCACACTCTATTCATATTGCCAAGGTCTCAGAAGTAAGTGGATTGGTTGCATGGGTACCACATCACATAGCACGTCATCCTTATAATTTCCTATCTCAAAAAATATCAAAACTTATTTGTTTACTCTCAATTCCCTACTATCATGCAACAATTGCAACTTGTAGGGTTTGGGGATTTTAATCCAAGTTATGCCCAATTTTCAACTAAGCTTGTACTAATTACATTGGTGCAACTACTAATATCCATGATGACACTATAAGGTGTCTTGTTGGTTAGGCAACTTATGTAAAATATATTCTCTCGTTGTTAATGGTCTTGGTCTTCAATGTCTTGAGTATTCAAGGAGCTTCTTGTAACTCCAACCAAGCCATAATCTGGGCTAACAATCTCTCCCACATCACTTTTCTTATTCCCATTCTCATTCTCCTTTTGATAATTATTGTGTCTTTCTTCTTCATCTTCCTCCTTGGTAAAGACTTTTTCATAAGGATTAGTGTATATGCTTCTCTTGCTAGGGCACTTATGCGAAGTGTGTCCATAGTCAAGACACTTAAAGTGCTTTATGTCTCTATTCTATTATTGCAAGGACTTCCTGTTAGGATTTGTAGACACCTAAACGCGGAAAAAATCTACGAATCTCTTCTGAGGACCCAAGTAAATGATTAAGAAGATCTAAGGATTACAGAATTACCTCTGTTCAGCGTAATCAAGATCCTTCAATTTTGATTGTGCTGTCGTACGTGCAACCCGAACGATTACCAGACGTTGTAGGGTGCGAACACCCTCTATCGGATACACACGGTGAACTCACTCGATATCCCAAGAGTGATAGTGTCTAGGGTTTGAGAGGCTTGTTTTTTATTTTCTGGTGAATAGAGGCACAAATATTTTTTAACAAAACGACTCCCTTGAGAAGACGGCTAGGGTTTTCTTAAAACCCATCCAAACCTCTTACAATCTAACTCTGATAATATCTTATCATATTTTATTTTAAATTCAAATTAAATTAAAACTGATATGATAAGATTCTGTCATTATCTCGGTAATTTAAATTATTAATTTACTGAGTCAGATTCTTACAATTTGGATATTATCCAGATACATCGAATGTGGACATATTTCCAGATTCATTATATCTGGTAAATTTTCTAAGTTCGATTAACTTAGACATATTTCCAGATTCATCGAACTTGATTACCAGAAAAATAACCTATCAAGTTCGCTTATTGTGTGACCCTATAGGTTTATTTAACACTGACAGTGTGCCCAAATCATATTTAAATGGACCACAAGTTATAAGCGATTTCTAGAAAAACATTATAACTATCCAGGTTAAATGAATATTAGTGATCTCTTTGAATCAAATCATAATTTTATATTTAGCCTTTTTGTCACACAATATCCAGATTAAGCATAAGGCACGAAGCATGTCATCCTTTTTAAGCTTAATCAATTATTTCTTGATCTCAAGTAGACTGTTCAAACAAATGATATCAATATCTTATGTTGATATATGTGAGCATGGCCATACATTTTAACAGTCTAACTTATCAAGGGGCTCATGGATATCTCTCCCATAATTGAGAGGGACAAATTCCTTCACTATCAATCATATTCCTCTTATTGATTTATTCTATATCCAACAGTAGTTTAATTTATTATCCGGTTAAAGACAACTTTAGACAATGTCAAAATATAGAATTTATGAAGTAGGAAACTGTGATGAATTCTGGTTGAAGGACTTTTAATATCATTATGTCTAGAAAGTACTTATGACATGTTCCATGAAGTACTCTCACATTAGGTCATGTCTAATACAATGTTCTCTAACATTTATTTATGTTTTGACTTAATATCACATATACCCCTGACCAGTAAAACATAGTCATAAGTCACAAACATACTAATCTTAATTTATTATTGTTCCACTAATAAGAATCGATTAGGGACAGTTTAAGAATAGTCATTGTATTGATTGTAGGGTTTTACTATCAAGTCACATATTTGATGACCACAAAACTAAATGCACTATTCATGGAAAGAAATGTCTCGTATTATCGCATAATACATAACGACAATAGTATAAGTATAAATTGACTTTAGGGCATATCTCTAACAATCTCCCACTTGCACTAAGACTAATTTGACATAAACCGTAATCCCGTTGATCTAGTATGACTATCATATTTAGACGATGGGAGAGGCTTTGTCAGTGGGTCTGCAACATTGTCATCAGTTGATACCTTGCATACTTTGACATCTCCTCTATCAACAATTTCTCGAATGAGGTGAAAATGTCTAAGTATATGTTTGGATCGCTTATGTGATCTTGGTTTTTTAGCTTATGTAATGGCTCCATTGTTATCACAATAAAGATCCAGTGGGTTCACAATACTAGGAACTATATCTAGTTCTGTAATGAACTTTTTAATCTAAACTACTTCTTTAGCTGCAGCTACATACTCACCTTATGTAGTAGAATAGGCCACGGTGTCTTACTTTGAACTTTTTCAGCTTACAGCACCTCTATTCAAACAAAATAGAAAACTTGATTGCGATCTGTAATCATCTATATCAGATTGAAAACTAGCATCAGTGTAACCATTTACAACTCACCTTCTTGTCCTTCATAAACTAAGAACATATATTTAGTTCTTCTTAAGTACTTCAGTATGTTCTTGACAGCAGTCTAGTATAGCTTTCCAGGATTTGACTGAAACCTACTCGTCATGCTCAATACATATGACACATCAAGTCAAGTACATAACATGGCATACATGATAGACCCTATAGTGGAAGCGTATGGTATCTTGTTCATGCGCTCTTCTTCATCCTTAGTGGAAGGACTTTGAGTTTTGCTGAGCTTAATGCCATGTGACATTGGCAAGAATCCTCTCTTAGAGTCATCTTACATAATGAACCTTTTCAGTACCTTGTCGACGTATGCACTTTCACTTAGTCCAATTAGCTTTCTAGATCTATCTCTATAGATCCTTACACCTAAAATATAGGCAGCTTCACCTAAGTCTTTTATTGGGAAACAATTTCCTAACCATGTCTTTATACTTTGTAGAGTTGGGATGTCATTTCCAATGAGTAAGATGTCATCAACATAAAGTACCAAAAAGATGATTGCATTCCAATTGGTTTTCTTATAGACATAAGGCTCATCTTCATTTTTTATAAAGTTAAATTCTTTAATTGCTTCATCAAAACAAAGATTCCAGCTTCAAGATGCTTGCTTCAATCCATAAATGGATCTTTAAAGCTTGCACACTTTATTAGAATTCAAAGGATCATCAAAACCCTCAGGTTGTATCATGTACACATCCTCGAGTAAGTTTCCATTAAGGAACGCGATTTTAACATCCATTTGCCAAATTTCATAATCATAATATGCTTTTATGGTAAGAAGAATTCTAATATATTTAAGCATTACAATTGGCGAAAAGGTTTCATCATAGTCTATACCATAAGTTTGTCTATAACCTTTTGCTACCAGTCGTGCTTTGAAAGTATGCACATTTTCCTCCACGTCTGTTTTCTTTTTGAAAATCCATTTACACCTAATGGTTTTTGAAGCTTTAAGTGGATTAACCAAAGTCCAAACTTGGTTATCATACATAGATTGCATCTCAGACTTCATAGCCTCTAACCATTTTCCAGAGTCAGAACTTTTAATGGCTTCTTGATAGGAAATGGGCTCATCATTAACCATAAGCTCCACATTGTGATCGTCAATGATGAGGAATCCATATCTCTCAGGTTTTTTACGAACCCTATCAGATCTTCGAGGTTCATGTTCTATAAAAGTAGGCTCATCTTGGACTTGTGAGCCATCTAATCGAGGTTCATTATTTGGTTCAGGTACTAATTATGGCTCTTGAATCTCATCAAGATGTATTTTACTCCCACTAATTCTTCTAAAAATAAATTTCTTTTAAAGAAAGAATCAATTTCGAGCAACAATTAGTCTATTTTCTTTTAGGAGATAAAATTGGTATCCTTTAGTTTTTTTTAGGATACCCCATAAATATGCATTTATCCGATTTGGGTGCAAGTTTATCAGATAATAAACGCTTTACATAAACTTCACAACCCCAAATCTTGAGAAATGACAAACTAGGTTATCTCCCAATCCATATCTCATATAGCGTTTTCTAAAACGATTTAGATGGAACTCGATTTAGTATGAATACAACAACCTCTACGGCATAACCCTAAAAGGAGATTGGAATATCAGTTTGACTCATCATTGATCGAACCACATCCAATCAAGTTTGATTTCTCTGTTCAGATACACCATTCCATTGAGGTGTTCCAGGTGGAGTTAATTAGGAGATAATCCCACAATTCTTAAGATGCTCGTCAAACTTGTGACTTAAGTATTCACCACCTCGATCTGATCGAAGTGTTTTGATACTTTTGCCAAACTGATTTTGTACTTCATTTTGAAATTCTTTGAATTTCTAGAACGATTCAGATTTGTGTTTCATCAAATACAGGTAGCATGATAGGGCCTAAATTAGTCATATATTTCCTAGTTATTTGAGGCCATTTGTGACACATTTTGTGCAATAACTTATCATATTCCTTCATATTTGAGATTTTACTCTTAGAAAAGTATTTTGTGCATTATTTCAGATTTTAGGGGTAAAATAAGATAAAATCGTCACTAAACAGACTAGAGGCGCGCCAACTAGGACAGGAGAGGCAGCGCAGTCCATGTGTTGTTGGCACACACTTCGAAGCGATAAAAAATCGACGAAACAGGGGCTAAACAGAACACAACCAGCGTCAGTTGGGAGCCCAGAGGCGGCGCCAACTGCAACCTGGAAGACTTGGCACTAAAGTCAAGAAAAATTGACGAATGGATAGAGAGATAAAATGCAACCAATGCCGGCCCTAGGCAGGACAGATGGCGCTGTGCACTAGTACAGAAGTGGTGTCTCGATTTTTGTGTGCATTTTTAGTAATTTTCAGAGTTTTGGTATTTTCCTACTTCTATTCGGCCAGAAACCCTAGAGAGACGAATTTAGGACTTCTAAAGCCTATAAATAGAGGGAAAAAACACAAGTCAAGGGGATGAATTCAAGAAGCAAAACACAAAATCACTCAAGTTCAAGGAGGAATTTATCAAATCAAGTGGGATTGTATAAGAGAGTCTACAAATGAAGAAGAATGAGGCTTGTCTATGAGTGTTTTCTTTTAACTTTGTTTTCTTTTCTTGAACAATGATGTATTAATTGTTTTATTGTAATTTGACATGTATTTTTTGTATTCTTGATTTTTAGAGTTACTTTGATCTTTTGATTAATTGATTGTTATTCTTGGTATTTAATTGCTTATGCTGATTACGAGATTAATTTCTTATTTCTTTCTATTAACTTACTTGAAAAAGGGGTTGATAGTGGTCTCAATTCATTAATTTCATTTTTGTTGTCTATTAACTTTCTTGGAAAAGGGGTTAATTGGTAAGAACTGGGTAATTAAAGGTTAATTGATGTCTGCCAGGATATGGATTCATTGGTTAATTTCATGTTTTAAAATTTTCAAGATTGGGGGTTTAATCAAGAATTGTGTTTAATGCATCTTTTGATTGAATTAGTTGAGAAAGGATGTGTGATGCTAATTTGTCTAGAGGATAGTGATTTTATGGATTGGAAAAGAAGTGAATCTATCTTAATCCTTCATGATGCCAAGAGAATGATTAATTATGATAATGATTGGGTATTTTAAGGTCATGTTTGTCAAAATAATGGTTTGAGTTGCATAATTCTCCATCCTTAACATGTATATAGTCTTTTATTTTCTTTTTTATTCTTTTTCATTTTATTGAGTTGGTTCTAAAATAACTTGGGGTTCTAAAATAATTGCTAATAAATTATAGACTCAATTAATAATTCTTGAGTGTTATTATTAATAAATAAACTAAGGTTTGAATATTGAATAATACTAAGCCCTAAATAATATTGATAAATGGTAATTTAAAAATAGCTTTATTGTAAATAAATAATAAATTACAAATAATTTTTAATTAAATTTTTTAATAGATAATAAATAATTAGTAATAAATAAAACTAATAATAAATGAATTATTTTAAATCTTTATTTAATAAATAACAAATAGATTTTAATATAGATAATATTTAGGAATATAGGTAAAAGTTTTAACTAGGGCCTACAAAGTCATTAATTAATTTTAATATTTTATTTATTATTATTTATATAAAATATTTATCTATCATTATATATATATACATATATATATATTATTTTCAATAAAATATTTTATTTATTTGATAAATAAAATATTAATTTTCCAATTAATAATCCAATCCAAATCTTCCTAGAGTTCCGAATTTTATAGAGAAAAATATAGTAGTGATTCTAATTAAAGTAACAAAATTTGTTAATAAAAATAACCTAAACTCAACAAGAAAATAACCTCTCACCATGATTTTCCTATTGCTAGAAGAGATTCTTAAACACATTCTCCAACATCAAATAATAAACCAATCCATTCATGAACACATGCTTGACTTATCACATACTATCACAAGGCTAACTTTCTTCTAGGCATAATCATCACTAATGGCTTCAATGGAAAATAGAAACGTAAGAGCCTAGTCACCTTTGGTGTCATGATGTCTAGCATGCTTCAAACATCCATAAAATTCATCAAGCACGAAGAACATACATTGATTCAAAAGGGAATACATACAACTTAGTCATATACAACAATCATCATGTCTTAACTTCAACCCCTTAATCCACATGCATGTACTCAATCCCCCATTCATATTCTATCTCCCTATCACCTCCTAAGAGACATGATTTAAGAATTTAAAAAGGAAGGTTTTGAGAATAATTACTTGATTGACGAGTACTATGGTGACGACTAAAGAAGGTCCACGCGCGACGGAGAGTCTTGAGTGATCCCACGGAAAAACAGCCATGGTTGATGGTTGATCAACCATTTCGGTTGGAAGAGAGAGAGAGAGAGAGAGAGAGAGAGCATTAGAAAGGTATATAGAGAATTGAATAGAAAAGGATGAACAAGGAGGTTGTTCTTGATTTACCTTGTTGATGTTCTTGAGACTTTCAAGGAAAAAGCTATTTTTGATCCGATTGAAAATTCTTGTTGGCGTGGTTTTGTGTTATAAATACTAGAAATGAAGTCTAGGGATTAAATAGAAGTGATTTGGAGTATTTGAGAGTGATTGGAGATGTTTAGAGTAGGTTTAGGCTTGAAGAAGTTTAGTGTGTGTTCTTGGTGTTCTTGGTGTTCTTGGTGAAAATGGAGAGAGTGTGGGAGAAATGCTGCACGAAATCTGGTAGGGTGCTGCCCGAATGGTCTAGGTAGAAGGGGAGTTTCGGATTTCAGCTTGTGGGAGAGAATGTGATCAGATTTTTTTTTGAAATTTAAATGGAGAAAGTTGTGGAGTTGTTTAAGGTAGGTGGTTAGCTATGGTGTTTGATCAAGGAAGGTGTCTAAGCTCTCCAATGGTGCCGACTGAACAAGGTGGTTTTGATGAAATGAATGGAGGTCAATATTTCTCCAAGGCTGGCCGAAATTTAGTCTTAAATGGTAGAGCAAATTCTGGTTCATTAGCTTGATACAATAGTGTTTCCATGGAGTAAAATTCTGAAATTAGTTTGAAGTTCAAAAAATGTTTGAATGGAGTGATCTTAGGAGAGTTTTGAGGTGTGGTTATCGAGTCCATGAGTTCAAGGTAAGTGTGAAGGTCAATGATGTTCAGTTCATGGCTGAGCAAGGATCAATATTACAAAAGTTGAAGGGTGATTTTCGGCCTAGGCTTGAAGGAAGCAAAGCTGGGAAAATTTTGGTTTCAAATTGTTCAAAGCTGCGAAAATTAGTGCAGAATTTTCCACACTTCTTCAGCTCGACTTGCAGCTGGTTCTTGAGGGGGTTTGAAGGTCTTCCAAAGGTGATTTTCCAGCCTTCTTTCTGGAGAAATACAGGGGAGTTTTGTTGGCTTGAAGATGGACTAAAACAGCTTCATTTCCTTGATTGAAAGCTGTGAAATGTCCAGAATTTTTTTCTAGTTTTGCACAGTTTGTGCAGTCCGAAAATTGTACAGATTTTCCAGCCTTCAAGCCACATGAAATGACCATTTTTTTAGTAGCAAATGAGTGGGTTTACTGGCTGAATTTTTCAAAGAGATGGTCTGCAAAAATTCTGGAAAATTTCCAGATTTTCCTTCACTAAAATATGAACAACATATTTTAGGACACAATGATAAGATTTAGAACATTCTCCTCAAGTCTCCCCTAAGACAACATTCCTCTTTCTAAGGAATGCAAGAAACAAAAATTCAAACTTAATTAAGATAATCATGATAAAACTTAAATGATGGGATTTGAACTCATGACCTTAGAGATTAATTCCTAAAGCTCTACCCACCTAACCACACTAAGTCTTGTTCTTATTTTCTCACCCACATATTTTTCTTATTTAATCCTCAAGTTATTTCCCTATTCGGACCTCAAGCAAAATTACCATTTTACCCCTCCTACTCAATAAGCATAACTAAGCATTTTAACCTATAACCCGCAATTCTAAAGCACATAAAATCATTAAAAAATATATATATTCATGCAAAATAATATGATGTGCATCCCGACCCCCTTACTCTAGGGTTGGCTTTAGGTGGGGTTTCACAAATACCTTTAAGATGAATGGTGTTTCTGAAGATGCCATAAAACTAAAGACATTTTCCTTTTTCTTTGAGAGATAGAGATAAATCCTGGTTAAAGTTTTTACCCACAAGCTCCATCACCACTTGGAATGCCCTAGCTGAAAAATTCCTTGCCAAATATTTTCCTCCAGCTAGGACATCCAAACTGAGAACCAAAATTTTTGCCTTCCAACAATTAGATTCTAAACCTTTGTATGAAAGTTGGGAGAGGTTCAACGAGATGTTGAGAAAATGCCCACACCACAGATTTGAGCTAGGAACACAGATGCTCATCTTTCTTAATGGCCTTATGTTTGCAACACGACAAGTGGTGGACTCTTCTGCAGGGAGTTCCATCAATCATAAGACCCCGGAACAGGTATTTGATCTCATTGAAAATTTGACTCTTCTAATAACTATTCTTGGGGAAGTTCAAGGTCTAAAGCTCATGTGCAAGGAGTGCACAAAGTGGATGTTGTCGCAGCTTTAGAAGCTAAGGTGGAAGCTTTAACTCAAAAGATAGAACAAATGGTGATGCCTCAAAACCAAGTGCTAAATGTAAGTTGTGATTTCTGTGGAGAAGGGCACCCAAATCATGAGTGCCAAAATATGGGTTCACTTCAAGAAACCACGGAACAAGCAGCCTTTGCAGGTAATGGACCCAGGTAACAATCCCTATAGTTCTACTTACAATCCTAGTTGGAGAAATCACCCTAACTTCTCTTAGAGCAATGCAAACCAACCTAGGCAGGGCTCTTTCAACTTTGGGGGAAATCAAAGGAACCAAACTCCATTGAACAATAATTCAACACCTTCCAAGCCAACATTGGAGGAATTGATTAGCCAATTGATAAGTACAACAGAGACTAATTTTCAAGGGGTTGATGCTACAAAAAGGAACTTAGAGGCCTCCATGCACAACTTGGAGAGCTAAATTGGCCAATTAGCTAAAGTACTTGGGAATCGTCAAGTAGGGACTGTTAGTGTTGTGCCCCAGAGGCAATCACTTGTACATTGTATATGACACATTTTATTTTAATAAAAGGCATCATTATTTATCATATAGCTTCTTTTGTTTACTTTAAGTAATATAACTGTTCGATAAAGTCCCTAGTACAACACTGTGTTAAGAAAATTATGATAGAAATCATGATATGAGATTCCTACTACACTGAATGGTGTTAGTACTTAAATAGTCTTTAGTCATAGTATTAATGAGATGTGATATCATTAATGCGTTAAGACTAGCATGTGTTAGACTTCCTGATTTGATCAGGCGGTGGTTCTCATAACCATGAGTATTAAGATACTCAAAGTTAACACATGGATGCTTGTTAATGGACCAAGTTCATTGGATGACCTAGCTTTGAGATAATCACATGGATAACTATTTAGTGCCAGTGATATAATCTCAATATGGCAAACGTGCAAGTATCCTTAGACTTGAGATCTCTAAGGTACTTTATTTTCTGAGCTTTGTACTTTGATTCCAATCTCCGGAGCTCGATCGAGGGTCGCCTATGGGATGGATATTGGGTACATGGTGAGGTAAACGAAAGTAGTTGAGAGGGTCAATAAAGGATTTATCACTCCTAATAGTAGGGGCGAATATCTCACGGCCACTTGTAGGAATTACTACTCGAAAGTCCTTAGCCAAGGCAATTGTGTATTGGAAATAGTTCCAATTGATACACATCTAGAGTAGTGGGTTCCTGGTACAAGTACTATTGTATTCGGGCTAGAATTAATTCTGGAGGGAGTTGACACTAATTCCGTACTCCAAACCGAATGAGATATTGTATGGTGAAAGGAGTTGATTGCACTGAAGTTTGTTATTAAAGGGTTCATGTCAAGCCACTTGATTTCCTGGACTCTTGGGTGGTCATGATGTGTTACTAGATACCGCTCATGATCTAGGAATATGGGTTTATTAATTGATGAATTAATAAACCAATCCTGATTAGAATTAATAGGATTAATTCTAATTAATTATGGATTATTAATCTCAAAGACATTTGAATCAATTCATGTTATTTGACTGGAAAACCTAATAGGTCACACACAATAGAGGATTATATACTCAAGATGTTATTTGATAACATTGTGGGGTTAATTGAGAGAAAGAAAAGTTGTTGTGGACAAATTATAATTAGTTATAATTTGTCGTACAAGTTGTAATTGTGAGAACTTGATGTTTCCAATTACAATTAGGGAATTCTAATAGGATTAAAATTCTCAGTTTTGGGAAGGGAATTTCATGTGATATATAGTAGCTAATAACACACGAAAAACCCTTGCTAATAGCTGAACAACACACAAAAACAACAGCCACGAAAATCTTCTTCTTCTCTCTCTCAATTTTGATCTTGAACCCTAGCCGCCATCCTTTTTCTACTAGCATAGAAATTTGGTGCTTGAGTATTCCTCTGTGTGGATTACTGTTAGAGATAATCACACACTGTGATTATAGTGGTTAAATATTCAACTCATGTGGTGGTTGATCACGAAGATTGCTGGATCGCGCCTCAACTTAAAGAAGAAATTTTGTTCTTCGGATGATCACGCAAAAGTAAAAGATGTTACCTTTACCCTATGTCTTGTTTTTCACACATAGATGGGTCCTGGGAGGGTATCTGATTTTATTTTCCGCTGCGCCGTATAGGATACAAGCCTGAGATACCCAACAGTGGTATCAGAGCCATGCTATGTGTGGTCTACGGACATTGTTTTTGCATGAAAAACTGTTTTCGTGTTTGTCTTTGTTTGCTGTGAAAATCGTTTTTACTCAAGTCGAAATCGTTTTGATCTTTATGAGTTGGGTCTGTAGCACAATATGATTGTGTTATAGTCACAGAGTATTTCGAAAAAATGCTTTCTATAGTGCTGAAAAATTTCTGCACAAAAACCTTTTCTTGCAACATGGATGTTGCCCTCCGTTTCATCTTAATTTTCCATTTTGATTTTGTTTAAACTAACAAATTGGTTGTTATTTATAGCTTCAAAATAGAAAATACAGCTGAGAATTGTTCTCATTGAAAATTTGCTAAAGAAGAAAGCACCAGAAATTGTTTCTGAATTTTTTTAAAAATCGCCACCATTGTTGCAGAAAACAGGCGGCGCCGGCTCCGGCCTCCAAGCCAGTGCCGGTTCCATTCTGCTCGTGATGTCCGAAAATCGTTTTGGGAAGAAAATTTTTTTTGGAAACCAGAACAGAGTCGGCGCCGGCTCCAGCTTCCGAACCGGCGCCAGTTCTGCTCTGTTTGCGACTTCCATCTATTTAAAAAAAATTCCGAAATAGAATTTTGAAAGGAAAAAACCTCATTTTATGAGAGACGGGACTCGAAAGCATTTTCTCAAAATTAGTTTTGAGACAATCAATTTTGTTCTTCAAAATAACGATTTTGAAAATCTAAAATTGATTTATTCTCTAAAATGGTGATTTTAGAATTTGTTTTATTTTTCCAAAAAATAGTGATTTTGGAATAATAAAAGTATATGTTTATTTTGTTTAAGCATAGTCAATGACATGGTGGATGGTTATGGACTAAAACCAATTATATTTGTTCATGCATTTTACAGTTTTGATTTTTATGAAATAGGGCCTGCCTGTCCTGCCTTCTCTAGAATTCTTGTGTAATTCTCTTCTCATCTAACTCCCTTCGAATGTAACTCGAGGTTTTCTCTCTTTAGAAAATTATGTAATTAGTTTACATAGGTCAGATAGGAGTAGAATTATTTTATTCTGGAGATGGTAACCAAAACAAGGCGATGAGGTAAGACCTTCTACTTAAATCATGCATGAACACATAGGGTTAACTATATTAATTTCTTTTATGGCTCAAATAAATTAATTTAGAGTAAAGTTCATAACCATACCACGTAATCGCTTTGTTACCATGATTATCAATTATGTGATTATTGATTATTATGCATGTCATTCAACGAAATCACTAAAAGGAACAAATCGCTCAATTAATATTAAACCTAATTCCTTCTATTAATATAGTAAGAACGAGGTCCTTTTTCGAGACCAGGTTGTTGGGCAAACCCAAGCCTACTTGACATTGGGCATGTTCAAGCTGTGGAATTAAATTCCTAATTAATGGGTTGGGTTTAGCTAAATTCTGTATCCCGGTTAGGCAAACTCAAGCATAAAGAAATTTAGAGGAAAGTTTGGGGTAGCCCAAAAGGCTTTAAGATTAAAAGCTGTTAATCACCCAATGATCCGGTAGTTACATACGATGTAATTAGTATTGGATACCTACCAATGAACTCAAGGGTGGCTTGTTGGGCAAACCTAAGGTTATTCTTGAGGAATTTGGATTCTGGTCCACTAGGAAAGCTTCCAACGGGCTTTCCCGAATCAGTAGTACGGGCTATTAGAAGTAAAATAGTGGAGTAAAAATGCGTTTAATTAAAGTCCTAATTATTTGCATATCATGTGCATATACAAGTAGCTAATGCTCTCTATCTTTACATCTAGGTCACTTGCATCATGTCAACGAACTTGAACTTACGTAACATTTTGGAAACTAACAAGTTAACCGAATCAAACTATCTTGACTGGTATAGAAATTTGAGAATCGTTCTCAAATCAGACTAGTTGCTCTACGTGCTAGATGCTCCTATTCCACCACCACCAGCCCAAGATGCTCATGCTGATGAGCATGCTATCCACAAAAGGCACAAGGAGGATAGTGATACAGCATCATGTATTATGCTGGCATCCATGACTCCTGAGTTGCAAAAACAGCATGAGCATATGGATGCTCAATCGGTCATTTTACATCTTCGAGAGCTATTTGATGCCCAAGCCAGAACTGAGAGATATGAGATCTCGAAGTAACTATTTCGTTGTAAAATGGCAGAGGGTTCTTCCGTGGCCACTCATGGGCTGAAGATGCTGGGCTTGATAGAGAAGCTTGGATCTCTCGGGTTTGCAATGGATCATGACTTAAGTGTTGACTTAATTCTATAATCTTTTCCTAATAGTTTTTCACAATTTGTGATTAACTATCAGATGATCAAGATTGAGTCCACCATTCGTGAATTGATTAATCTTCTCAAAATTGCGGAGTCCTCCATGAAGAAGGATTCCAATGTGGTTTTAATGGTAGAATCTTCCTCTTCTAAGAAGAAAGTTCAAAAAAAGAAGAAGAAGGCTGCCATGAAGCCCAAAGGTGGTGTGAACAAGAAGGACGCAGCTACCAAGGGCCCATGCCATCATTGTGGGAAGATGGGCCACTAGAGGCGCAATTGCAAAGCCTACTTGGAGACCATCAAGGACAAGAAGCAGAAGGAGAAGCTTACAAGCACTTCTACTTCTTCTCCAGGTATGTTTATGATTGAGATAAATACTGCCTTTAGAAATAAGATATGGGTATTAGATACCGGATGTGGATCTCATTTGTGCAATAACTTGCAGGGACTAAAGAGCAGTAGAAGGTTAGAGAAAGGCGACGTGGACCTACGTACTGCAAATAGGACAAAGGTTGCTGTACTTGCTGTGGGGACATACGAGCTGAACCTGCCTTCGGGATTGATTCTAGAAATGGAAAACTGTTATTATGTACCAGTTTTAATGAAAAATATTATCTCAGTTGCGTGTTTAGACTTATGTGGATTTCATTTAATATTTAAGAATAAATGTTGTTATTTCTCATTGAATGATATTCATTATGGTTCAGCAACTTTGGTTAATGGTTTATATGTTCTAGACTTGGACAATCCAATTCTCAATATAAATAATAAAAAACCTAAAATAGATAATTCTAACACCTCTTACTTATGGCATTGTCGTTTAGGCCATGTAAACGAAAATCGTATTTCTAAGTTACACAAGCTTGGTAACTTAGGGTCATTTGATTATGAATCATATGGCACATACGAGTCTTGTTTACTAGGTAAAATGACTAGAACTCCTTTTCTAGGAAAAGGAGAATGGGCCAAAGAGTTATTAGAACTCATATATTCTGATGTATGTGGCCCAATGTCAATATAAGCAAGAGGAGGTTATAACTATTTCATAACATTTATCGATGATTTCTCACGATACGGGTATTTGTATTTAATGAAATACAAATCTGAGGCCTTTGAAAGGTTCAAAGACTTCAATAATAAAATAGAGAAACAACTTGGCAAAAGTATTAAGACTTAAAGATCTGATCGAGAAGGAGAATACTTGAGTCAAGAGTTTCTAAGTTATCTTAGAGATAATGAGATATTATCTCAATGGACTTCGCCATATACACCTCAACATAACGGTGTATCTGAGAGAAGGAATCGAACCCTTCTAGACATGGTACGGACCATGATGGCTTCTGCAGATCTACCAAAATCGTTTTAGGGGTATGCACTACAGACTTCTGTTTATATACTAAACAGAGTTCCGATAAAATCGGTTGATACTACCCCATTTGAGATGTTCTTTGGTAAGAGACCAAAGTTATCTCACTTGTGAGTGTGGGATTGTCCTGCCTTTGTTAAAAGGCCACAGTCGGACAAACTTGATAGTAAGTCTGACAAGTGTTTGTTTGTGGGATATCCGAAAGAATCTTTCGGATATTACTTCTATCTACCCTCCGAAAACAAATTGTTTGTTTCGAAGCATGCCGTCTTCTTAGAGAAGGAGCACATGCTCAAGGAGGACAGTGGGAGTAAGATTGAACTTAGTGAAATTCATGAAGATCAAATAAACGAGGATCAACTGTCTAACCCCACATCTATTGAGTGAATAGAAGAACCTTCTAATACACAAGAACCTCGTAGATCTAGTAGGATACGCATGGCACCTGAGAGATATGGATTTCTCATTAGTGACCATAATAATGTATTGCTCATAGATGAAGATGAGCCTACTACCTATAAGGATGTTCTGAATAGTTTAGAATCTGACAAATGGCTTGAGGCCATGAAGTCAAAGATGGATTCCATGTACGATAACCAAGTATAGACTCTGGTTGATCCACCCAAAGGAATTAAACCTATTGGGTGCAAGTGGGTTTTCAAGAAGAAAATGGACATGGATGGTAACTTAGTTACCTATAAAGCACGACTAGTGGCGAAGGGTTATCATCAATAACATGGTATTGACTATGATGAAACCTTCTCGCCAGTAGCCATGTTGAAATCCATTAGGACACTCCTAGCCATTGCTGCTCATTATGATTATGATATTTGGCAAATGGATGTAAAAACAGCTTTCCTAAATGGAAATCTGACTGAGGAAGTGTATATGACACAACCTGAGGGTTTCACATCCAATGATGGCACAAAGGTGTGTAAGCTGCAAAGGTCTATTTATAGACTTAAGCAAGCTTCTAGGAGTTGGAATATCCATTTTTATGAAACAATCAAAGAGTTTGGTTTCATTCAAAATATGGATGAGCCTTGTGTATATAAGAAGGTTAGTGGGAGTGCAATCGTTTTCTTACTACTTTAGTAGATGACATATTGCTAATAGGAAACAATATACCTGTCTTGCAAATGGTTAAAGTTTGGTTGTCCAAACAATTCTCCATGAAAGACCTTGATGAAGCAACTTATATTCTTGGAATAAGGATCTATAGAGATAGATCCAAAAGGTTGCTTGGTCTTTCACAGTCTACATACATAGATAAAGTGCTAAAGAGGTTTAGCATGGATCAATCCAAAAAGGGATTCTTGCCCATGTCACATGGTGTAAGACTTTCAAAGTCGATGTCTCCCAAGACACAAGTTGAAAGGGATCACATGAGTAAAATTCCATATGCCTCGGCAGTTGGATCTATCATGTATGCTATGATATGTACTAGGCCCGATGTATCTTGTGCTCTCAATTTGACGAGCAGATACCAATTCGACCCTGGTGAAGGTCATTGGGCGACTATAAAGAACATCCTTAAGTACTTACGAAGGACTAAGGACATGTTCTTAGTATATGGAGAAGATGATTTGAAAATAAACGGGTATACTGATGCCAGTTTTCAATATGATAAAGATGATTTCAAATGACAATCCGGCTATGTGTTTACGTTATGCGGAGGGGCAATAAGTTGGAAAAGTTCCAAACAAGAGATTATTGCCGACTCTACGACAGAAGCTGAGTATATAGCTGTTTCTGAAGCAACTAAGGAGGCTATTTGGATTAAGAAGTTCATGACAGAACTGGGTGTGGTTCCTAGTGTTATTAGTCCAATAACTTTGTATTGTGACAACGGAGCCATTCTACAAGCAAAGGAGCCGTGGTCTCACCAACGATCCAAACACGTACTGCGATGCTATCATCAGATCCAGGAGATCATAGATAGGAATAATGTAAAGATAGAGAGAGTTCTCATGGATGAGAACATAGCTGACCCGCTTACAAAAGCACTATCCCAAAAGAAACATGATTGTCATGTTGAGTCATTCGGTATTAGATACATGAATGATTGGCTCTAGTGTAAGTGGGAGTTTGTTAGTGTTGTGCCCTAGAGGCAATCACTTGTACATTGTATATGACACATTTTATTTTAATAAAAGGCATCATTATTTATCTTACAGTTTCTTTTGTTTACTTTAAGTAATATAACTGTTCGATAAAGTCCCTAGTACAACACTGTGTTAAGAAAATTATGATAGAGATCATGATATGAGATTCCTACTACACTGAATGGTGTTAGTACTTAAATAGTCCCTAGTCATAGTATTAATGAGACAGGATATCATTAATGCGTTAAGACTAGCAAGTGTTAGACTTCCTGATTTGATCAGGCGGTGGTTCTCATAACCATGAGTATTAAGATACTTAAAGTTAACACATAGATACTTGTTAATGGAACAAGTTCATTTTGGATGACCTAGCTTTAAGATAATCACATGGATAACTATTTAGTGCCAGTGATATAATCTCAATATAGCAAACTTGTAAGTATCCTTAGACTTGAGATCTCCAAGGTACTTTGTTTGCTGAGCTTTAAACTTTGATTTCAATCTCCGGAGCTCGATCGAGGGTCGCCTATGGGATGGATATTGGGTACATGGTGAGGTAAACAAAAGTATTTGAGAGGGTCAATAAAGGATTTATCACTCCTAATAGTAGGGGCGAATATCTCACGGCCACTTGTAGGAATTACTACTCGAAAGTCCTTAGCCAAGGCAATTGTGTATTAGAAACAGTTCCAATTGATACACATCTAGAGTAGTGGGTTCCTGGTACAAGTACTATTGTATTCGGGTCAGAATTAATTCTAGAGGGAGTTGGCACTAATTCCGTACTCCAAACCGAATGAGATATTGTATGGTGAAAGGAGTTGATTGCACTGAAGTTTGTTATTAAAAGGTTCATGTCAAGCCACTTGACTTCCTGGACTCTTGGGTGGTCATGATGTGTTGCTAGATACCGCTCATGATCTGGGAATATGGGTTTATTAATTGAAGAATTAATAAACCAATCCTGATTAGAATTAATAGGATTAATTCTAATTAATTATGGATTATTAATCTCAAAGACGTTTGAATTAATTCATGTTCTCTATCAATTGACTGGGAAACCTAATAGGTCACACACAATAGAGGATTATATACTCAAGATGTTATTTGATAACACTGTAAGGTTAATTGAGAGAAAGAAAAATTGTTGTGGATAAATTATAACTAGCTATAATTTGTGGTACAAGTTGTAATTGTGAGAATTTGATATTTTCAATTACAATTAGAGAATTCTAATAGGATTAGAATTCTCAGTTTTGGAAAGGAAATTTCGTGTGATATATAGTAGCTAATAACACACGGAAAACCCTAGCCAGTAGCTGAACAACACACAAAAACAACAGCTACGAAAATCTTCTTCTTCTCTCTCTCGATTTTGATCTTGAACCCTAGCCGCCATCCTTTTTCTGCTAGCACAGAAATTTGGTGCTTAAGTATTCCTCTATGTGGATTACTGTTAGAGATAATCACACACTGTGATTATAGTGATTAGACGTTCAACTCACGTAGAGGTTGATCACGAGGATTGCTGGATCGCACCTCAACTTAAAGAAGAAATTTTGTTCTTCGGACAATCATGCAAAGGTAAAAGTTGTTACCTTTACCCTCATTTTATCTTGTTTTCCACATATAGATGGGTCCTGGGAGGGTATCTCATTTTATTTTCCGCTACGCCGTATAGGATACGAGCCTGAGATACCCAACGGGGACATTACCAAGGAACACCGAAGAAAATCCACGTGATTAAGGCCATGGAGAGCGTTGAAGTCTTTCTTGCTTTAAGTTTTTGTGATTTGGAAAAAAAAATTATTTTCTTTGTTTTGTTTTATTTTTGTCTTCATGAATTAAATTTCATTATTCATCACTGCTGTGTGTTCATTATTTTTATTTTGTTTTTCAAAAAAAATTATATATATATATATATATATATATCAGTGCCCGGACAGCCTAAGACCAGCGCTGGCCAGGCACAGAATCGGTGCTCGCTCCTTTCACGGGAGGCACTAAAAACAGGCCAATTTGGCCATTTTTTCTTTCAAACTCTCCAACTCCCTCTCAAATTCTCTCTAACTCGTGCCGGCTCCACATCCTAAACTTTTCAAATTTTGATTTTTCACCTTCCAAACACTTCTAGAGTATCAATCTATCATTCTCTTGTTGATTATACAGATCAAAATCCTCTAAATCTTCCATCTTTCACAAAAACCCAATCTTCAATCTGCCTTCAAAGAACTTTGATTTCTGGAAAAATGATGCATATTTTGCTTGCCCATGCATAGGAGAACATAAATGTACATTTTTTCTTGAATTCCCATAGTTAAAATATTGTAGGTAAGTTTTTCTAATTTTAGGTATATGTTTTGGCCAAAATTTGGGATATTTAATGTTCTCTTGCATTGTGAATCAATTTGTGAGCCTCATGACATTGGATATATTATAAGTTGATGATTCTTGAGAACTTTATTCATTCACATTATCATTAGGGAGTTTGTGTATTCGCTTAAGGGTATGATTATGGCTATTATGATGATTGAGTAACTAGTTGCGCATTGGCCTTGAATTATCTTACACTTGATCACTATAATGCCATGATGATTCCATAATTCACATGATCATGTTATGAGCATCTATATACATTGGGTTTGTTCAGCACATTTATGCTTTCCAGTGAGATATTGTGCTTATTCTTGCAGGTTGTGGGAAAATTGTGGTGGATTGATTGGATGAGGTTGAATTAGTTATTGTGTTGGTGAAAGGTATACTTTAAGGAGTTTGGAAATTGTGGTATGAGCTGGTTGAGTGTTGAGTGTGGTGTTGTGCATTGTGTTTGAAAAAAGGGAGATTATATTCTTTTGAAATCTTTGAGCTTCCTCGTACTTATACTCCTATCTTCACTACTATCTACTTTCTAATATGTCTAGAGCACGAGGCCAATCATCCAAAAGGGCTAGAACTTCTTCTTCCTTAGCCCCTTCGTCTATAGACTCCATGTTCCTCAGGCCAGCAGATTTCATTGATCCATCCTGTGAAGAGTGGTACGATAGAAGGTCCTCAAATAAGATTATTGTGGAGCGTACCTTTGCACCGACCCTAAACTGTGCCCTTAAACTAGGAATGATATTTAGGAGAATAGGGTGGGGACCTATAGTACAACTTAAGGGGAATTATTATCCAGTGCTCATAAAAGAATTTTATACTAACATGGTTGCAAAGGACAATCACCACCTTCCACACATTGAGACACAAGTGAAGGGAACTCCCATTTTCATCACAAGAAACCATTTAGCCACTCTTCTCCATGTGTATGATGATGATTCTTAGCTAGGGATAGATACTAATCATCAAAAGATTCTTTCTGACCCTACTTAGATGCTATTGGAACTAGAGCTACTCTAAGGTTGGGCAAGAAAAATGCTTTCAAAGCCAACAGCTTCTATTCTAACAATGATCTTGATGCCAACTTTTGAGCTCTAGTATACATGTTTGCTTTTAATTTCGTGCCTCAAGCCAGTGTTTTCCATGAGACACGCACTATTGATATGTACATCTTGCATAGGATGATGACCACTCAGCCTATCCCTCTTACCCCATTAATCATACAATCTATTAGGGATGTGGTTCATCATCGTCTCTCGACTAAAGCCATCGTCTTTCCTCTAGTAATCATGAAAATTCTGAGAGATTTTAGTATTAGTAATGAGGGGGAATTGACTAAGACTACCACTGAGTATGACCTGGTCACGGAGCAAACGTTGATGAGCTGTGGGTACAAATATAGCCAGGAGATGAAGAAATGGCTAAATCCCTATGAGGTAAAGTATTCCAGACAAGTTCAGCCACCACCTGTGGAGGGGCAGCACCCACCACCATCGCGAGCACGAGCCAGTAGTTCACAGTCAGAAACAAGGATTGACTTTGAGTCCGCGGTGATGGGACAGTTAGCTCAGCAGACGAAGACGTTACTACACATGCGAGACTCCATTGATGACATTGCCTGGAAGCAGACTATTCAGGAGCAGCAATGGGCTCAGTGGATGCAACATTTTTTGAGACCGCATGGCAGTGATGGCACTTCAGTACATGATGATGATGGAGAGGACTGAGATGATTTTTCTACACTTGTTCCTACTTGTCACTATCCTTTTCTTTTATATTTTCATGACTTTTCTAGTTATTTCTTGTAGTTTTCTTTTTCATACTCTTTTCTTTACTTTTTACTTATTTTTCTTTTCTAGTTTTTATGCTTTGGTGTGTTTCTTTTGTGTATTTATCTTTCTAGGTACTTCAACAATGCTCCTTCTCTACTGGAATTCAACACTTTTGTAAGAGAATGCACAATGCAATGGAAGTATTTTCTTTCCTCTCTTTTCCTCTTTATTTTTGGTCCCGTAGCAATATTTTCTTGCTCTATTTGTTTGGCCATTGAGGACAATGTCTAGTTTAAGTGTGGGGAGTGGTTAGAATGGGAATTCTGTTAGTTTGACAGAAAACAGAGGAGCATGTTGCAGTAACGAAGAACAAACAGAGGCAAAGAAAAACCATTAAGAGTAGCAGCATGGAAGCATTTAAAACATACCTTTAGGTATCTTAAACCCCTTAGGCTATGAAAGAATGGATTGAACCACAGGGATAACCCCTTCTTGCTCGCTTGATGAAGCTTCCGGTTGAAAACCTGCTAACCTCCTACTGCACCTTGTTTGCATAAATGATGAACACCAAAGCTTTCTTATTATTGGAATATTCCACTGCCTAATTCTTTGTTGGTGAAACAACGGGTGAAGAGGAATGATCTCAAGAGGAGAAATCCTCTCAACTTTCTTGGTGAACCAAAGGTTGAGCAAAAAATCAAAAACCTTCCAATCTCTTGTATTCTTTGCTAATATAAAGAACAAGAGAACCAAAGGTCACAAGAGAGAGAGTTTTCCCTTCTGTGCTCTTTGGTTAACCATATCAAGAGGAGAACCAAAGGTCACAAGAGAGAGAGGGCTTCCCTTCTTTGCACTTTGGTTAACCATATCAAGAGGAGAACCAAATGTCACAAGAGAGAGAGGGCTTAGGAAAAGAAAACCAGGTTTTCTTTTTATTCACCTCAAGAGACGGAGGTCTCTTATTCCAAATCTGAGAATTCCAAACAATTCGCCAATTGCAATTGAAACCCATGAAATTCTCAGAATTATAAATTAGCCCATCAACTTCTCTTTATTGCAATAAACCCCACTATGTTATCAAATAACATCTTGAGTATATATTCCTCTTTAACTGAGACTAATTCCTCAACCCAAAATTAATTAGGACTTACGGGCTATTCTGATGACCAAAAAGACACATCGCCTTGGCTACTAAAATGACTAAAATACCCATGCTATATAAATAGCTATAGTTTACATTTTAAATATTTTCTAATATCACCATAAGGAAATATTGATCCCAAGGACAATATTGCATTAGCAAAGTCTCCGTCCTACAGGTGTAATGACTAAAATACCCCTCTATACATCGCCGTACATTCAGAGAGAAACAAGTGTACTAACACCTCTCTAAATGACATCTACCATCCTTAGGCCTCTAGTCCAATGATCCACGACTTCCTGGAGTGTTTTCACTTTCCAATGGAGCTACCCTAAAACAAACATCCAAGTTATGTTTCCCAGGGCCCTGGACATTCAGATTATTCAGACAATCACAAGGGGCGATATAGTATAGAAACTATATTGTACAAGTCTATCTTAACTAACTAATCACATATACCCAACATGCAAGTATATTAGCCTGACGATAGAACCTTAACTATAGCATATCAAAGTATATGCTTCCAGCTTCGTCAGACCACCAACTAATTCTCAAGTCGTAGAGTACTAGTCCACGCTGTAGCGGTAGTAGTCTAGGTTTCTACCATATAGTACTTTTAAGAAACCACTACTACAGGTCATGTTCTACGTACTCGAAATACGCTTATGTCATGAAGTGAGTGGACTACTCACTGGTTAAAGTAAGCCATTCCCCATTTGGAATTCATAACATAATAACCTAGACATGATGAGATTCCCATTCTCATCAATCGGTTAAGAACGAATGTCTATGTGTTAAGTAACCCGTGATCCATACCTTACTGTAAAACACCTCCATTCACATGGACCACTTACTTAAACACAATGGGTCTTTTCCAAATGACATTGTGCACAAATTAAAATAAATTCACAAGCTACTTCTAAAAATAAATTCTTTTATTCAAACATTCGATTTTTTATATCAGAAACTAGTCTAAAAGGGCATATTTCCAACAATCTCCCACTTGCACTCTAAGACTAGGTAAGTCCGTAGGTGCCCACCTTTATGGCATCTAAGTGTCTCTTGAAGACTCTCTCAGCTAAAGGCTTGGTGAATGGATCTGCTAGATTATTTTCAGAGGCAATCTATTCCATCACGACTTCCCATCTCTGGATGAAATCTTGGATCAGGTGGTACTTCCTCTCGATATGCTTCCCCTTCTTGTGGTTCTGAAGTTCCTTGGATTGTGATACTGCTCCAGTGTTGTCGCAATACATCACCATCGGCATGTCCATATGTGGCACGACTCCAAGTTCTGAAAAGAACTTCCGAAGCCAGACTGCTTTCTTGGATGCCTCCGAAGCTGCCACATACTCAGCTTCCATAGTTGAGTCAGCAATACAAGATTGCTTTATACTCCTCCACGAAATTATTCCTCCAGACAAGGTGAAGACATATCCACTAGTGGATTTTCTCTCATCCTTATCCGCCTGGAAGTCTGAGTCTGTGTATCATGTAGGAACCAAGTCATCAGCCCTGTAAACCAGCATATAATCTCTCGTTCCCTTGAGGTACTTGAGAATATGTTTTACAGCTTACCAATAAACCTCCCCAGTGTTTGACTGATATTTGCTAACAAAGCCTACGACAAAGTAGATATCTGGCCTAGTACACAACATGGTGTACATGAGACTTCTCACAACCGAAATGTAGGGAATCCTACTTATTCTGTCTTTTTCTTCTTGAGACTTAGGACAGTCCCTTGAAGAAAATGACAACCCATGTCTGCAAGGGATTAAAGCTCCCTTGCATGAGTCCATGCTATACTTGGCCAGCATCTTGTCAATGTATGCCACTTGGGATAATCCTAACATTCTCTGCTTCTTATTTCTAGGAAGCCTAATCCCAAGAATGTAGCTGGCTTCTCCCAAGTCCTTCATACTAAATTAACTAAACAACCAAACCTTTGTAGATGACAATGACCCTACATAATTTCCAATGAGTAGAATGTCATCCACATACAAGACAAGAAAAACCACATTAATGCCTTCAAGTTTCTTGTACACGCATGATTCATCCTCGTTTTGAATAAAATCGTAAGACTTTACAAACTTATTAAAATGAATGTTCCATACTTTCGATGCCTGCTTAAGTCCATAAATGGACTTCTTAAGCTTGCAAACCATATGTTCTTGGCCTTCAACAATAAAACTTTCCGGTTGGGACATATAGATGACTTCGCTAAGATGGCCATTTAAAAATGCCGTCTTAACATTCATTTGACATATCTCATAGTCATAATGGTATGCTACGGCAAGGAGGATACGGATGGACTTAAGCATGGCCACCGAGGAAAAGGTTTCTTCATAATCGATTCCCTCTTTCTAAGTATACCTTTTCGCCATAAGCCTAACTTTGAAGGTTTCCACCTTTCCATCTACTCACCTCTTCCTCTTGTATACCCACTTACACCCAATGGGTTTTATCCCTTCAAATGAAACTACAAGATCCCAAGCCTGATTGAAGTACATAGTGTGAAACCCCAGTCGAAACCAACCTTAGAGTAAGGGGGTTGGGATGCATATCATTTTTTATTTCATGGTTAAATATATTCCCATATGAATTTTTATGTATTCTGGATTCGAGTTTTATTGTCTTGAAGTCTTGTTGGTGAGTATTGTGTGAGAGGGGCAAAATGGTAATTTTTGCCCGGGGTGAAAATAGGAAGATAGCATGTGGATTGAATAGAAAATAATTTTTCTAGTAGAAATAGCAACAAGAGTTGTTGTGGTTTAGTGGTTAGAGCTTTGGAATAGATTATTGAGGTCTAGGGTTCAAATTCCATCATAGAAGCTTTAGCTAGGTTAAATTTTATTTTTGCTTAGGGAGGATTAGTTTCGGCCTTAAGAGCCTAGAACAAGATGGTGATAATGTCCTAGGAGAGACATGTTAGGAGAATTCTCATTTCATTCTTTACTCTACTCGAAATTCTTGAAGGGAAATTCATTCTTCCTTGTTCTTTAATTTTTCTCAATGCTCAACTCATTAGTTTAATCAAGGTGTTCTAGCCTTTTTCTTTCCAGAAAATTCAGTAAAGTGCTGAGGCCTTTTAGGATCAAAATGTCTTGGTAAAAGGCTTCCTATGGTCTAAAAATATGGAAGAGTTGTGAGGAATTCCATGAGGAAAATATCTCTAGTGAGTTTGCTGAAATTTCACTTCAAATTAGTTCCTCTTCCTTCATGGCATGAGCCGAAATTTTCCAGCTTGTTGTACCTTCAAATGTCGAACTCCTTAGCTCTCATTTCCTTCCAAATGCTACCAGAAAAATGGCCTTAAGATCAGCTTAAAACATAAATTATTTCTGCCATTTTCGAGCTGCACAAAAGGTGTGCAAAACCTGTGAAAAATTCTAGGCAAATCGCTACTTTGGAGGTCCAAAACCAAGCTGATTTCTTCCAGATTTTGTGCAACACCTTAGCCATGTTTTTCCTCCATGAAGAAGGCTGGAAACCAGCCTTGAATACCCCTAAAACCCCCCTTCCAGCTCGCTGTAAAATGGCTGGAAGTAGCAGACGAAAATCTGCCAGAAAATCACTGTGCAGCGAAATTTCTGGGCAGAAATTTGTCCAACTTGTTTCCTCTTCCTCTTCCAGCCGAAACACTAACCCTAATCTGTCAAAACCTTCCTTAAACCTCCATAAACAGAGCTCCATTGATCCCCTTAAACTTCTGCACGAAATTCCATCAATGGTTGTCCGAAAATCTCTCCAACAAATCCCTGCAATTTAGCTTAATTACTTTCCAAAATTCCAGCCATCTTATTTAGCAACCTTCCATAATATTTTGCTCAATTGACCAGACTTCTTCTTCATCATTGTGCACCTTACTTTCGGCCACCATAAGCCTCCATAAGCCAGCATTAATCCCATGAAATTCTGTTCAAACAGTCAGCCATGGCAGACTCCAAAGCTGTCCAACAATCAAGATATTCTTGGAATATTTAGTTTCCAAATTCACTTCCTAAAAATATTCTTCAAAGATTGTAACAACTAACCTTTCCTTTTCCCTTCCAAATCAAAGAAACAACTTCCTAAACCCTACAGAAATTCGTCCAGCCCCATCTCTCACAGAAAATTTGGCAGCTGCAAATTCCTTCCCTCTCTCTCTCGATTTTCTGCAATCATCAAGAACACACACACTACACCAAGAACACCTACTTCTTCTCTACACCTAATACCCCTCCAAACCATCTCAAATCCCCTCAAAAACTTCCAGATTTGATCTACACATTGCTGTGAATCCATCAACACCGTTGTTAACATCAAACTCCTCCAAACATCTTACTACTTCGAATCAAAACCAGAAATTTCTGTTAAGGTCAAGAACACCATCAAGGTAAACTTATTCTAGCAACTTCATCTTCTCTAACCTTGATCTCTAATGAGAACCTATGCGAATAAACATACTAATGATTTCTTTTTCTCTCTCTCTCTCTCTCTCTCTCTCTCTCTCTCCTCTCTTGGCCGAATGACTTTTTCTCCCATGAACATGCTTTCGCCATCTCCCATGGACAAAGTTAGACATCTAGGAGTTGAGATCTACTCTAAACTCCTTCAAAGCATTCATCAACCAAGTAAGTCCCTTCAACCTTTCTTTTAAACCCTAGATTCATGTCTCTACGATGATGTTGTTAGAAGGTGGAGGGCGAGGGGATGAGTATATATATATTGTTGAGATTGAAGTATGAATATATGTATGATTGTGAAGGAGAGGGGATTTATGCATGGAAGGATTGTCTTGGATGATTATATGATGATTTGAGGTTGATGCATGTCATATGTAGTATTTGTGATGAAGTATGCTAGAGATTATGTCACCTTTGGTGAATAGGATTTATATTCATGTTGGACTATTGAAGCCATGATCATATTTATGCTAGTAAGGGTTAGATCATATTTTGATAAATTGAGATCTATGCTTGTATGCATGATTTGGATGATTTGATGAATTGAAGGGTTGTATATGTTCATGTTTGTGGTTAGCCATAAAAATATATTCATGATCTAATTATCCCTAAGCTAATCTTTATTTCATTAATAAAATATTTAATAATATGATTTTTCTAGTAAAAATTTGAAAACCATGGGAAAATGTGGATTTGGCCTTTTATACAAAATAGTGATATTTTAGTCAAATAAATAATAGTTTTTGCTAGAAAAATAAAATATATAGATATTATAATATCAAATAAAGCCTTTTGTGAAAATAATCATAATAGGTAAAATATTTATTATTAAAATTTAATTATTATCTTTTAATCAAACCTATTAAAATTTATTTATTATTTTTCAAGCAAGACTCATTAAAATTTATTTTCAACTAATTTTAACTATCAATTATTTTCTAGCAATTAATTATTAATAAATTATTATTTTACCTAGTACCACCTAGGACTTTTCATCAAATAAACTCTAAATTATTTTAGCAAGATTTAAACCTTCAACATATTGTACCTAATTTTCCAAACTCTGGTTATTTTAATATCAAACTAGATTTATTTTATAAACCCCTTTTATTTATTATCGAGCCTTAAAGCTTGGGACACTAGGGACATGATTGTAGTAAGTTGAGTTAGTTTTATTTGTGAAAGTGAATCTTGGCTTGAGTTTGATTGTGGTTTGTATTTACCCTATGCGGGTCAGGTCAGCTATTGGAGACCTTTGTTGTGAGCAAGGATTAGGTAAGCTCCTGCATAAAACCTGTTTGATGTAAAATGTTTATTATGGCAAGTCAAGTGTAGAGTGCATGGACACTCATTTATGTAAAGACAATTGAGGGTTAAATCCTTTCTTATTTCAAGCATTTGAATTATTTAAAAGCCAACAAGTAGATTTACTCAAACTCAAACTCTTTCTAAAACTGATTTTGTTAAAGACTTTGGAAAACCCATAAATTGCCATTTTCAAGTGGAACTGTGTTTTGTTCATTTTCTTCCCAAGTGGGATATGTTACGTTGAGTACTCAATGGGGGTAGGCTGGTAGTACTAGTTTTGAAGAGTAAGAGTGAGTCTTCTGGCAGGAAGCCACCTCCAGAAGATAAGCTCAACTTAGAGAAACGTCAGTACTACTTAGTCAAGCCGGTCCGAGCTAGCAGTTTGTTTTATTTCAGTCAAGTGACTGTGTTTTGCCGGAATGGATACCCGGTTGTTGTTTGGGTATAGAGAAGGAGGAGTATCTTGCCCGGTAGGCCGATCACCTACCTTTTGTCAGTCTGCACAAAGTGTCGGCATTCTGACCGGTTATGGGGCCCAACGTGTGGTAACCCATAATCCTTTCTTTTGAGTGGTTGATCTTATAAATTATGTATGGCTGGATAAGCCAAAACGCCACTCTTGCTTTTGAATAATGTTTGATGCTTGCCAATATTTCTCTTATAAAGGTTTTACACTTTGCATCCACTAACTGTTTTCACTAAACACCCAAAGCACACACGGACTTACTGAGATTTCTGTCTCATCACCTTTTTATCATGATTTCAGGTGGATCCTGATGTGGGGTCGAGTAGCTAGTAATATCTGCCTTGGAAGAGAATGTGTCTTTTGATTTTATGTATTGCTTTGGGGAGACGAGAGTGGATAATTTTATTTATGGATTTGTTTCCTTTTGGGAATTTATGGATTTATTCTTGGGTTGTAATAAATCTTAAGTTGAAGTATTATTTTTATTATTTTTATTCCACTATTTTATTTGTGTGATCTCGTTATAAAGACCCCTTGTCCTTTGGACGAGGCGACATCCCCGGCCCCGACGAGCCTAGGTAGCGGGGTGTTACACATAGACTCAACCTCGACTTTTATTGCTTCATGCCATAGATTTGCATCGACATTAGCAATAGCTTTCTCGTATCTAATGGGGTCTTGTTCCTGATGGTCGGAGACCAACTCAAAAGCTTCTCCAATCTATCTCTCCGGAACCCTAAACACTCTCCCACTACGACGAAGCTCCATTTGTACAAGCTCTTGAGGCTGTGCCTCTTCTTATTCCACAATTAGGTCAGAAGAAGTTGATTCCGTAAATAACCTCTTCTCAAATTCCAACCTAGTTGAACTTTTCGCGAAAATACTTTGATCATCTTCTAAGTATCTAGCATTGGTACTGACTAGTACCTTCTGCTCCTTAGGATGATAAAAGTAACTACCCTTTGTCCCTTTTGGATACCCAACAAAATAGCATAATTATGATCTTCGTTCCAACTTATCTCCCTTGACCAGTACCTAAGCCGGACAACCCCATATCTTGAGATGATTTAAACTTGTTTTACGCCCAGTCCACATTTCATAGGGAGTCTTAGGTACTGACTTGGAAGGTACCAAATTCAGAATGTATGTCGTTATTTCCAAGGCATATCCCTAAAAAGACACTGGAAGAGTAGCATGAGACATCATGCTCCAGACCATTTTCATCAATGTCCTGTTCCTTCTCTCAGCTACTCCGTTCTGCTGGGGTGTCCTCGGTGCAGAGAGTTAGGATACTATCCCATGATGTGCCATTTAGTCCTTGAATTCACCCAGGAGGTACTCTCCACCATGATCCGATCATAAAGTCTTGATTAATTTATCTGTTCGACGCTCTACTTCAGCCTTAAACTCCTTGAATTTATCAAAAAAGTCAGACTTGCGCCTCATCAGGTAAATATAACCAAACCTTGTACAATCATCCGTGAAAGTAATCAAGTACTCAAAACCTCCTCTAGCTGGTATAGACAAGGGACCACACACATCGGTATGAACAAGACTCAATATTTCCTTGGCTCTATCTGCCTTCGGTGTAAATGACCTTTTGGTCATCTTTCCCATCAGGCAGGATTCACACTGAGGCCAATTTTCCGATCTCAATGAACCCAAAATCCCATCATGTATTAGCCTTTGAATCTTGGTTAAGTTGATATGACCCAACCTCAGATGCCAAAGGTATGAGTCATTGACATTGGTCTTTCTCTTCTTAGTTAAAGGCTCAGATTGAGCATTATTTGATTGATTGTTAATAGGGTTTAAGAATAATAGATTTCCATACATGTGCCCAGTATATAAAATTTCTCCATTTCTTCTGATAGAAATACCAGAATGGAAAAAGACAGAATATCCTTGATTTCATTATTTTGCAACTAAAATCAAATTCTGACGAAAACCAGGTACATATAAAATATCTTTTAAAACTACTATTCTATTCCAATCAAAATTAAGATCCATCTCTCCCACTGTAAGGGCCCAAACTTGTACTCTATTTCCCACGCGTAGTCTATGTTCGCCCTTCTAGAGTCTTCTAATTTTTCTAAACCTCTGCAAGAAGTTACAGATATGATCAGTAGCTCCTAAATCAACAATCTAAGTGAAAGTTGATCTAACCATTAATATAGACTCTAGATAGAAAACATTACTAGTAGGGTTTTTCTTGGCTTGAAGATCTGGACACTCCTTTTTCCAGTATCCCTTCTTTCCACATTTGAAGCACTTGTCATTTGGTTTGTCTTTGGGTTGGGTCTTGGGCTGGGTTGCTGCTTTTCCCTTCTTCCTTTTGAACTTTCTGGGCTTAGGCCTAGTTTTTGAGGAAGAAACCTTAGCAATCATGGCTTTTGATTGAGGCTTCATGACCTTCTCTGCCATCTGGAGTTCCTTCATTAACTCAGTAAAACTTATATTCAACTTGTTCATATTGTAATTCAACTTGAACTGAGTAAAGGAACCCGGTAGAGACTCGAGAACCATATCCACTTAGCTCTCAGGGTCAATGACAGCCCTTAAGATTTCCGCTTCCTCAAAAACAGCAATCATCTTAAGCATGTGCTCTCTGACTGATGCTCCCTCAGCCATCTTACCGTTGATTATAGTTCGAAGAGCTTCCTGCCTTGCAGGTCGACTCTTATCTGCGAACATAGTGGCCAATGACTGACTAATATCATACGCAAAAATCATGTGTTCGTGTTTTGACTGGAGTACATTAGACGAGGCTAACATATAGCAGTGTGCTATTTCATCAGCCTTCTTCCATGCCTTCTCAGCTTCTCGCTCTTCGGCGGTGGAACCTTCCTCGATCACAGGGCAAATTTCGTAAAGGACATACTTATACTCCTCGGCTATGAGTATTATGTCTAGGTTCCTCTTCCAGTCCACATAGTTTGGTCCCGTTAGCTTATTTTCCCTGAGAATAACGGCCAATGGACTAAAAGAACCTCCCACCATTTCTAAAAAAATTGAAAAATAAAAGAAAGGATTTAGTTTGTAAAAACAAAATAAATATGTGCACTTTATCCTTATTATCAAAACTGATAATAATCGATTCGGCTATTAGGAAAACTGACATAGCTTCTTGAGAAGATTAACAGTTCCCTAAGCTAAGCGTATTAACCACCACAAATTAATTTCCCTTCTAGGTAATAATCTAGAGGATAACTCCATCGAGGGGATGGTTGTTTCCTCTCATTTTCTATAGACATACCTCGCACTTATAACCTCCAACATAGGCTGGCCGATTATAGTACGTGTCCCGAGTTATTAATTACATCCTTTTATTAGATCTAGATCTTTGTAGTATCCCCATCCTATACGAGTTCACTTCCAGGGTAATGCGAGGGGACCCACGATCTCTAATAAGGATCGTGATGGAAGCCGTGGGGCCGTTGGAACCCCTCTCCCACTTAGTCTTTTAAAATAAAGGTTTTTTGAAAAATAACCTTTTAAAAATTTCCATTAAGTTTTTTCTTAACTCAAAAAATAAAATATCTAAATCCATTAAAATCTCTTTTCAAGGCTTATATTTGTTGGGAATATACCCTCTTAGACTAGTTTTCTGAAGAAAATATCGAATATGTTAATAAAAGAATTTATTTTTCAGAAATCGTTTGTGAAATAATTTTCTTTATTTGTGTACAATTTCGTTTAGAATAGACCCATTGTGTGTAAATAAGTGATCTATGTGAATGGAGGTCTTTTATAGTAAGGTATGGATCATGGGTTATTTAAACACATAAACAGTTATTCTTAACCGATTGATGAGAATGGGAATCTCTTCATGTTTAGGTTATTATGTTATGAGTTCCAAATAGGGAATGTCTTACCTTTAGCCAGTGAGTAGTCCACTCACTTCATGACATAAGCGTATTTCGAATACGTAGAACAGGACCTGTAGTAGTGGTTTTTAAAAAGTACTATATGGTAAAAACCTAGACTACTACCGTTATAGCGTGGACTAGTACTCTATGACTTGAGTATGAGTTGGTGGTCTGGCGAAGCTGGAAGCATATGCTTTGATATGCTATAGTTGAGGTTCTATCGGAGGGCCAATATACTTGCTTGTTGGGTATGTGTGACTAGAGTTAAGACAGACTTGTACAAGATAGTTTCTACACTATATCGCCCCTTGTGGTTGTCCGGATGATCTAAATATCCAAGGCTCTGGGAAACGTGACTTGGATGTTTGCTTTAGGGTAGCTCCCTTGGAAAGCAGAAACACTCAAAGAAGTCGTGGATCATTGGACTAGAAGCCTAATGATGGTAGATGTCATTTAGAGAGGTGTTAGTACACTTCTTCCTCTCTAAATGTACGGCGATGTGTAGAGGGGTATTTTAGTCATTTCACTTGTAGGTCGAAGACTTTGCTAATGCAGCATTGTCCTTGGGGTTAATATTTCCTTATGGTGATATTAGAAAATATTTAAAATGCAAAATATATCTATTTATATAGTGGGGGTATTTTGGTCATTTTAGTAGCCAAGGCGATGTGTCTTTTTGGTCCTCGGAATAGCCCGTAAGTTCTAATTAATTTTTGAGTTGAGAAAATGATCTCAGTTGAGAGATTTTTATTTTATTCAGGAAGTCAAATTTATTATTGCACTGGAATAAAATAAATGGAGAGAAATTTATTATCCGGATTAATAGGTTAATTAATTATTCAGGTCCTGGGTCCAGTTTGAATAATTAGAAAATTAATCGGGACTTAAACTAAAGGAAAATAATTATTACTTAATTATTTATTAGGTTATTTATTTAATTAAATCCCAAGAAATAAATAATTAAAGTTTAATTATTTTTTGGTTCATTTGGGTTCATTAATTATTTATTGGGTTAAATCCCAAGGAAAATAATTAATGTTTATTATTTTGAGCTTTTCGGGTCCAAGGAAAATAATAAATATTATTTTGGTTCAATAGCCTGGACCATAGGATTTTTCCGGACACAGTTTAGAAGAGTTTAAGGTGAAGCCAAAAATTATTTTGTAAATAATATTTAGGTATTAAATTCCGGGAATATTATTTTTATCAAAATAATTATTTTTGGTTTCATGACTCTTGGTTTTCTGTGTGGAAAAATAAAATAAAAGGAAAAGGAAAAAAATAAAATATTTTTTCCAGAGGCTCTTGGCTCTCTCTCTCCCTCTCATGTGGCTTTTGGTTTTCTAGCATGTGGCTTTTGTTTTCTCTAACAGAAGAAGCCATGCTTTGAAGACGGATGGCCAGTAAGTCTGTGAAAAAAAAACTGAAAGGCTTTTCTCTTCCAAATGTGTGCTCACTGACTGGTAAATTAGGTTGAGTCATTTCCGTGAACTGGAAAACAAGGATTCACTGGAGTGTTCATTCTCACCAGAGGAGAAGGAAGAAAGGATGAAGTACACTGGTGATCATGGACGGATGAAGAAGAAAGTTGTTCTTCAGGTTCAACCGTTCTTCAAGTTTTAAGGCTCCAAGAGGTATGTATTCAAGCCACCATGTTGTGCCAATACTCTGTGAAATGTTCATGTTCTCCATTTTTGTCCACTGAAGCATGCTCTGTAAATATGTTCAATCCTTCAAGTGGTATCAGAGCATGAATTTGATTGACTTAGGGAGCATGATAGTTAATAAAAATGGAGAAGAACATTGTTTAGAGCTTAAATTTGTGATCCTTCGCTGTTGATGGTATGGGACGTGTTCTCTATAAATTTTCACAGAGCATTATGTGAAATTTAGTTTTTGAGTTTGAAATTTAAATGGGTATAGGCGGTTGTTGTTTTGGTTTGGATGAGTTTTTGTAATGAAAAATGTCCAAAAAAACCAAAGGAAGCAATCTGTGAAGAAATCGCAAAAGAAACAAACGCAGAAAACTTTCTGGAGAAGATGATACTGTTCCTAAGCCGCCATGGAGCCGAGCCGCGCCGCTAAATCTATGAGAGAAGCCGCTGTCAGCGAGCTGTTTAAGCCGAGCCAATTCCATGAAATCCAAGCCGAATTCATTTGAAATGTTGCAATTGAATTGCAATTGGTTCTGGGTCGCGCGCGGGTTAGCGGGGCCCCGGACGCGCGGATGCAAGAGCACACGCGGGCGGGTAGGCGGAGCAGGTTGCGGGTTCTCAGGCGGGCGGGCGCAGTTCGCGGGTTGAGGCAGCAAGTGATCCAATGCGTGCGGTGCACCGGAGCCGCGGTGGACCGCAAGCCATGTGGGCGCGGATCCGGTGCACTTGGACCGCAAGTAAAAAAAAAGTAATTTTTTTTTTAATTGGGTTCCATACCAGGCGAAGTTAATATTTTTGCAATAGTTTATATTCTTGAAATATATTTGCATGAAAAAATATTAGTAAAGGATTTTAGGATTAAATAAGATAATTAATTAATTAATTAATGTGTTTAATTCTATTTTTTGGCCACTTAGGTATAAAAATAGAAAAGCATAAAAACGTTTATTGTTTTCTGGCATGCTATTTATTTTGTGTACCTATGTGCACGGTTTCTCAAAGACCAAAGTCTTTGGGAATATTTATACAAGGAAAATATTTTTCTTTAAAAATTAAATGGTTATTTTAACTTGAACAAAAATTAATCCTTAGATATTTTTTCTCAAAGGATTTAATCCTTGGCATAGAAAATATGTTGGATTTGGATATTTTTGTAAGTTAAAATAGAAAGCCATTTTATTTTATTTTGCACAAGAAAATTTGTTTTGTTAAATAAAATTGAGACCAAAGTCTCGGAAAAGTTTTAATTGGAAAATTTTTGAAATCATCAAGTTTTAACTTAAATAAAATTAGTCCATGAAAAAATCTCTCAAATGATATAATCCCTAACATAGAGATTTTGATGGACTTGGATATTTTAATTTTAATTTAAAGGAGAACTTAATAGAAATTTCAAAAGGCTATTTTTTCAGAAAACTTTATTTTAAAAGACTAAGTGGGAGAGGGGTTCCAACAGCCCCACAGCTTCCATCACGGTCCTCATTAGAGATCGTGGGTCCCCTCGCGTCACCCTGTAAGTGAACCCATATAGGATAGGGATACCACAAGGATCTAGATCTAATGGAAGGATGTAATTAATAACCCAGGACACGTACTATAATCGGCCAGCCCATATTGGAGGTTATATTGCGAGGAATGCCCATAGGAAAAGAGAGGAAACGGCTATCCTATGATGGAGTTATCCTCTAGATCATTACCTAGAAGGGAAATTAATTTATGGTGGTTATTACACTTAGCTTAGGAAACTATTAATCGTTCAAAGAAGCTATGTCAGCTTTTCCTAAGAGCCAAATTAATTTCTATGCACAAATTTATTTTCACAAACTAAATCCTTTCTTTTATTATTCGATTTTTCGGAAATGGTGAGAGGTTCTTTTAGTCCTTTGGCCATTATTCTCCATGAGAATAAGTTAACGGGACCAAACTATGTGGATTGGAAGAGAAACCTGGACATAATACTCACGGCTGTAGAGTATAAGTATGTCCTTTACGAAACCTGCCCTGAAATCGGGAAAGATTTCACCGACGAAGAGCAAGAGGCTGAGAAGGCATGGAAGAAGGCTAATGAAATGGCACGTTACTATATGCTAGCCTCCATTTCTAATGTGCTCCAATCTAAACACGAGCACATGGCTTCTGCGTATGACATTAGTCATTCATTGGCCACTATGTTCACGGATAAGAGTCGGCCTGCAAGGCAGGAGGCTCTTCGAACTATAATAAACAATAAGATGGTTGAGGGAGCATATCTCAAGATGATTGCTGCTTTCGAGGAGGCAGAAATCTTAGGGGCTATCATTGACCCCGAGAGCCAAGTGGACATAGTTCTCGAATCTCTACCGGGTTCCTTTACTCATTTCAAACTAAATTACAATATGAACAAGTTAAATATGAGTTTGACTGAGTTGATGAAAGAACTTTAGATGGCAAAGAAGGTCATGAAGCCACATTCAAAGGCCATGATTGCTAAGTCTTCTTCCATAAGAACTGGGTCCAAGCCCAGAAAGTTCAAAAGGAAGAAGGGATACGCAGTAACTCAGCCCAAGACCCAGCCCAAAGACAAACCGAAGGGCAAGTGCTTCAAATATGGGAAGAAAGGACACTGGAAAAAGAAGTATCCAGATCTTCAAGCCAAGAAAAACCTCACATGTAATGTTCTCAATCTAGAGTCTATATCAATGGTTGGATCAACTTCCACTTGGATTGTTGATTCAGGAGCCATTGATCATATCTATAACTCCTTGGAGGGGTTTAGAAAAATAAGTAGACTCAAGAAGGGCGAACATGGATTACGCGTGGGAAATGAAGCACAAGTCTGGGCCCTGCAGTGGGAGAGCTGGATCTTATTTTTTATTATAATAATAAAGTGGTTTTAATAGATATTTTATATGTACTTGGTTTTCATCAGAATTTGATTTTAGTTGCAAAACTTATAAATAAATGATATTTTGTATCTTTCTATTCTGGTATTTCTATCAGTAGAGATGGAGGAATATTATGTACTGGGCACATATATGGAAATCTATTCTATTTAAACCCTATTAATTATCAATCAACATGATTGTCATGTTGAGTCATTCGGTATTAAATACATGAATGATTGGCTCTAGTGCAAGTGGAAGTTTGTTAGTGTTGTGCCCTAGAGGCAATCACTTGTACATTATATATGACATATTTTATTTTAATAAAAAGGCATTATTTATCTTATAGTTTCCTTTTGTTTACTTTAAGTAATATAACTGTTCGATAAAGTCCCTACTACAACACTGTGTTTAGGAAATCATGATAGAGATCATGATATGAGATTCCTACTACACTGGATGGTGTTAGTACTTAAATAGTCCCTAGTCATAGTATTAATGAGATAGGACATCATTAATGCGTTAAGACTAGCATGTGTTAGACTTCCTGATTTGATTAGACGGTGGTTCTTATAACTGTGAGTATTGAGATACTCAAAGTTAACACATGGATGCTTGTTAATGGAACAAGTTCATTGGACGACTTAACTTTGAGATAATCATATGGATAACTATTTAGTGCCAATGATATAATCTCAATATAGCAAATGTGCAAATATCCTTAGACTTGAGATCTCCAAGGTACTTTGTTTGTTGAGTTTTGTATTTTGATTCCAATCTCTGGAGCTCGATCAAGGGTCGCCTATGGGATGGATATTGGGTACATTGTGAGGTAAACGAAAGTAGTTGAGAGGGTCAATAAAGGATTCACCACTCCTAATAGTAGAGGTGAATATATTACGACCACTTGTAGGAATTACTACTCGAAAAGTCCTTGGCCAAGGCGATTGTGTATTGAAAACAGTTCCAATTGATACACATCTAGAGTAGTGGGTTTCTGGTACAAGTACTATTGTATTCGGGCCAGAATTATTTCTAGAGGGAGTTGGCACTAATTCCGTACTCCAAACCGAATAAAATATTGTATGGTGAAAGGAGTTAATTACACTGAAGTTTGTTGTTGAAGGGTTCATGTCAAGCCACTTGACTTCCTAGAGTCTTGGGTGGTCATGATGTATTGCTAGATACCGCTCATGATCTGGGAATATGGGTTTATTAATTGATTAATTAATAAACCAATCATGATTAGAATTAATAGGATTAATTCTAATTAATTATGGATTATTAATCTCAAAGACGTTTGGATTAATTCATATTCTCTACCAATTGACTGGGAAACCTAATAGGTCACATACAATAGAGGATTATATACTCAAGATGTTATTTGATAACATTGTGGGGTTGATTGAGAGAAAGAAAAGTTGTTGTGGATAAATTATAATTAGTTATAATTTATAGTACAAGTTGTAATTGTGAGAACTTGATATTTCCAATTACAATTAGGGAATTCTAATAGGATTAGAATTCCCAGTTTTGGGAAGGGAATTTCGTGTGATATATAGTAGCTAATAACACACGAAAAACCCTAGCCAATAGCTGAACAACACACAAAAAGAAACAACAGCTACGAACTTTTTCTCTTCTTCTCTCTCGATTTGATCTTAAAGAGGAACCCTAGCCGCCACTTAGAATTTCTGCTAGCACAGAAAACTACGTGTTTGAGTATTCCTCTGTGTGGATTACTATTAGAGATAATCACATACTGTGATTATAGTAGGTAGACGTTCAACTCATATGGAGGTTGATTACAAGGATTGCTGGATCGTGCCTCAACTTGCAGAAGAAAATTTTGTTCTTCGCACGATCACCCAAAGGTAAAAGCTGTTACCTTTACTCTCTTTATGTGTTGTTTTTCACACATAAAAGAGCTCTGGGAGGGTATCTCATTTTATTTTCCGCTGCACCGTATAGGATGCGAGTTTGAGATACCTAACAGGTTGTGCACTAGTATAGAGGCGGTGCCTCAATTTTTGTGCGCTTTTTTAGCAATTTCAGAGTTTTGGTATTTTTCTACTTCTATTCGGCCAGAAACCTTAGAGGGACGAATTTAAGACTTCTAAAGCCTAAAAATAGAGGAAAAAACACAAGTTAAGGGGATGAATTCAAGAAGCAAAACACAAAATCACTCAAGTTCAAGGAGGAATTTATCAAATCAAGGAGGATTGTAGAAGAGAGTCTACAAAAAAAGAAGAAGGCGGCTTGTCTATGAGTCCTTTCTTTTAACTTTGTTTTCTTTTCTTGAACAATGATGTATTAATTATTTTATTGTAATATGACATTGTTTTCAATATTCTTGATTTTTAGAGTTACTTTAATCTGGTGATTAATTGATTGTTATTCTTGGTATTTAATTACTTATGCTGATTACGAGATTAATTTGGTGTTTTTGTCTATTAACTTGCTTAGAAAAATGGTTGATGGTGGTCTCAATTCATTAATTTCATATTTGTTGTCTATTAACTTACTTGGAAAATGGATTAATTGCTAAGCACTAGGTAATTAAAGGTTAATTGATGTCTGCCAGGATATGGATTCATTGGTTAATTTCATGTTTTAAATTTGCCAGGATATGGGAATTTAATCAAGGATGGTGTTTAATGCATCTTTTGAGTGAATTAGTTGAGACATGATATGTGATGCTAATTTGTCTAGAGGATAATGATTTCATGGATTGGAAAAGAAGTAAATCTATCTTAACATTTTATGATGCCAAGAGAATGATTAGTTATGATAATGATTGGGTACTTTAAGGTCATGTTTGTCAAAATAATAGTTTGAGTTACATAATTCTCCATCATTGACATGTATATATTCTTTTATTTTATTTTATTTTATTTTTTATTGTTTTTCACTTTATTGAATCGATTAAACAATGAAAGAAAAGTGATTAATACATACTTGTTCCTTGAGGATCGATACTTGTTTTAAACTCTATGCTATACTTAATGATGAGTACGCTTGCTCATATGTGTAATTTGGGGTTAACGTTTTAATTTAAATTTGATTAGGAATGTGCTTATTTTTATAAGATTTTTTATACCCCAATGCATACATATCATAGCCATATCTGCTGAAATCATCTGTAAATATAATGAAGTACTGAAATCCTCCTCTAGCATGTGTATTCATTGGTCTACATACATCAGTATGTATTAGGTCCAATAAATCAGTTGCCCTTTCATTTTGTCTCTTAAAAGGCACTTTAGCCATTTTGCCTAATAAACAAGAATCACATGTTTCATAAGATTCTAAATCAAACAAATATAGAAGCCTTGTTATATGTTTCTCGTTTATATGACCCAAACAACAATGCCAGAAATAAGTCTAATTTAAATAATTAGATTTCAATCTCTTAGTATTAATGTTATAAATAGACTTGCTCGAAGATCTACGAAGATTGAGAATATAGAGCCCATTTGATAATGAGACATCTCCATAAAAAAATGCCATTTTTATTAATGGAAAAAATGTTATTCCTAATAACAAATTCAAAACCTTCTAAATCTAAATAAGAAACTAAAATAATATTCCTACTCATAACAGGAATATAAGAACAATCATTCAGTTCTAAAACAAGTCCACTGGGCAAAATTAATTCAAAAGTTCCTACAGCTACTGCAGCAACTTTTCTCCATTTGCAACTCATAGGTCCACCTCACCTTTTGCCAATGCTCTACTCCTTTTTAGACTCTGCATATTTACACAAATGTGATATTCAACCGGTATCCACTACCCATGAATCAGAAGTAGATAAATTAATTTCTATAACATAAATACCTGAAGTGGCAGTCTCACTGTCCTTCTTCTTCTTTACTTCCAAATAGAGCTTGCAATTTCTTAACCAATGTCCCTGTTCTCCACAATGGTGGCAAGCTCCCTCATTTGGTGTTTTGGCCTTAGGTTTGGGTTTGAACTTGGACTTAGCCTTGTCCTTGCCCTTACTGGCCATGACTTTGCCTTTTTAGTTGTTCCTTTTTCCTTTCCCTTTTTGAACTATTAGAACACTAGAAGTATTTTTCTTAATATTCAGTTCAGCTTGTTTCAGCATCCCATGCAATTTAGTAATGGATTTCTCCATATTATGCATGTTAAAATTCATGACAAACTGGTCATATTCAGGAGGTAATAGGCCCAAGATCAAATCTGTGGCCATGTCATGATTAATAGGAGCACCAAGCTTTTCAAGATGATTAAGATAGCCCTTCATTTTAAGGACATGAGCATTTACCGAGACGCCAAAAACAATCTTGCATGCATTTAACGCCTTATGAGTTTCAAACCTCTTTTTTCGTGCTTACTCGTAGAACATTTCCTTGAGATGCACAATCATGTCATATGCCTCTACTTCTTCAAACTATTTTTGAAGTTCAGAGTTTATGGTTGCTAGCATGAGGCAAGTAACATTGTTGGAGTTATCTTTGTACTTACTATAAGCATCTTTTTCAGCTTTTAAGGCGCTATTTGTTGGAGCAAGGGGAATAGGATTTTCAAGAACATAGAGTTTTTTTTCTTACTTAAGAACGATTCTTAAGTTGCGTGTCTAATCAAGAAAGTTAGTCCCACTAAGCTTGTCTTTCTCGAGTAAAGATCGCAATGAGTTATTCCAACTATTCGTTGCCATTATCTACATACAAAATATGCAAAGTAATTAATTTTGAGGCCTTAATGAAAAACTCTCACTAAAAATATTTAAACTTTTGAAACTTCAACATTTTGATGTTTCTTAGTGGGTAAAAAAAATTTATAAATATTTTATTTTAATCATAAGTAAGCTTTGGCTTTAATCTTATAATTAAATAAAACTCAAATTTTAAATGAGATAGGCATCAAATGTCTTGGTTAAAATCTTATATAATGCCCTAGGCCCTAAACCATTTTGATAGCCCAGTTAAGTCAAACCATATCAAACATACAAAAAACTATTTTCCATCTTGTCTCACTTAGATAATCAAAAGCATCTTACTTTAGCAGGAATGACCATATGATGATCCAAGTAATAACAATTATTTTATTTTGGAAGGCATTTAACACTTAATTTTTTTTTTAAATAAAAATTTGATTGTAGTAAGCATGAAATAAACATATCAAATATGTATATAAGACATAACTAAAAGTGAGATAGCATGGCCCATAACCTATGTTGATCATCACGAGCAAAGTGAAGGCTTAGGTGGTCAATCTAGGTATATGAACTCCTTGAGTATTCTCTAATGCCTTGACCATACTCGTCCTTATTTGTAAATGTAGGTCACCGTCTTCTTTTACATTGGATAGTAAAATTAAAATAATTCATATTCTAGGAAAGTAATACAATTTTACAAAAAACGATTTTTTCATTCTCTCAGTAAATGAGATTTTGCCTTCTGACTTCCGAATATTAATCAGATTAACGTTCGAACCCCTTAGTAACCATCACCGTGAATTTTCATGTTACAGACAATCTACGTTCCCTTTTAACCATATTGATACAGATAACAAATTATCATAGCAGATTAATACAAACAATTTGCAACATAGAATGACGAATAGCATGCTTACGATACCATATCATATTAAAACATACCAGTTTACAGACAATCTGTAAATCATCTGGTCTCTGTTCAAACAACTAAGACGCACAGATTAAACCTAATTCAGGCAATCCACATGCTAAGTATTCTAAAAATTACAATCATGTGAGTATGCTGATATACACCATTTAAATTCACATATATCATACATATATTCAACAATACGATTAACACAGATGAATCAACCTAATTGTTTAGCAAATTGCTCTGATACCACTGTTTAGGATTTGTGGACTCATAAAAGCGGAAAACATCCACGAATCCCTTCCGAGGATCCAAGTAAATGATTAAGAAGATCTAAGAATTACAGAATTACTTCTGTTCGGCGTAATCAAGATCCTTTGATTTTGATTGTGTTGTCGTACGTGCAATCCGAACGATCATCAGACGCTGCAGTATGTGAACGCCCTCTATCGGATACACATGGTGAACTAACTCGTTACCCTGAAAGTGCTAGCGCCTAGGGTTTGAGTCTTGTTTTTCTTTTTCTAGTGAATAGAGGCACGAAAATTTTTTAACAGAACGGCTCCCTTGAGAAGATGGCTAGGGTTTTCTTAAAACTTATCCAAACCTCTTACAGTACAACTCTGATAATATCTTATCATATTTTATTTTAAATTCAAATTAAATTAAAACTAATATAATAAGATTCTGTCATTATCTCGATAATTTAACTAATTAATTTACTGAGTCAGATTCTTACAATCTGGATATTATCCAGATACATTGAATGTGGATATATTTCTAGATTCATTGTATCTGGTAAATTTTTTAGGTCCGATTAACTTATACATATTTTCAGATTCATCGAACCTGGTTATCAGAAAAATAACCTAACAAGTTCGCTTATTATGTGACCCTATAGGTTCATTTAACACTGGCAGTGTGCCTAATTCACATTTAAATGGCCCACAAGTTATACGCTGTTTCTAAAAAAATATTATAACTATCTAGGTTAAATGAAGATCAGTGATCTCTTTGAACCAAACCATAATTTTATATTTAATCTTTTTGTCGCACGATATCCAGATTAAGCATAAGGCACGGAGCATGTCATCCTTATTAAGCTTAATCAATTATTTCTTGATCACATAGTAGACTATTCAAACAAATGATATCAATATCTTAGATTGATATATTTGAGCACGGCCATGCATTTTAACAATCTAACTTATCAAGGGGTCCATGGATATCTCTCCCATAATTGAGAGGGACAAATTCCTTCACTATCAATAATATTCCTCTCATTAATTTATTCTATATCCAATAGTAGTCTAATTTATTATCTGCTTAAAGACAACGTCAAAATATAGAATTTATCAAGTAGGAAACTATGATGAATTCAGGTCGAAGAACTTTTAATATCATTATTATATCATTATGGCTAGAAAGTACTTATGACATGTTCCATGAAGTACTCTTACATTGGGTCATCTCCAATACAATGTTCTCTAACATTTATTTATGTTTTGACTTGATATCACATATATCCATAACCAATAAAACATAACCATCAAATCACAAACATACTAATCTTAATTTATTATTGTTCCACTAATAATAATCGATTAGGGACAGTTTAAGAATAGTCATTGTATTGATTGTAGGGTTATACTATCAAGTCACATACTTAATGACCACAAAACTAAATACACTATTCATGGAAAGAAATGTTTCGTATTATTACATAATACATAACTACAATAGTATAAGTATAAATTGACTCTAGGGCATATCCCTAACACTTTCTTTTATCTTTGTTCTAACCTTCCCTAGTTTTCGAATCTTCCCTTGGTTTCTATCCTTTCCTTGGCTTGTTGTAATCCCTTTAGAAAGGTTTAAGAGTATCTTCCTTCTTGATGGGCATCTTGTTAGAAGTGTTTGGGTTTGGTAGAATAGTCCTAGCAAAAGTCCTCCGCTTTAGTTGCCTCTCAATCTTCATAGCCTTATGAACCATTTCCTCCAAACTTTCATAAGGATGCAATTCCACCAAGTTAATTGTCTCACTATTTAATCCTTCTTGAAATCTAGCCTTATTGCCCTAGGATCCTCATTGATATGAGCTTTCATCAACATCACTTCTACCTCCTTATGATAATTCTCTATACTTTTGTTTCCTTACTTTTAAGATTGGAGTCTTTGGTAGAGGTCATAGTAATAATGGTGAGGAACAAATCTCGCTCTCATTATGTCCTTCAACAAGTTCCAAGTCGTTACGGGTTCCACCATCAATTGCCTTCTTTGAGTACTAACTTGTTTCCACTATACCAATGTATACTTTATATACCAAAAGATAGCCAACCAAGAGGGGGCATATTTTATCCAATAGCGAAGGGTTTGAACAAAGGTTTCCAGATGGATGGGGTGGGGTATTAGTAAATCTAACACAAAATTAAAATGTGAAAATTGTCCTCTAAGGAAGGAGATATTGAATCAGTGGATAGTAAATTAGGAGATTTGAATATCCTTTCCGTTCTTCAAAAGACATTAATCATATCGAAATTGGAATTTCCACAATAAATGAAAATCCTCTAATATCATTTTAGAATACAAATTGTTGTTGTGCCCAGAAAATTGATTTTGGTTAGAATCATTAACATAAATAAAAAGAATGATTATGTTGATACATTCGAGTAATTAATCATTTCACAATAAGGAAACTGGATTTATTGTCGTAACCTAGACTTTCCACCAATAAAATAGCTCAATTTAAACTTTGGTTATGAGCAAATACATAAATATAATCTTGAAAGATAAGTGGATATAGAAAGTTAGGTTGTTGAGATCTATCAAGTTGTAAATATAGAACCTTTCATTATAGGTATCACACTTAAAGAATATTTCCATCGTACTCTCCTATTCAAAGTAGGATTCGAGATCACTCTTCCCATAAAAATATAGGCACTTTCATTTTAATATGGTTTAACTTCCTTTCTTCTTCATTTCTCTCTCCTACCTTCTCTATTTCCTATCCCTCTATTTTGTTCCCCCTTATACAATTCACCAACTCCTTCAAATTCTCGTTCTAACACTATACCAAAATTAACGATTAGTGGTGCACCCACTAATGTCACATATTATTTAATTTTGATCATGCATAATATTTTATGACGTATTTCATATAATCATATTAATCGTCATCTTTTCGATGTTGTTAAAGATATATGGTGACGATATAAATATTTTATCACAAATTGATAAATAATACATAACGTATCATAAGAACGTCACGCTATAACTATGCTTCTATGTCGTTTAATTTTATCATAAAATAACTTATAAATTACCACAAAATATCTTTGAGCGTCGTAAAATATTAATAGATATTCAACTATTCATAACAAAAATAAAAAACACCACACTAATAAGTGATATATTTACCGTCACCTATTATTAAAAGATAACGTCACCAAATACCATAAATTATCACAAAATATGAGATGTATATTCAATTATTAATAAAAAAAAAATGAAAACATCATACGAATAGATGGCTTAATTTTTGCCACACGAAAATGTCACATGAGCAGATGACTTAAGATTTAGAAATTCATTCTTTCCCCTGCAAAGAACTTTTCACTAAATAAACAAATGATTATATAGTAGCTAAGCAAGGATATCAGTATCAAGCATATCCTACGTTTTACGTGTCAACTAAGGTCTACTAAAAAAACAAATTTTTCTTCAACTGGAAACAACTATTGGAGCTCCTCTGCCTCAGTAGAGCTTTGATGGTTAAAACATAAAAGCAGCTTCCATACTTGAGCTTCGCAATAGCCCCCAAAAGATAGGTTAGCGTTCTCAACATGTGCGCATCAATAAAAAGCATTCTGACTATTAAGTCCTCATTTCATTAGAAGAATCTAGTTTTCTATCCCGCTGAACAACCCAAGGAACAAATGCCAACCACGACTATGTCGCAGGCCAAAGCTTATGTTTGAAGAAGAGTTTGAGGCGCTTGATTTAAAGACTGCTGAAACAAGGTCATTCGTAGTATCTTCCTCTATTTGCATAGCTCTTGAAGCCTTTTCTGTGTTTTTGAATACCTTTTTTCTACAGGTTTTTCTGCCTTAGTTTCTTTGACGGATGGGCTTTCTTGAAGAACTCAAATGATGAGGGAATTTATGCTTAACCAGATGTTGTTGCCGATTTTGTAGCTCTTCAACTTAACACCACAGTCTTCTACAAGGAATTCATACTGCCATTACCAAAGAATTGGAATATATGTAATAGGGAGTCAGAAGTAAAATTATCACAGCAAAAGCATGGAACAGATACACATTCCCTCTTACCCTAGATATCATTCTATTACTTAATCAAAAAGAACGACTGGTGAGGCTTAATCATATATACATGTATCAACCATGCCATTTTTCAAATTATAAAGGAAAGGAATTCAACTTTGTTCTATCTCTATTCAATAATACAACATTAAAGGTTGATATCCAAAAGAAAATATTACCATAGGAAAACCACGAGCAATTTTTGCTTGAAAAAGAGAATCATGGACCTCAGATACATGAATACAGCATTCACCTGTTCTCCTGATCTTCTATATTGCGAATCTGCTACTTCTCTTCTTCAGTTAAATCAAATGGATAAACAAAATCTGTGTTATCATGAAAACTTCACATCTTTAGACACACTATTGATCACACCTCACAAAAGTATCCACTTCTCAATTTTATTATGCTTTAGCTATGAAATAAATAGCCATTAGTCATAAAAGAAATTCATGTTTAGTAAAACATGCTATCACCCGCCGCCCCCTGGCAAATAACTTCCAAGAAATGGTTGCCACTATCTGCGTACTAGCAAACTTGAATCTTTTTTATTTAGTTTAATATTAGTTGACATTTTACCAAAGAGACAGACATTGAAAATCACAAAAATAATGCCAAATCTCTTGAAACAATGTTTTGTAACACCCCGCTACCTAGGCCCGCCCAGGGCCGGGGATGTCGCCCTATCCAAAGGACAAGGGATCTTTATAACTAGGTCACACAAATAAAATAGCAGAATAAAAATAAAAATTTACTTAAAATTTATTACAACCCCAGAATAAATCCAAGATTAAATCCAAGACTTCCTAAAAGAAAAACAAATCCATAAATGAAATCATCCACTCTCAACTCCCCAAAGTAATACAAAAAAATAAAAGACAACATTCTCTTCCAAGGAAGATAACACTAGCTACTCATTCCCACAGCAGAATCGACCTGAAATCATGGTAAAAAGGTGATGAGACAGAAATCTCAGTAAGTCCGTGTGTACTTTGGGTGTTCAGTGAAAACAGTTCGTGGATGCAAACTGTGAAATCTTTATAAGAGAAATATTAGCAAGCAATAAACATTAGTCAAAAGAAAGAGTGGTGTTTTCCTCTTTTTGAAACCATACAAGTGCACAACAAAATCAACCACTCAAAAAGGGTGGTCATGGGTTACCACATGTTGGGCCCCATGTCCACATGGTTAGTATGCCACACTTTGTGCATACTGCCGGTCAGAATGCCGACACTTTGTGCAGACCGACAAAAGGTAGGTGATCGGCCTACCGGGCAAGATACTCCTCCTTCTCTATACCCAAACAACAACCGGGTGTCCATTCCGGCATAACACAGTCACTTGACTGAAATAAAAACTGCTAGCTCGGACCGGCATGACTACGTAATACTGACGTTTCTCTAAGTTGAGCTTATCTTCTGGAGGTGGTCTCCTGTCAGAAGACTCACTCTTGCTCTTCAAAACTAGTACTACCAGTCTACCCCTGTTGAGTACTCAACGTAACGTATCCCACTTGGGAAAAATGAACAAAACATAGTTCTACTTGAAAATGGCAATTAAGGTTTTCCAAAGTTTGGGGCAAAACTGGTTTTAGAAAGAATTTTAGGTTTTGAGTAAAACCGCCCCTTGATTTGTAAATAATTTATTTGTCTAAAATGAGAATGAAAATAATCCTCAATTGCCTTTACAAAAATGAGTGACCATGCACTCTACATTTGGCTTGCCATAAAAAAAAAATCATTTTTCATCAAACAGGTTTTATGCAGGAGCTTACCTGATCCTTGCTCACAACAAAGGTCTCCAACAGCTGACCTAACCCCGCATGGGGTAAATACAAACCACAATCAAACTCAAGCCAAAGATTCACTTTTACAAATAAAACTAACTCAACTTACTACAATCATGTCCCTATTGACCCAAGCTTTAAGGCTCGATAATAAATAAAAGGGTTTATCAGCCAAGGTTAATTCAATATTTAAAATAATTAGTGTTTTGGGAAATAAATACTGATACGTTGAAGGTTTGAATCTTGCTAAAATAATTTAGAGTTTATTTGATGAAAAGTCCTAGGTGGAATTAGATAAAATAATAATTTATTAATAATTTAGTTGTTAGAAAATAATTGATAACTAAAATTAGTTGAAAATAAATTTAATGAGTCTTGCTTGAAAGATAATAAATAAATTTTTAATGGGTTTTGATTAAAAGATAATAATTAAATTTTTAGTAATAAATATTTTACTAACTATAATTATTCCCATAAAAGGCTTTAATTGATTTCATTATTTTAAATATAATATATATATATATATATTATTTTTCTAGCAAAAGCTATTATTTATTTGACTAAAACATCCTCATTATATATAATAATCCAAGTTACCCCTCCTAAGGTTTTTCAAAATTACGAGCAAAATCATATTATAAAATATTGTACTCATGAAATAAAAATTAGCTTAGGGACAACTAGGTCATGATCATATTTCTATGGCTAACCACAATCATGAACATTTACAACCCTTCAATTCATCAAATCATGCATATAAGCATAGATCTAACGATATCAAGACATGATATAACCTTTTCTAGCATAAATATGATCATGGCTTCAATAATCCAACATTAATATAAATCCTATTCACCAAATGTGACATAATCTCTAACATACTTCATCACAAATACTACCTATGACATGGAGACATGCATTAAACCTCAAATCATCATACAATCAACCAAGATAATCCATCCATGCATAAATCCCATCTCCTTCATATTCATACATACATTCATGCTTCAACCTCAACAATATATACTCAAACCTTATCCGCAATCCATCTTCTATCAACGTCATCCTAGAGACATGCATCTAGAATTTAAAAGATGGGTTAAAACGACTTACTTGATTGATGAATTCCTTGAAGGAGTTTCGAATGGATCTCAATTCCTAGATGTCTAAATTCGTCCAAGAAAGATGAAGAAAACATGGCCATGGAGAAGGAACCATTCGGCCAAGAAGGTGAGTAGTTCGGCCAAGAGAGAGAGAGAGAGAGAGAAAAGAGAAGAAGAAAGCTCATTAGCATGCTTAAACACATATATGTTCATTAGAGATTGAAGATTAGCGAAGATGAAGTTGATTGAATAATCCTACCTTGAAGGTGTTCTTGAGTTTTCACAAAATTTCTGGTTTTTTATCCAAAAGTGCAAGTTGGATTTTGGAGTTTGATGTTAAAAATGGTACGGATGGACTCACAGCAATTAATAGATGAAATCTGGAATTTTTAGTGGAGGTTTGAAGTGATTTGGAGTGGTATTAGGTGAAAGGAAGGAGTAGGTGTTCTTGGTGTACTATGTGTTCTTAAAGGTTGAAGAGAGTATAGAGCTTTTGGATGGAGGCTGCCGAAATTCTATGAGGATTAGGGTTGCCGATTTGTTTGTAGGGTTTAGGTAGATGGTTTTTCTGGTTTGGAAGGGAAAAGGAAAGGCTAGTTGTTAGAATCCTTGAGGAATATTTTTAGGAAACAAATTTGGAAACTAAATATTCAATGATATCTTTGATTATGGAAGAGCTCTTGGAAATCTGCCATGGCCGACTGCTTGTGCAGAATTTTGGCTGGATGAAAGTTGGTTGAAGGAGGCTAATGGTGGCCAAAATTAAGGAGTCTAATGGTGAAGGGAAGGTCTGGTTGTTTGAGTTATATTTTATGGAAAGTTGTTAAATCATGGTGGCTGGAATTTTGGTATCCAAATCAAGGCTTGATTGCAAAAATTTTTTGGAAATCTTTTTGGCAGCCATGACTGGATTTTCGTGCAAAACTTAAGGAGGACAATGGAGTTCAGTTAATGGAGGTTTAAGGCTGGTTTGAGCAGAAAAATGATGGAGTTTCGGCTAGGATAGAACTAGGAACAAAGCTGGAAATAAATCCTGCACAGGATTTTCGCCCTTGCTGGAATTTCCGTGGGTAGTTTCGGCTGCCACTTCCATCTAGCTTGCAAGGAGTTTGAAGGAGATTTCTAGGGTCTTCCATGGCTGGTTTCCAGCCTACTTTATGGAGGAAAAACGTGGCTAAAATGCTGAGCAAAAATTGAAAGAAAACAGCTTGGTTTCGGACCTCCAAAGCTGCGAATCTGCCCAGCATTTTTTTTGGTTTTGCACAGTATTTCTGTTGTCCGAAAATGGCCAGGAAAATTCAGATTTCAAGCTGATCAAAAGGGCCATTTTCTGGCAGCATTTGGGAGGGAATAATGGCTAAGAATTTCGACACCTTAAAGGCACACAAAACTAGAAAAAATTCAATTCCATGTAGGAAGGGAAATAAACCTAGCTAGAGTGAATTTTTAGAAAGTTTACTAAGGAATTTAATTCACTTGAAATCTTTCCCCCTCTTCCATTGTTTCGGTCCATATGATGTCTTTTACTAAGACATTTTGAACCTTCAAAACCACAGCACCTTACTGAAATTTTTCTAGAATAAAATTGGTTTGAACAAATTGAACAAACTAATGAATTGAAAAATATGAAAAATTAAAGATCAAGAGGAAATGAATTCCCTTTAGGAATTTTGTGTAGAGCAAAGGAATAGGATTTGGATATTCCTATCATGTCTCTCTTAGGACAACATCTCTACCCTACCCCCAACACATAAGGCCGAAAATGATACCTCCCAAGCAAAAATAAAATTTAACCAAGCACTACTAGAAACTGACCTATCAGCCACGACAAATTCCGTGGCTGATTGGATGAAATCCGTGGCTGATTGAAATCAGCCACGGAACAGCCACGGAAAAGTTTCCGTGGCTAAAGTCGGCGTGACTGATTTATCAACCACGAAAAATATTTCCGTTGGTGATTAGCCACGAAATATTTCGTGGCTGATAAATAAATTCCGTTGCTGATGAATTCAAAATAATTAAAAATTATTTAATTCAAAAAATAGAAATCGGCCACGGAATACCATTCCGTGAGTGATTAGCCACGGAAATTCCGTGGCTGATTTAATAAGTAGTAATAATAATTTATTTAATTTAAAAAGTGATCAGCCACGGAAATAGTTTTCGAGGGTAATTGGCCACGGAAATGTTCGTAGCTGAGTATATAATTTCGTGGCTGATTTAATTTCATATAATGAAAATTTTTTTAATTGAGAAATAATTCAGCCACGGAATTTTTGTGGCTGAAATTATTTTTGTGGTTGATCTAATCAGCCACGGAAATATTCCGTGGCTGATTTGGTAATCAGCCACGGAATTTCGTGGCTATTAATGTGGTAGAATTGCCAAAAAAATTAGCCAGGGAAATTTCGTAGCTGTTCCCTGTCTGATTTTTCAACATGTTTTCAAAAAATACACATATCAAGACCTTACCAAAATCCTGTAAACATAATCAACATATCAACAAATACACCAAACATATCAACAATTAAACTCCTATAACCATACACCCAGCATATCAACCCAACATATCAACAATCAAACTCCTGTAACCATACACCCATCATATCAACAATAATCAAACACCCAACATATCAACAAACACCCAAGTCACAAAGTACAAAATAGAATAGATTAACAAATAAAACAAAGTCTAATAATATCCAACTCCCACAAGCAAATAAGGCATCACAAAATTATCTCCACCACAGAATAGTAATAAGTAAGTTGTGACAGTCGATAAAAACTAATGTATTAGCTTTTCAAAGCTACAATCACGCATCATCATGAGTCCTCTCATTGTCTGTAGCTCCTCTAGATGAGCACGATTCTAAGTGCACCCGCATTGTGGCCATTATCTCATCCATTTGACGACGAGTCTCAAGTATGAGTTGCTCCTGACGCGCCGTCTCCTCAGCGTGATTTGCTTGCATCTCTTGCATTTTGCGACCATAATCCTCATGCAGCTCATGAAGGACTCTGTGATCAACATAGCTAGTCCTCGCAGATGCAACTTCCAGACCTTGAACTCAGGATAGGCTGACATGCTGAACCAAGACCGGGGACACGTCCTTTCCTTACACCCCCAGCTGCTGTAAGCATAATGTTATCATAATCAACCACCGGAGACTCGTAGCAGTGCCTGTGTTCAACGGATGTCGAGGTCGTAGAGGAGACTTGTGTTTCTACCTCCTCAACCATCCTAGTAGCTCGTTCCTAAAAATTGAGTAAAGATTTTAGAAGGAATCAATAAGAATTCAATGAAAAATATTAAGTCAAATATACTATAATAATAACTTACATGAAGATCTCGATGATATGGTGTGATGAATTCCGTCCTCCCTTCAACCTCGTGTTGATGTAACTCTCTCGTGAAGCTCAAGAGAATTTGGTAGAACACCACCATTCTTTGTCGCTCGTAATAAATTTGTATGGTATTAATTTCTTTATGATTTAACTTACTAAGTATTCATATACCTAAAATTTATTCGATACTTACAATGTGATATGCATGTGCGAGATGTGGAATGGGTCCGCCCGTATGCATGCATGAGGCATTCTCTCCCTGGTTGCGACGATTACGAGAATTTTGCTCTGATCGTGCTAGTGTCTCTGGCGTCTACCAATATGCTACCATAGCATCAAACACATCCTCAGGCATCCATGGAAGTTTAACTCTATCCTTTATCCATGCCTTTTTGGCTGAAGCAATAATCCCTCGGAATAGCTCCCCCGCCTTAGAGTTCCAAGCTTTTCGAACCATTTCACTATCCTCTTCCCTCCATCTATATCGTTTCTACAATAAAAAGAAATAATATAAGATACTTCAACTCAAAACTTTATAAAAGAGCAAGAAGATCACATAACATTTAATTATTAAACACTTCCCTTGAATTCTTGAAACCAAGTATTCTTCGTATCAAAGTCCACATGCAACCACCTTTTGTGCGGGACATCAAATTTCAGCTTGATGCAGTCTGAGATGCAGTTATGAATTTTATATTGAATCTCTATGGGTCCAAACCTAACACAAAGACATTGATCAAAACTTAAAGTTATTCAACAAAAAGTATTGAAAATATAGTTTGAATTGTGGGTAAAGCTTTATATTCTTTGTAAACATATATGATATACTTACACATTATCACTCCCCGGAAGAATGTGTATCATGGGTCGCTGCGATGAAGAAAGAATAGAGCAAGGGATAACGAAGTAGTAGTATTATCACCAGCAGACAATGCTCCCATCCGATGAAGGATTCCGTGGAGTCCGTGACGCTGGAACATTGGAGGTAGATGGGGCGGGGTGCTCAGAACGAAAATATGAACTGCTCCGAGGCATATCTACAAAGCAAATGATTAGTTAGCTTGCAAATTAAAAAATAATATACAATAATATATGTAACAAAAGTAAAAGATATGAAGATGTAAAAAGAATATTTTACTCGTCCTCAATTTCAATCAATTCATCGGCATCATCTTCCTCATTTTTAGACTCATATTCAATCTCTTCATCGGTAGTTTCATCATTACCATCACTCCTACTGACATCCTCTTCTCCTGTAGCATCCCAATCACGTAGAGGATCAAGTTGATCATCTTGAATTTGTAATGGTGTGCCAATAGAATGGTCATTTTGATAAGCGTGTTCAACTTGTGGAACATCAAAAATCTCTCTTGCTTTAACGTGAAAAACAGCCTACCAATCACGCATATCACGTCTTGACTCGGATATGGAGAGTAGTATACCTGAATTGCTTGATGGGCTAGCACAAATGGTTCGTATTTTGGCCACCTTTTTCTATGATTTATTTCCACCAAATTGTACCTTGGATGAACTTTCATACTCGTCACGAGATCGTGGATCAAACCATTCACACTTAAACAATACAAGATTCTTCTCTCGGCAAGCCAGGATATTGTACACGAAGTATTTCTTGTATTAATCCATAATAGTCTCCTTCAGTTGTTGATTGAGAATAAGTCGTGCCTCGAATGCACACCCCATAATTCATTGTTGATTTTCCTTCTCCATGGCTCATGGTGTGAAAACAATATCCATTAATATAGTAAATGGAATATGCTTCAATCGCCATTAAAGGGCCTCTTGAGAGGTCCTTTAAAAGCCGATTGTCAATATTATTCTCAGCACTCAAAACCTAATCAAATAATTTAATATTAGTACCGTAAAGAGTAGAGATGCTATAATTTGCACAAACATGACATTACATACATGGCTACGGAACCAGCTAGCAAAGTGGGTCTCAATCTCCTTGTTAATGTCACGATGTCCGAGTTGTGGATGATGGGTGTGCAATTGACCAATAAACATACTGAAGTGATAGCATAAAAATAACTTAGTATATATTACTATCGCACCGAAGAGTTAGAAGAGAAATCATCTCGTAAACTCAACTTTTAATAAACCCGATAAATGGTTCCACCTCCGAACAGCTTCAAAGAACACATAAAGATGGGCAGCTTTGTATTCCTCATCGCAAGCCACCGCATATAAGATCTACCCGCCGACCGCCCCGCAAACCGAAAATCGATAAATTATTTGCAGTAATGGCCGACGTCACCGCCATCATCGTGTCGACTTGGACGCCTACTTCTTGTTACCACATGCGGCTCAAAATAGTATGTTGTAAAGTTAGAAGCCTCTTCGACCAAGTAAGCATTGACTATAGACGCTTCAACTCTTGCCTTATTTCTAATCTTCTTTTTCAAATGATAGAGGTATCTACATATGGTAAAAGCAATTTAAGCATTGACATAATACAAAGAGATAAAATTGGAAAATGAACTTTTTAGACAACAGTACTAGATGAACTACCTTTCAAAAGGAAACATCCAACGGTATTGAACTGGACTGCACACACGAGCTTCATATGGTAAATGAACTGGAAGATGCTCCATTCAGTTGAAGAATGCGGGTGGAAATATTCTCTTCAACTTACATAATATAATAGAAATATTTTCCTCCAACTCTCTCATCTTACCCACAGTCAACTTAGTGGCACATAACTCATTAAAAAATATGCTAAACTCAGTTAAAGCATTTCAAATCGACTCTGGTAGTATTTGTCTGAAAGCAGTAGGCAACAAACGCAACAGGAAAACATGGCAATCATGACTCTTCGTGTTTATCAACTTAGACTCCCGGATATCAACACATCTAGATAGGTTCGATGCATAGCCATCAGGAAATTTTAGATCCTTTATCCACTCAAACAAAATGCGTTGTTCTTGTTTGGAAAGACAATAAGTTGCCTTTGATCCGATGCTCTCTCCCGGATCTGATGCCGCTTCTTTTCTTCGGCATAGTTCTTTGATGTCATAACGAGCATTTAGGGTATCTTTTGTTTTACCTTTTACATCCATTACTGTGTTGAAAACATTATCAAAACAATTTTTAACTATGTGCATGACATCTAAGTTGTGTCGAACAAGCAATGAAGACCAATAAGGGAGTTCCCAAAATATGCTTTGTTTTGTCCAATTGTGATCGTCGAGATACCCTTCGGGAATGTCTTCACCGCCGGTATTAGTAACCTTAGTAATATTCTGAACTCGTTGCCAAATTTCTTCACTCGTGAGCCTGGGTGGTGGTGGATCGTTTTCAACACGATTTTTCAAAAAATTGGTCTTGTTTCTTCTATACGGGTGATCCCGTGGGAGAAATTGGCGGTGAACATCAAAGAAACATGTTTTTCTTCCATGCCGAAGTTGAAATGCCTTACTCTTTTCCATACAAATTGGGCACGCCATGTGCCCAGAAGTTGTCCACCCAGATAACATCCCATATGCAGGAAAGTCTCCTATTGTCCATATAAGCGCAGCCCACATATCGAAATTACGCTTTCTAGAAATATCATACGTCTGAATACCCACACGCCAAAGTGATTTCAGCTCCTCAATAAGTGGTTGGAGATACACATCAATCATCTTCCTAGGATCTCTTGATCCCGGGATTACCGCTGCTAGAAACATGTAAGGTGTCTTCATGCACATCCAATGTGGCAAATTATAAGGGGTGATAATGACAGGCCAGCAAGAATATGACTTGCCAGACATACCAAAAGGTGCAAAGCCATCTGCACATAATGCCAATCTTACATTGCGTGGCTCATGTGCGAAGTCTGGATGTTTTATGTCGAAATCCTTCCACACTTCGCCATCTGATGGGTGATTCATTTCATCGCCTCGTTGCGTATGGTCTTTATGCCATGTCATATGCTCGTGCTGTTTCTTTTGACGCATAAAGCCTCTCGTGACCTCGAAGTAATGGGTAGGTAATGCATTTTTTAATATGGAATAGGTTTGGATTTTTCCAAAATTCTTAACTTGTATCGGGGATGATTACAGAATTTGCAATTGATTAACTCCTCATCATCTTTCCAAAAGAGCATACATCCATTGACACATACATGAATCTTCTCAACTGGCAACCCAAGAGCTTTCACAAACTTCTTAGTCTTGTAGAAATCATTCGGCACTTTATTCCCATCATCTGGTAGAATTTCATTAATAAGATTGGCCCAATGGTCGAAATGAATATCTGGCATATTCTGCTCTGACTTCAAATGCAACATTCGTGACATAACTGACAACTTTGAATGTCGTACACAACCTTGAAATAGTGGCTCATCTGCCTCGTGCAATAGATCATAGAATTGTTGTGCATTGGGATTCGGTGCTTCCTCCTCAATATTAGATGGACCCGCGGCCCAATTATCATTGAGGGAATGACCCGCAAGATCATGTACCATTTCTCGATACCTATTTGTGGTTTCGTGATGGTCCGATACTACATGAGGCGCTTCTTCTTCATGGATTTGATACTCTTCTCCATGGGAAGTCCAAATAAAATAATTCGGCATAAAACCTTTGTTTAGAAGGTGAACATGGCAGGTTTCACGACTTTGGAATTTCAGAAGCTTACACCTAGAACATGGACACCTTGTCGTTGCACTGCGAATGAATTGTGGTTGCGCACATGCAACCCGGATGAACTCGTCGAGTCCTTGTGTAAACTCTTTTGTTATGCCTCGACGAGCCGGGAGGAGTCGATTATACATCCAACTTCTACCTCTATTCATTTTAACTGACTATATGCCACCTATTTTAACAGGAAACTTTAAACTAGTTTTCAAACATGACAATAATTTTAAGATACTTAGAAATATTGTAACTAATTTCCAAAATATTCATGCATAAACACACATATCAAACACGCTAATAAACATACTAAAATAGGCTTTACCCCTTTTACATAAATGGATACCATATCACATAAAACATTTTAACTTACTTTGATTTACAACCAATTTTTTAATGAATTTGTGTACAATATATATTTTTATAATTAATTTATTACGTATTTATTGCACCATGGGACGACCATATGCTTTCTCAAGCCGGCTTTGACTCTAGTTGATGAAGTCCTTTTTTAATTTTTTTCCCCCTACTAAATGACAAATTCTTTTAACTTGTAACTATAATAAAATCGGCAATGCATTGAGGGGCAAAAAGGGAATCATATTTTGGCTTGATGTTCTCCAAGGTGGATTTGGGGTACTATACACGACTGTAGCAAAGTGAGGTTGATCTACTATGTTGTTAGTAAATAAAGCTTGCTTAAATATATTTATGTTTAATTAATTAACATTATTTAGTTCCATAAAAAAAATTATTTACAAAGATATTCGAGTCTTTTTCAAACAGGTACTGATTTTATTACTCTTTTCATTTAAATTTTAATATTTTTTATTTTTGAATCTGAATTTTTAAAAATACATATTCACTTTTTAAAATACATAATAAAAAAAATATAAATTTTGCTACATTATTAATATTTTTCATTAATAAGGATAAGATATTAATTTACTTATATTTAAAATCTCTGATGAATCTTTGACCTTTTTCTTATTGATTTAGTGCGAATAGTAGTTGATTTATGAGTCAGTAAAATTTATACTTTTAAAATAGAAGAGGTTGGTTTTGGAAGTTAAATTAATTTTAGTTATTGGTTTATAAATCACAAGTTAATTAGTTTGTAGCATATATTGTTATAAAAAAAATAACAAAGTAATAATTTAATTAGTTAGAAAATATTCTTTATAGTTTATAGTATATTATTATCTAATAAATGGTAAGATTATTAATTTAATTGGTTATAAATATTTTTTATTAGGTGATATATTCTCAATTGTAGTGAAATTCATTCAAGTATGTTGAATAGTAAACACACACATGTGAGCATGAAGGACGAAGCAAATTAAGTGTTGTGTATATTCTATGAGCATAGAAGGACGAAACATTAGTGAACAAAATGAAAGAAGACAAAATACAAAAACAAATGCATTCCAAAAGAACAAAGTTATAAGAGGATAATATACAGTGGTGTGTGACAAGAAGAAAGAACAAAAGAAGACACAGCAAGCAACAACTACAAGATGAAAAAGAAGACAAGAGTAGCCCGTGAACAATGCACTAAGTGCCGTTTGGGAAACAAGGACAAAAGAAGACAAGAAGAAGCAACCGGACTTCTGTAATTGAAAGAAAATAAATCAATTGAAAAATGAAGAAAAAAATGTAGGTTCAAAGAATGAAGAAAAAAATTCAGTGAAGTGCATCCAAATTACATCCGTCGAACACACATTACACACATTGCTCACTCACAATAATAGAAAAATTGAAAATTTCAAGCCATCGAGTTGAAGAAGTAAAGAGCAGACTTCTCTATGAGTTACCTCTGCGACGGCAAACAGTGGGAGCAAACTCCTTTGGGGAGGCACCTCTGCGGCAATGAACGGCGAGGACCAACGCATGACGGCGACGGCGAACGGCAAGGACCAGCGCGACAAGAGTGACGGCGACGGCGACGGCAACGAGGTGCGGGATCAAAGCAAGGGAAATGGGTCTGGCAAATAGAAGAAGGAAAGGCCGATTGAATCAAGTTCAATTTGTTGCCAGAAATGGAATTGAGATATGCCCTATAATTTGTACATCTGCAAGGGAATTTTCTGTGGCTATTTTGTGGCTATATAGCCACGGATCAGCCACACCATAATTAAAAAAAATTTCAAAAATATGTCGTGGCTGATTCGCAGCAGATTTACTACAAATCAGCCACGGATTTTTTACAAAAAATTTTGAATTTTTAAAAAATATTTCGTTGCTGATTCGTATCAAATCAAGTGCGAATCGACCACAAAAATTTCCGTGGTTGATCAAGCAACGTATCGACTACTTAAAATATTTGATTATATAACGACATTTAAAAAAACAACGTGGCTGATTCGTAGCAAATCAGCCACGGATCATCCACAAATAATTTTCATAAAATTTTTAAATATTTTCGTGGTCGATCCGTAGGTGATCGGATACTGGATCAGCCACGTAATTTTTCCTTGACAACCTTAGTCGAATTCTCCCACATATCGCTCACTTAATCAGCCACGATATTTAATCTGTGGCTGATCCGTTGGTGTTGTGTGGGTAATCAGCCACACATGAATTCCGTGGCCGAATTCCGTGGCTGATACACCAGTTTCTAGTAGTGAAGCTAAAGCTCCTATGATGGCATTTGAACCTAAGACCTCAAGAATTAATTCCAAAGCTCCAACCACTAAACCGCAATAACTCTTATTCTTATTTTCCCCCTAAAAATATTTTCCTATTCAATTCTCAAGCTATCTCCCTTTTTCCACCTCAAGCAAAAATTACCATTTTACCCTTCTCACTCAATAATCATAATCAAGCCCTCTAGACTATAAAACACAAATCCAAAGCACATAAAATCATACAAAAATATATTTAAACATGCAAATAAATATGCTATGCATCCCAACCCCCTTACTCTAAGGTTGGTTTTGACTAGGATTTCACATGTTTGATAAAAGAGAACAATATTGTACATAAATGAGCGACAAAATTTCTACTCCAACCAAAACTAAGAATAAATCAAACTCAACAAAATACACATTTGCAATCATCGAACTACAAATTATAATTTTTAGTACAAGAAATCTTATACCAACATCACTATGCAAAATCATTGTACTTATGTAGATGAACAAAGATAACTTAAGTTACAGAATTATGCTTAATTGAATCTCTAATGTATCCCCTCACCCCCCAACCCAATTTCATTCTAAGAACTAGGGAGCTCCATTTTCCATTAGATCCTATTTTGAGAGACAATGCAAGTATTAGCTTCATGCCACTGGCTCTTTTTGAAGTGAGTTCAACATTTTCTCAACAATAAATAGTATAGACACTTCAACCTCTTAATATTCCAATTTGAAGAGTCCTAGTTCCACCTACTAATGATCTGCTAAATTCAACAAGAATGGTAAAACTGAAGAAAGAGGAAGGAGAAAACGTTAGGCTAAAAAAATGAACATATTCACAAATTTAAATAGAGTTCGAGTTAGGGCGCAGATTCATATAGAATGATCAGAAGAAGCCAAAGGAGTTAGAAAAGACCCTTGCCGAGGAAGGAGAAGAAGATCCATCGGGGACAGATTCATGGGGAGAAGACAAAGCGGACTGGCCATAGGTAGAGGAAAGAGACGAATCGCGATGGGCAGATGAAGCTCTGACGCTTTCGCAGCCAGTAAGGAGGCTGATGGCGATGAAGAGACGTCGTCTTCTTCATAAGGCAGCGGGATTGCGGATTATAAGAACTCCTAATTTTTTCCTTCAGAGTAGAAACCCTACCCACATGCTACCTTCTCCAGTAAGCTATCAGTTAATTCAATCTAATTCTAACTCTCGCAACCCCTCCGCTGTCGAAATGCTCAGACCTTTGCTTTTGGAGTCCAATTCCAAGCAACCAAATCGATTGATTGAGCAAGAGGACAATGAAATCAAAATCAAAAGAGAAAATGATTTTGAAGCCCTTTTTCCTCTTCAAATTATCCCCTGCTTCTCGCTGTCGGCTTTCTCGGAGAGGAAGGGACAACAAGAAGCATTTACTACTGTGTTACGTCAACCTCGGCACCCGGCAGATTCGCCACAAGCGAGATCTGATTCCTTGATTTTGGAATTATTTTCAATCACGACTTTCAAAATTAGAGTAAACAATGACAGTGAAGTTTTTGGGCTGTCAATTGCTGGGCCGCTGATGTCATAGTTGTGGGCCATATCTTGGACCTAAGTTATTAAATCAGGGAATAATAAAATTTGAAGAAAATTTCATAAATGTTATAAAATTAGGGTAGTGTTAGAATAAAATCTACACACTACACACTAAGAAAATTCTAACTATTCTTTGCACAAGAATTTCTCTTCAAACTTCTCTCTTTCTTTCTCTCACAATTCTTTCTCTAATCTGCTCCACTAATTAATGGAGATTCCAATAATTCATAACAATAAATTATTTTTCTAATTGCTTATTCTAATTGTCTATTTGTTCTTTGCTGTACTTTTTTTTTTTTTGGCATAAACCAAAAGGAGCGAAAAACAAGGTTGACAAAAATGGAAACAACAGGATTACTTTTGAACAGATGAAAAGAATTCCCCCCCCCTTGTGGGTGGGGTTTTTTTTTTTAATAAGAAAAAATACAAAATTCGGAAAAAGGAAGAGCGAAGAGCTGAGTAAATTTCTTATCACTTGATATATATGTTTACAACTAATTCAATTTATCACATTATTACATGTGAAGGGAATTTAAATCAAAATAGAATTTATTCTGTTTAAATTTAAATGTTTGATCTTAATTTAGTATAAAAATTTATGAGAATATTTAATTATATGTAATTTACTACTTTATCTCTATTGATTAGAAAAGTTAATGATACTCACAGAATGATAAGTTTATATTTTTTAAAATAAAAGAAATTAAATTGTAGAAATTTTTAATTAAGAAAATTTAGAAAAAAACGTATTTGTTTAAAAATAAATATTTATTTTAATAATATTAAAATAAAAATATATATATTCAATTTGAAACAAGAAAGGAATTATTAAGGACCTATTTGATAACTCAATAAAATTTTTAAATTAATTAATTAATTATTTATTTAATTAGTTGTATTTTATAATAGATAACATCAAATATATAATTACGTGTGACAATAGATTATTGTGATCACATAATTGATTAATACATACTAAAATCATGTTATAAATTTTAAATGAAATAAAAATTAATTAAGTTTAAAATTTGAATTTATTATATATTTATCTAAGCATTATTATTCTTTTCAATTTATTTTAAACTGTATGAAAATATAGTGTATAAATAAATTAAAATCAAATTGGTCTTTAAATTTAAATTTCAAAATTTTGAATTTAATTTTTAAATTTCAATTTTCACACATCAATTCTTAAATATTTAGACTTTCATATTCAAATTTCTATTAAATAGGCCATACATAATCAAATAATAACTAAAAGGGGAAAAAAAATGCATATGTTTGGTATATTGGCTTTTTTAAGGTCAAAACCACGGATCATCATATGACATAAGCAAGGATGTGATAAATGCTAGTGTACCTAATACATCAGCTTTGTTTCTCATTTAAACATGGCTTTGTTTCTCATTTAAACATGGATTGTTCAATTTCCCTGCTACTTTGCAGCAATAGTTTCTTTTAAGATCATCCATCCATCCCCACGCTCGCCACAAACACCCATCCCCACCTTTTTCCCCTCGTTCCCCCCCCCCCCCTTCCCCCCCAAAAAAAAATGTCTTCCTAACCTTAGCATTCGAAAGTTATTTATCACCTAAATTTGATTTACGAATTGTGTCTTAGCTAACAAAATTAAGGTTCTTCAAATGCCCTTTTGGTTATATTAAATTATATATTTTTAACAATATGAAATTTTAATATATTAAAAGTTTTTTTGACAAAAAATTATATTATAATAATTCAATATCAAATTTTTTTTATGGAAACAACAAATATTAAAATTTTTTGACACTCCCCGTGTGTGCTACAACCGTAAGAGTAGGCGTGTGTACCCTCACCTGGTGTGACCTCATCCATGATCTTTTTACCATGGGATATAATTAAGGGTATAAGTGATTATGAATTTAATTGAGATGAATTTATTTAAATATAATAAAAATTATTAAATATGTGAAAGTTAAGGTAGAATTAAGTAGGGCTAAAAATTATTAAATATATGATATTAAATTGTTATAATGTAACTTCATAATACGTGATACAAACATTTTATCATTTACAATATTACGAGAATGTAATATTTTTTTTTGTGATAGATAATTAATGCTATAGATTATTCAAAAATTTATAATATTATTAAAATTGTCACCTAATACTATACATAAGTGTGACGAAATATGATTTGTCATTAATAATTATATTTTGATGATGTATATATATGTCACCAAATAGTTATAAAATACATGAGCAATTAAATTTGTCACATATAATGAATAATAATATTAGTGATGTAATGTCAAATTTCGATAGTAAATAATGACATTACATAATTCGCCATGCAAAGGGTAGTACATTAATGGCAAAATTAAAATGTTACATAATATTCGTATCGTCACAAAAAATATTTCGCCCCGTCTCTACTTGGTGGGAAATATTGGCGCCAAATATTTTTGTGATACTAGTATGTGATATTATAAAATATCGTCATGAAAAATATTTAACTTATGAAATTAAGAGATGAATTACGATTTTCATCACGCTATGAATACTTTCCATAACGTTCTGACAATATGTTATTTAGCAATTCGTCACTAATTATCAAATTTGTTGTAGTGTAACCCTCTTAAATTATTTTCTCCATTCATTCCTTGCCTCCTACCTCGTCCCCCTCTCATACTTTGCCTCCTTCCCCTTAGAGGAGCTTGTTGGAAACATCTAATTGAGTGCTTATCTTGCACTTCACCATGTTGGGCATGCATCGGAGGAGTATAGACATCATCCCTCACTCTAGAGCTACATGCCTCAAATTATTCTTGCCCACTTCTTTGAGAAGCAGTGGAAGATTGTCCATAATGATTTCTCAAACCCATTAACTCCCTTGCTATGTCTGCAAACCCACTTTGCATCATCCTCATCATAACTTATATGCCCTCATACAAAACCTAACATCAATTGGATCCCCTTGAGGTCTACTAGGTTCACTTGGATTTGGCCTAGAAATTTCTTTTTCATACGCCATGCGTTGGTGCAATATTCAATGACTTAAAATTGCAAAAAATAGACTAGCAAAAAGAGATGGACCTCACCTCCACTGCTTTTCGTGTTTATTCTGAAGAGGTATCCTTTCTACTCTTGTGTTTACTCTCTTTTTGGCTCTTTTGATGATAATCTCACCATCTTGCCTTTTTTCAACACTCAAATTCCTCTTAATTAAATCCCAAGTCCTCCCCAATATTTAAGGGTCCAGTCTAATTAGTTAGTTATCCTAAATCCTAAGGATTATCTGATTAGGGGTGTTAGGTAAATTTCAACAAACACTTGTTAGGCCCTTAAATAAAAGCAAGTTCCAAAGAATTTTCAAGAAAAGAAAACAACAAAAGAACAAGTAGAAGTGGTATAAAAAGGCAACTCAAAGCAAAGAGGATACAAATAAAGTAAGAAGCAAGAAACATATGATAACTAGTTCATAGGGTGATCATTTTGATGTTAATTTTAACATGAAACATAATTTTTCATGCCTTAATTTTGGATAAAAAACTAGGTTTATGAACTTTATGTGTGCTTATATATGCCGGCTGCCTTGGAGATTTATGGATAGTGTTTTGTGTGATGAAGAACTTAATTCTCATGGCAATTCAAAGGATTGATCTTGGTTGATGAAATAAGGATCAAAGTGGAATGAAATTAAAGTTAATTAGTTAGAAGGTCTGATTATGCTAGCTTTTGATTAAAAGAAGTGAGTTGGTGTTGAATAAGCATGGCTATTGTGGGCTATTGAAATCTGAAAATTCAAGAATCAAAGATGATTTGAAGAAAAATTGAATGAATTTAATGTCCTCAATGTGCTAAAGGGTAAAGAAAATCAAAGGATAACATGAATAGTCGAATTGGAGTGAAACTATTGGGGCTGTTTTTGCCCTGTATTATATCATGAGAGCTAGGACTCTAAAAAGCACTTACATAGAATTAAAGTTAAGAGTTTTATGTTCCTTTTGGTATATCATAGAGCCAAATTAGAGCTGTGGATTGAAAATTATGTACAAAACAAAATTGTGTATCAAAACAGTAAAATTTCAGGATTTTACTTGGAAAGTTAATAAACTTATGGAAGAATAATTGTGTGATTTTGGATGAAATGAATGAAAAATATGGAGTTAATCCCTTGTATATGAAGGGAGGAAGGATATGGGAAAAAGAAAATGAAAGAATTGAACAAACGACGAAAAAATGACGTGAACAAAAGTTGAACGTTTTTTCTTAACCGTCGGCTAACCATCGGGCATGTCGGCTACCAGCCGGGCACGTCGGCTAGGTATCAGCTAACCGTTGGCTACTTTTCAACCAAACATGATTTAACATAAAAACAATGTTTAGTGTAAGTTTATCAAGAAACGGTCAACGGTGTAACACCCCATTACCTAGGCCCAATAGGGCCGGGGATGTTGCCCCGTCCAAAGAACAAGGAGTCTTTATAACTAGGTCACAAAAAAAAAAAAATAAAAGCAATACTTTAAAATTGAACTTATTACAACCCAAAAATACATGAACAAATCCAAAATAAATTATTTGCTACCATCTCTCAAAACAACACATAAGAAAAATAACATAAAGTCTTCAAAGCATAGGCAACAAAACTAGTTATTCATCTCCACAGCAGGATTGACCTGAAAACATGGTATAAAAGGTGATGAGATAAAAATCTCAGTAAGCCTGTGTGTGTTTTGAGTGTTTCAGGTAAAACAGTTCATGTATGCAAGTTGTAAAAAATGCATAAGAGAAAGTACTGGCAAGTATTAAATAATATTAAAAATAAAGAGTGGCGTTTGCTTTTCAAACTATACATGTGCACAATAAGTACAACCACTCAAATGGGTAGCCATGGGTTATCACACGTTAGGCCCCATGACCATATAATGGTCAAAATGTCACACTTTGTGCAGACTGACAAAAGGTAAGTGTACGGCCTACCGAGTGAGATACTCCTCATTCTCTACACCCAAACTTACCAGTTGTCCACTCCAAAAACACACAGTCCACATGACTGAAACTTGCTAGCTCGGATCGGCATGACTAAGTAGTATTGTTGCTTCTCCAAGTTGAGTTCATCTTCTGGAGGTGGCTTCCTACTAGAAGACTCACTCTTGCTCTTCAAAACTAGCACTACTAGCCTACCCTTATTGAGTATTCAACGTTGATTGTCCCACTTGGGAGAAAATTGATCACACAACGATTTTCTTTGAAATAGTAATTAAGGGTTTCTAAAGTTCTTGTCGAAGTTGGGCTTTAGAAAGAGTTTAGCATTTGGTGTAAAACTGCTTGTTTGATTTTTCAAATGATTTTGCTTGATTAAAATAAAAAGGAAAACCGTCCTTAATTGCCTTTACAAAATGAGTGTCCATACACATCGCATTTGGCTTGCCACAATAATTTTTTGTCTTCACAAAATTCCATGTAGGAGCTTACCTGATCTTTTGCCTGCTCGAATTCAAAAATCTTCCAAAGCTGACCTAACCCCGCTTGGGATAAACACAAGACATAAGGTTATACTTGAGCTATATTTGCCTTACACAAATAATTCCTACTTCAACTAATTACAATCATGATCTTAATGTCCTAAGTTTTAAGGCCAGCAGATAAAAAATTTTATAAAAGAAGTCCAGCTTGATAAGTTAAAATAACCAGAGGTTGTAAAATAACTACTAATAAGTTATAAGTTCAAATAATAAATCTTGAGTGTTATTACCAATAAATAAACTATGGTTTAATTATTGAAGAATCTTAAGTCCTAGATGTTATTAATAAATGGTAATTTTTAAAATATATTATTAAAATAAATAATAAATTATTACTAATATCTTAATTAATAATTAATAGATAGTAAATAATTAATAATAAATAAATTTTATTAAATTTTGATTAATAGATAACAAATAAATATAAATAATATTAATGAATATATGGTCTACAAGGTTATTAATATTTTACTTATTATTATTATTATTATTATTATTATTATTATTATTATTATTATTTATATAAAAGGTTATATATATATATTATTTTTAATAAAAGATATAATTTATTTGGCTAATAAAATATTACTATTTTATTTAATATACCAATTCCAAAACTTCCTAAGAATTTCAAAATCTTTGGAGAAAAAATATAGTAATAATTTTAATTAAGATAATAAAATTTGCTAATTAAAATAACCTAGGATCAACAAGATCATGATCATAATTTTCCTATTGCTAATAAGAATCATGAACATATTCTCCAACATCAAACAACAAACTAATCCATTCATGAACATAGGCTTAAATCCATACATACTATCACATAGCCAAATCTCTACTAAGCATAATCATAATCATAATCATGGCTTAAAAGGGGATAAGACCATAAAAATCCTATTCACCAAAGGTGTCATAATATCTAGCATGCTTTAATCATCCATAATTTTTTAAGACATGATGAACACACATTGATTCTCAAGGAATTTCATATAGCTTAATCATGATCATCCATTCTTATGCCCTAATCTCAACCCCTTCATACATATGCATATACTCAATTCCCCATTCATATTCTATCCTCTCTATCAACATCTAAGAGACATGAATTTAGAATTTAAAAGAAAGGTTAAGGAGAAATACTTGGTTGATGATTATTTCGATGGAGATTTAAGAAGGTCCACGCGCTTGAGAGTCTTGAATTGTCTAAGAGAAAAGAAAGAAAATAGCCATGGTTGTAGCAACCATTTCGGCAGAGAGAGAGAGAGCATTAGCATGATATGTTAAAGGTTGAAGGGAAGAAGATGAACAAAAGAGTTGTTCTTGGTTACCTTAATGATGTTCTTGAGACTTCAAGGGAAAAATATGGTTTTGATCCAAATGCCAATTTTTGTTTTCGAGATTTGATGTTATAAATTCCAGAAATAGACTCTAGGGAGTATGTAGGAGTATTCTGGAGTTTTTGAGAGGGATTGGAGGTGCTTAGAGTGGTCTTTGGCTTGAAGAAAGGTAGTGTGTATGCTTGGTGTTCATGGTGAAAATGGAGAGATTTTGAGGAAAAATGCTGGACGAATTTCTGGAGAGTACTGGCCGAATGATTGAGGGAGTTCAGAGATTTTGGTTTTCAGTTTAGAGAGGAAGAGAAAATCTGGTTGTTTAAAATTCAAATGGAGAAATTTGAGGAGCGTTTTGAGGTAGAAGATATGTTAATGATGTTTGATTGATGGAGGTTTCTTGGAGTTGCAATGGAGCCGATTGGACTGCTGTGTTTTGCTGAAATGAATGAAGGTTGATAGAGTTTTAAGGCTGGCCAAAATTCTGAGCTCAATAGCAGAGGAATTTTTGGTTATGAGGCCTAATCTAAGGGTGTTTTCATGAAGCAAATGCTGAAAATTTTGAAATTCAAATGGATGTTTGAATGGAGTGATTGTAGGAGAAATTTGAGATGTGGTTATAGAGTCCAATTGTGCAAGGTAAATGGGGAAGGTAATAGTGTTCAGTTCATGGCTGAACAAGGGTTAATTTACAGAGGTTTAAGGGTGGTTTTCGGCCAAGGCTTGAAGGGAATAAAGCTGGAAATTTTCTGGTTTCATGATGTTCATGGTTCGAAGGTTTGCTGAATTTTCTGTGCAATTTTTATGCAACATTCCAGCCCGATTTGTAGAGGGTTTTGAGAGGTATTTGAAGGTCTTTTAAGACTGGTTTCCAGTCTTCTTTATGGAGGAAAAGCAGAGGCATTTTGCTGAGTTGATGACAGAAGAAAACAGCTCCAATTCTAGGCTACTATGCAGCGAAAACTGTCCAGAATTTTTTTTTCTGGTTTGCACAGTTTTTGTGCAGTCCGATTTTGCACAGGAATTTCAGTCTTCAAGCTGAATAAATTGGCCATTTTTCTGACAGAAAATGAGTAGGAAACATGGCTGAGTTTTTCGAAAGTTAGGCTGTTCAAAATCTGGAAAATTTCCAGATTTCTTCCCTAAAGAATATGAACACTATGGAATTGAGGTTGAAGGTTCAACCATGGTGATTAATTTCCCTTGAGAACCTCCCCTAACTCCTCTCCTATTTTCAATCAATTCTCCAACCTCTAAGATTCATTTTTGAAATTCAAAGACCAAGAATCCTTACTAAATTTTCTGGAATTAAAAACATGAATTTGGATAAATTTTGAACAAATTTAATTGGTGAAGAGGTTAGGACAAACTAGAGGTAATAAAAGGATAAGAATTCATCTAGAATTCTTTTTAGGACATGATGATAGGATTAGAACATTCTATTCATGTCTCCCCTATGACAACATTCCTATTTTTATGGAATGCAAGAAAACAAAAATTCAAACTTAACTAAGATAATCATGATAAAACTTAAATGATGGGATTTGAACTCATGACCTTAGAGATTAATTCCAAAACTCTAACCACTAAACCACAACAACTCTTGTTCTTATTTTCTCACCCAAATATTCTTCTTATTTAATCCACAAGTGATAGTGCCTAAATTAGTCATATTTTTCCTAGTTATTTAAGGCTATTTTGTGATATATTTTGTATAATAACTAGTCATATTCTTTCCTATTTGATATTTCCCTTATAAAAATGCTTTTTTGTAATTTTATGTAAAAATAAGGAAAAATTAGAGCTAATTGTTTGATTTTCTAGAACAAGACCAACACCAGCTCCGGAAGAATAGCCGGTGTCGGTCTGCAATTGGAAAAACAAAGAAAAATCAAAGAAATTGAGTGAAACAATAGAGAGCAATTGCAATTGGAAATTAGAGGAAAGGAAGGTGGAAAATGGCTAAAGGGAGAAATTGGTCTCGGTTGGTTTGGCTAAGCAAGCCAACAGCAACAACAGAGAAAAGAAATTCGGTAGAAGCAAGAAAAGGACAAAAATAACAAAAAGAAAGAAAAGAAAAGGAGTTGATTTCGGCAGCTTCATGGATCCAAGCAAGCCGATGGACAGCAAAAGCAACAGAAGACAATTGCACACAAAGTGAAGGATTTCGGTGGGGCCCAGATGTAAGCAAAGTCAACAATGGTAGGATGGAAAAGAAGCAGCCGAAACAAGACAACAGGAAGAAGAAAGAAATAGCAGCAAAATTTGGTGGCTTGGAAAAGGCTCAATCGAGCCAATGCAAAACAAAAGCAGAAGAAGTGCAAATTCAGTGGCTTGGTTGGCGGCTCAGTCGAGCCGACACTACAAGAGAAAGAATTTCGTTGGCTGGACAAAATTTCACATAGCTTGATTGGAAACCAAATTTCAGCAATATCAATTCAACATCAATTGCAACTTTTAGCACAAGAAGACAAAAGCCGAAATCAAGTTCAAGTCTATTTCTCAACTTTAACTTCAAAAGTCAAAGACGGTGGAATTACTTAGTTTTTCTTAGACTTTTATTTAGCAATTATTACTCTTTTTTAGTTTTGGATTTTTAGGTAATTACTTCTTCTTTATTTAGGACTTTTTTAGGAATTCTGTGAGCCTATAAATAAAGGCCAATTTACCATAGGAAAGAGAGGTGCACAATGTAGGGACTTCGATTTATTTTAGAGTGCATTACCAATATTTTTTCGAGATAAATAGTTCAAGGAGGATTGTACAAGAAGGTCTTCAAATGAAGAAGAAGAAGGTTTGTCTATGAGTATTTATTTATTTCCTTTGTTTTCTTTTTCTTGACAATAATATGTTAATTGTTTTATTGTAATTTGACATTATTTTAGGTATTCATGATATTTAGAGTTATTTGATCTTTTGATTACTTGGTTGTTCTTCTTGGTATTTAATTACTTGAGCTTATTACGAGATTAATTGATTAGTTCTTTCCGTTAACTCGTTGAGACCAAAGGGGTTAGTGGGGGTTTCAATTTATTAATTTCATATTTGTTATCTGTTAACTCGCTGAGACCAAGGGGGTTAATTGATGAGGACTAGGTAATTAAATGTTAATTGATGTTTGCCGAGACTAAGGATTCATTGGTCAATTTCATGTTTTAAATTTGCTGAGACCAAGGGAAATTAGTTAAGGATTGTGTTTAATGCATCTTTTGGGTGAATTAGTTGAGACGAGACCAAGTGATTCTAATTTATCTAGAAAGTAGTGATTTCATGGATTGCAAAAGAAGTGAATCTATCTTAATTCTTCATGATGCTAAGAGAATAATTAGTTATAATAATTATTAAGTACTTTAAGATCATCAATGTCAAAATAATGGTTTGAGTTACATACTTTTCCATCCTTGACATGTATATATATTTATTTTTATTTTATTTTATTTTATTTCTTTTTCACTTTATTGAGTTGGTTAAACAATGAAAGAAAATGGATTAATATATACTTGTTCCTTAAGGATCAACACTCGTTTAAACCCTATGCTATGTTAATGATGAGTACGTTTGCTCATATGTGTAATTTGGGGTTAATGTTTTAATGTAAACTTGATTGGAAATGTGCTTAGTTTTTATATGATTTTTATACCCAAATCCATACGCATCATCAAGCTATCTTCCTATTTTGACCTCAAGCAAAATTACCATTTTATCCATCATACTCAATAAGCATAACTAAGCCTTTTAACCTATAAATCATAATTCTAAAGCACATAAAATCATTCAAATATATATATATATATATATATATATATATATATATATTCATGCAAAATGATATGATATGCATCCCGACCCCCTTACTCTAGGGTTGGCTTTAGGTGAGGTTTCACAAATGGTATGTTGGAAACGGTAGGTGAACGGAAAAAGTTTAATTAAGACACGAGGTGAGTCCCTTTGACTTCTAAAACCTTTTGAAAGCTAGTATGCTTTACTTTTCCATGAAATACTACATTTTATACCGTTTTGAAAATCTCTGAATATATTTAAGGTTTATTTGAGCAAGATTTATTCTTATACCACTTTGGGCTTGAACGAACTTCATAATTGACTTAGAAACCTTAACGGATGATTAAAACATGAATTTTGTGAATTTATTCCTTATTGGATTAAACACGTGAGATTTTCAAAAAATAGTAATTTTTGGAATCGGGTATTCATAATTGATTGGAATGCCCTTATTGGAACATTTTATGGAAATATGTTTGGAAACTTTGCATTTAATCCTCTTTTAGGATAAGAATTCTGAATTTCTTGAAATGAGTTGCTTTTGGAATTGGATATTTAGAAAGTGATCTAAATATCCTTATTGGAATGTTTTATGAAAACTTTTGGAATCGGGTATTCAGTAAATGACTAAAATATCCTTATTGGAACATTTGTGAATATTTTTCAAATCGGATAAGGATAAAATGACCCGAGTACTCTTGAAAAGTCTTTTGGAATTGAATATGGATAAAATGACCTGAATACTCTTGAAAATGACTTTTGTGATCGAGTACGAGCAAAATGACTAGAATATTCTTGGAAATTTGTTTTAATGTGTGAAAAGAACTTTTTACCCTGTTTTGACACGGTTTTAAAAAATGAACTCTCGATATGAGATTGACTTTTGGAAAATGATATTTTGATCCCAAAAATTATTTATTAGCCTGGTGTGCCTATAGAATGAATTGATTGGCCCTTCAAAGTCTATGAAAATTATTATCTAACTTGCAAGTCAGTGGGATCAAATTCTGGAAAGTGATATATTGCCCCAAAAATGTTTGTTTGAAAATCCTGCAGGAACAAATAACCCTCTAGCCTGATCAATCCTTAGGGGTTGGTATTGGTAACATTGAGTACTCGGAAGAACTTTGATCTTTGTACTAGCCTACATTAGAGTTAAATGACCCTAATAACCTGGTCTAGTTCTAGGGATTATCTTACTCCGAACGGGGTGACAGGACATTGAGAAGAATTATCCTGGCTAGCTGTTTAGCACTTGGCAAATGTCTTATGCCTGCAGGCATATTATTTTTGAGTCGTTCGCTGAATATCGAGCAGGGACACTCGATAGCGTTTGACTCCTTGCTGCCTCAATGGTGATTGATGTCAGGATTGGGACCCTTGACTTATGGTGGCAAGAGTGTGCTACAATATATCTATTATTTATTCTCAGTAGTACCCTACGGTGTACTTAGTATGTTGCGGTATACTTATTATTTACTCCTGGTAGTACATTGCGGTGTACTTACCTCCAGGCGATGTATGGTTGAGTACTGTAAGCTACTGTCTAAGCACAATGATACGTGGCACCAAAGGCAAAGCCTTGTGAAGCTTTGCATACTAGCCGACCTTCTATTGTAGAAGTGCTTGTGATTTGGAAATTGGGGCAATGATTAGAAATTGAAACACAGTTTTTCAAAAATAGTTGAGTTTTGAATAAACTCTTCTTTAGAGAGTTTTGGAATTGTTTCCAATAGGAAAATGTTATGCTTTTTCACAAAGGTTTTATGTACTATGTTTCTTTATTAAAGAACTAGCACGCACGGGACTAACTGGGTAATTTTTTACTCACACGTGTCTTTTATCTTACCCTTTTTGTAGGATTCGAAGTTGAGCGGGCCTATAGATAGAAGGACGATACTACAATGATAGCAGCATAGGCTTGGACGGTTTCCCTTTTTAGTTATGTATACACTATTGGTTCTACATTATAAAGACTTCTTATCTGAGAAATTGGACAAGGCGATACTCGGTCTTGATATGCTTCCGCTGTTACTTTGAGTAGGGGTGTTACAATAACTGTAAGATAACATTAATAAAAATGGTTCAAATGGGTATAGAATTCATCTAAGAAGTGGAATCCCAAGTATTATTATCCCATGGAATATGAACAAGTAGCTATTGTTCATCATTTCATCCATAAATCCCATCATGGGACTTTTGTCGAACACTTAGGAAACAATCCCGTTACTTAAGGCCTAGCAAAATTTTCACACCCATAGAAGCCCATTTTCATGATAATCACAAAAAAAAAAAAAAAGTAAATTGTTCCCAAGTATTATACCAATATCAAAGAGTAATTTTCCCAAAGAAAATTCAAGAAATAGTAAAGATATAGTGACCTTTTTGAGGTATTTTTTTTAGCTACAGGCTTGCTCTAATCTTCAACTTTCTTGAGCTTTTTTTTCTTATCTTCAAGCTTTGATTGGAATCAAGGCTTGCCTTGCTCTGACACCAACTTTTGTGTGAGCTTGTAGGTGGCCTTTCTTTGAACAAATTTGGTAGCTTAAGGGGATTAAACACAGTATAAACAAGAACACTCAAAATAGGGATAGTATAGGTGAATATAGTAACAACTGAACTACCCTTCCCACAAACTAACAATCCTAGAAGAACTAAGCTTCAAGAACCCTTAACTTAGTAGGTTAGATCTGCTATAACAACACCATAATATCTTTAAACCAATAAGGGATTTAAGAACACAAGAATAAAAACTATATAAACCCAACTAGAGATCTAGAGAAAACCTTAAAAAAAAAAAAAAAGCAATCCAAGACCTAATCTTGAGAAACTAACTAGATTATCTAACAAGATTTAAAGACTCAAACAAAGGGTAGACTAATCTCTTAGCATAATCTTGAACAAGGGAAGAATAAAGAGGATGAACCTCCCATGACTCTCGCTTTGAAATTTGAATATACAAGGTTGATTATCTTGTCTTGTCACATAAAATAGTATTTATACAACCCCAATCCTAGCAATTAGTTTACTGAGGTCCTAAGATAAATTTTAGTCTAAAAAGGTCACTACAAGGCATTAGAAATGGAAATAAGATGGAGAAAACATCAAAACACACAAAATAGGGACTATATCCCGAAATGGGTCGATGCAAGCTAGGCCCTAGGGCTGGCACTAGTTATGCAAATGGAACTGGCACCGACTACTCTCTGTTCAGCCGATGGCATTTAATTTCAAGCTTGCTTTAACTCATTCAATCTCTTTGGCTTCCTTTTTATCTTTCTTGGCCTTTTCTTGATATTTTTCCATCAATTATCAGTAAACTGACCTCCTTTAAGCCATCAATTACCTCTCAAGAATCTTCTATCTTTATGTAGGGTTTCATGAATGCTTGGAGCCCTTCTTGGAATTGTTTTGTCCTTACCCTTGTCATTGGCCCTTGTGTCCTATCTTTCCATTTTTGTGCTTGTCCTCTATAAAAAAGCGGAGTCTTATCAATAGGGCAAGTATTCAGTAAGATAATAGAGCTCCTACATACTCAGTCTAAGAGAAGGACATCCCGTGGTGAGGATAAAGCACTTGAGTAGTTTCTTTAGTTCCAGCCACTCATATTTCTCAGGGAAGCCGAACAAGATCAGAAGGTTGAGTGGTGGACTGAGTAAATGGAGGATATCTTCTTCACATTGCAATACTCTGAGTAGTGTATGGTGAGGTTCGTAGTCTTTAGATTGAAAGGAACCGCATGTGACTGCTGAGAGTGAACTTAGGAGGAATAGATGAGCACTGGTTAGGAATGGACTTGCGAAGAATTTGTTGAGGCATTCAAAGTAGAGTACGTTCTTTATTGGGTGATAGAGAAGAGAAGATATGAGTTCCAAAGCCTAAAGTAGGGGAACGTGTCAATGGCCCAATATGTTGACCAATTCAACAAGCTTTCAAAATATTATAAGTGACTAGTAGACACAGAGCATAATAAGACTTAGGAGTTTGTAATGAGTAAATTTTAGATGTATAAAAATCATCAAATTTAAATCTATCCCTTAGTCAAGTTTTAATTAAAACATTAATATTAAAATACACATACGAGCAAATATACTCATTGCAAGCATAGTATAGAGAATTAACGAGTATTGATCCTCAAAGGAACAAGTACACACTAGTCATTTTTCTTTTAATATTTAATGACCTAATAAATTGATAAGATAATAAAAAGAAAAATAAAGAAATATATACAATTCAAGGATGTGAAAATATGCAATTTGGACAATAGCTTTTGAAAACATGATAATGAATCACTTAGCCAATACCACAATAAACGATTATCTTGGTCTCATGAATGATTTTAAAATAGACCCACTTCATCTACAATCTATGGAATTACTACCTTTTAGTTAAATTATTGAACATATTCTCTCGCGACAAACTTATCCAATAGATAAATTAAAATCAATCCTCATATAAACCCCTAAATTCTATGTGATTTAAAACATGAAATTAGTCAATGAATCCATATTCCAACAATCATCAACCAACCTTTGATTACTTATGTTCTAGACAATTAACCTATTTTTCAAGCAAGTTTAGAGATAAAAAATATGAATTTAATTAATTGAAGTCATTAACAACCTCTTTTTCAAGTAAGTTAATAACAAAAATCAATCAACCAACTCTGTAAGAGAAATAAATAATTAAATACCAAGATAAGTAATAAATTGATCGAAAGACTAAATTAGCCGCTAAATCATTAATCACAAAAAAATGTCAAATTACAATGGAAATATTGAATACATGATTGTTTAAGGAAAAGAAAATAAAGAGAAAAGAAAGTACTTATAGACAAGCCTCTTTCTTCTTTTTTGAAGACTCCCTTGAACAATCCTTCTTGATTGGGTGAATTCCTTCTTTGCTTGGGATTTATGATCTTTGATTGACCTTTCTCTTCAAATCCTTGTGTCTTCTTGTGTTTTTATAGGCCTCTTGGATGCTACATTTGTGGTTGAGGAAGTTTAGGCCGAGTTGGATTCTGAAAATACCAAAATCTTTTGAAAAATATCAAATTTGTGCATAGAATATTCGCCTTCCAGAGTGTATCTAGCGCCGGGTACTTTTGACCCACCAGGCACCAGGGGCACTATGTTCTTCTCCTATTTTTACTCTGTTTTTGGTCTGTTCTTTTTGGTAGTCCGAATGGACCTGGCGTTAGGTACACTTGCCAGACCTGGCATTAGGACTGTTCTGGTTTCTTTCTGAAAGTTGCTCAAATTCCTTTGCTAGACTAGAATGGACCTGACACCTGGTCCCTTGGCTAGGCCTGGTGCCAGGTACATTTTGGAATTGTTCACTTTCTATGCGATTTTAACTCAAATCTGCACAAATTTGCCAAAAATCCTTTTTACAAGCAAAATATTAAATAGGAAGGAATATGCCTAGTTATTACAACAAATGTATCTCAAAAAAACCTCAAATAACTAGGAAAATAATAATAATTTTAACCCCTATCATATACCTCCACACTTGAACTTTTGCTTGTCCTAAAGCAAAACACTTTGCTCCAAGAAAATTATTAAGAGAACACAAGTCTTTACTCATTCCAAAATCTTTTTACGTAGCACAGATTATAACTTCCCTTCAAGCTTTATATTCAACTCTTGTCATTCACACCATTTGAAAATAATTTAAACTTTGAAACAATGGACAAGATATCACGAAACTCTTGAAGTCAAACTAATCAAGTGTATACCTTAGTTTATGAAAATTATTTCACCCTTCAAGTTAAAATATAAATAACATGAATAAAAAAAGTCAAACTATCTACTAACTCAAGCATTATAAATCTAAAAATTGAATAACTCATGTCATGATGGAAGAAAAGCACTCCAATTTTGTTCTCTCAAATTTTCTTAATAACTTAGGGAATTGATAATCCCAAGCATATGAATTTCTCTTCATACACCGTATTGGCCCCTTTTTTTAGTTATCACTCATCATTTTTTTCTAAACAACTCTTTCTTTCTTTTCTTGCTCTTCCTTGCATTTTTGTTTTCGGGATAACCTCAAGAGAGCGCACTGAATACATTTGCTACTTCTCCCCATATTAACTCCATTTTCAGCAAAAGGTCTTTAAAGATAAAACATAAGAGCATGTTTTTTGCAATTCTCATAACAATGATTTTATTTTTCCACTCATTATTTTTTTAGCTGAAATTTTTTTTTACATAATTCTCCACCATCTTTCCTCTTAAAGATCAATTCACATTCTCATCATAACTCAAAGCTAAGCAAAATTTAGACTCATAATACAAGAGTTAGCCAATAAACTTCCCTTATATTAATCATATCCTTCATATTCAAACTAGACGAGTCAAATAACATTCAAACACCAATTCATAAATAAGATTATTCAAAATTTCAAGTCTTGACAAATATCCTATCTAATAAGCCAATTTCACAAAAACAATAAATTCACCTAATGAATGACAAAGAATCATATCCAAGTAAGAAAAAGAATTGTATCATTGCATAAACAATGAAATCCACTGAAATTTTTGAAAAAATTTCACAAAATTTCACAACATTGATATGGAACAAATATCTCTTCAACTATTCCCCCCCTCCCCCCACCCATACACACACTTAAACTGGACATTATCCTTAATGGCCAAAGTTATTTCAAGAAAAGGACAACTAAGAAGACCAAAATTAATAAAGAGGAAAAATAAAAAAAAAGAAGATACTTCTATTACATCATAGTGCCACTGTGTTTGAATTCACCACTAGGAGGATTTACAAGAAAAGTCAGAAGAGTACCTACTTAAAAAGAAATAAAATAAAGAAAAACATAAATCTAGAAAAAGAAAACAAAAAGAAAAATAAACGAAACGATACCTAAAAGCTAGAAAGGTCATTAAAATGTAAAAGAAAAAGAAAGAAACATAAAATAAAATAAAATACAAGAGAAAAAGTCAAGAGTCATCCTCATCATCATTATGGTCATCCTCGTCAGCTACTTGATTGGTAGATGCACCAGTATATTGTTGGATCAAAGTGGCTAACTTTTGATCTTGAACATCCTGACGGTGACGAATGTCAGTACGCGAATGAGAGCTAGTGGCACGAGGGGCAGGTCTAGTAGGCGGCTCCTCTTTCTCCTCCTCATCAGGGGGAAGCTTCTCTCTTTTGGGGTGCTGCACCTCATACAGCTATTAGTATTATATCTTAGAGGCAATCATTTGTACATTTTATATGACACATTTTATAAAAAATATTATTTATCTTACAGTATCTTTTATTTACTTTGGTATAAAATAATTGTTAGATAAATTTTCAAGTACAACACTGTGTTAAGGAAATCATGATAGAGATCATAATATGAGATTCCTACTACACTGTATAGTGTTAGTACTTAAATAGTCCCTAGTCGTAGTATTAATGAGATAAGACATCATTAATACATTAAGACTAGCATGTGTTAGACTTCCTGATTTGATCAGGCGGTATTTCTCATATCCGTGAGTATTGAGATACTTAAAGTTAACACGTGAATGCTTGTTAGTTGAACAAGTTCATTGAATGACCTAGCTATGAGATAATTACATGGATAACTATTTAGTGCCAGTGATATAATCTCAATATAGCAAATGTGTAAGTATTCTTAGACTTGAGATTTCCAAGGTACTTTGTTTGCTGAGCCATGTGATTTGATTCCAATCTCTGGAGCCAGATCGAGGGCCACCTATGGGATGGATATTGGGTACATTATAAGGTAAACGAAAGTAGTTAAAAGGGTCGATAAAAGGATTCACCACTCTTAATAGTAGGGGCGAATATCTCAAGGCCATTTGTAGAAATTACTACTCAAGAAGTCCTTGGCCAAGGCGACTGTGTATTGGAAACTGTTCCATTTGATACACATCTAGAGTAGTGGATTCCTGGTACAAGTACTATTATATTCGGACCAAAATTAATATATATTCTGGAGGAAGTTGGCACTAATTTCGCACTTCAAACCAAATGAGATATTGTATGGTGAAAGGAGTTAATTGCACTATAGTTTGTTATTGAAGGGTTCATGTCAAGCCACTTGACTTCCTAAACTCTTGGGTGGTCATGATGTGTTGCTAGATACCGCTCATGATCTGGAAATATAGGTTTATTAATTGATGAATTAATAAATCAATCCTGATTATAATTAATATGATTAATTCTAATTAATTATGGATTATTAATCTCAAAGATGTTTGGATTAATTCATATTCGCTACCAATTGACTGGAAAACCTATAGGTCACACACAATAGATGATTATATACTCAAGATGTTATTTGATGACATATTGGGGTTAATTGTAAGAAAGAGAAGTTGTTATGGCCAAATTATAATTAGTTATAATTTATGTGCCAAATTATAATTATGAGAACTTGATGATTCTAATTACAATTAGAGAATTCTAATTGTTTTAGAATTCTCAGTTTTTAAGGGGTTTTTCGTGACATATAGTTGAGATGCACAAAACCCTAAGGGACGGGATTCACGGAAAACAACTCTCCAAAAACCCTTCTCCTCATCTCTATCTCTCTCGTTGTTCTTTAGCAAACAAGAAGAACAAAAACCCTAGCCGCCTCTTATTTTTTTGCTAGCACAGAAACATCTTGGTGCTTGAGAGTGATCTTCTATGTGGATTTCTGTTAGAGATAATCACACACTGTGATTGTAGTGGTTGGACATTTAACTCTCGTGGTGTTTGATCAAGAGGATTGCTGGATCGCGCCTCAGACTTGAAGAAGGAAAAATATTGTTTTTTAGATGCTCAAAGAAAGGTAAAACTGTTACCTTTTGTTCATTGTTAAACCTATTTTAATTCACATGCTTGTGATCTTGGGGCTTGGATTTCTTAGTTTCCGCCACAGTAATCATTATTGTGATATAGAAAACCCATCGGTGGTATCAGAGCCTTCTTGCAATGTGTTTTCTAATGAGTTTAAATTCTGCTGTGAATTGTTCCAAGCATTTTTTGTGACTGAAAAATGTTTTCAATGGTGCGATTTTGTCTCTGAAATATGTTTTCTGCTGACTTTGTTTTCTATGTTTGAAAACATTTCGTGCATACGATAAGAGTCATAAAGAAATTGTTTTTGAGACTGGGTTCGGTATGAAGAGTTTTTTGTTTTTGTTATTTTCGATGAAAATTTGTTTTCATCTTGATACTGAAGGCTTTCTCTGGTTTTTGGTTTCTTTCATTTAGAAAAATGTTTGTGGATGTTTCTGGATTTGGAATTTGATGTGGGTTGAGTTCGTCGCACAGTATGCTTGTGTAATTGTTACATCATATTTCGAAAGTTGTCAAAAATTTGTTTTCTATGTGTGCTATAGGTTTTTTAACAGAAAAACGTTTTCTGTAAACATTTATTGCCTTCCGTTTTGTCCTTGAACTTAATCTTCTATTTTGTTTTGTTTAAAGTAACAAATTGGTTGTTGTTTTGAGCTTCAAAATAGTAAAATTTTGCTGAGAATTGTTCTCAATAAACTGTTGTAGAAGATGAAGGCTCCAGAAATCATTTCTTAAAAATTTTAAAAAAAATTGCCGACTCTTCAAGACTGCAGTCGGCACCGGCTCTGGCTCCTAACCGGTGCCGCCTCTGGCCTCTAACCGGTGCCTGTTCTGTCCTGTTTCACGACATTCTAGTAATTAATAAATTTTCTAAAATAGAATTTTGAAAGGGAAAAAATCTCATTTGATGAGAGGCGGTAAAATAAAATTTTCTTTCAAGGACCACCGTATTCACTACCAAAGACGGGACCCAAAAGTATTTTCTCAAAATTGGTTTTGAGACAAACAATTTTATTCTTTCAAAATAATGATTTTGAAAATTTAAAATTAATGTATTTTTCTAAAATATTGATTTTAGAATTTGTTTTATTTTTCCAAAAATAATGATTTTGGAATATTAAAAATTATATGTTTATTTTGTTTAAGCATAATTAATGGCATGGTGGATGGTTATGGACTAAAACCAATTATATTAGTTCATGCATTTTATAGTTTTATTTTTTTTAAATAGGGCCTGTGTGTCCTATCTTCTTTAGAATTCTTGTGTAATTCTCTTCTCATGTAACTCCTCTTGAATGTAACTTAAGGTTTTCTCTCTTTAGGAAATTATGTAATTAGTTTATATAGGTTAGATAGTGTTGGGTATCTCTCGCGTATCATATATGGTGCAACGGAAAATTAAAACGAGATACCATCACAGGATCCGCATATGTTTGGAAAACAAGACATATAAAGAAAACAAAGATAACAATTTTTACCTTTCTTTGATTGTGTGGAAAACAAAAATTTCCTTCTTCAAGTATGATAATTGTGGCGTGATCTAGCAATCCTCTTGAAGTTGAATGTCCAACCACTATAATCACAGTGTGTGATTATCTCTAACAAAAATCCACATAGAGGATCACACTCAAGCCCCAAGATTTTCTATGCTAGCAGAAAAAAACAATGGTGGCTGGGGTTTTTCTTCTTTGTTCTTCTTGTTCAGCAAAACCAGTGAAAGAAGAAGAAGAATAAGGGTCTTGGTGTTCTTCTTGGAGAGACTCTGTGAAGCCCCAACTAAAACCAACCAGAGAGTAAGGGGGTTGGGATACATATCATATTTTCTTGCATGTATAAATATATTTTTATATGATTTTATGTGCCTTGGATATGTGAATTATAGCCTAGATAGCTTGATTGAGGTTGTTGAGTAAGAAGGGCAAAATGGTAATTTTGCTTGAGGAGGAATTAGGGAGATAGCTTGAGGATTAAATAGAAAAAATATTTGGAAGAGAAAATAAGAACAACAGTTGTTGTGGTTTAGTGGTTAGAGCTTAGGAATAATAACTTGAGGTCTTGAGTTCAAATTCCATCAATTGAGTTTTAGCATGATTAAATTTTATTTTTGTTCAGGAAAGCTATATTTCGGCCTTGCATGCTTTAGGGAGGAGTAGGGGTGATGTCCTAGGGGAGACATGATAGGAATGTCCTAATCCTACTCTTGTGCCCTACAAAAATTTCTAGGGGATTCATACCCTTTTTTATCTCTAGATTTCCTTAATTCTTAATCAATTAAGTTGATTAATTTATCTAAGCCATTTCATTTCCAGAAAATTTCCAGCAAGCTTCTTTGATCTTGGAGTGTCGAAAATGTGTGTGAGGGTGTCTCCTTGACGGAAAATGGGGAGGAGTTGTGGAAGGTTCCCAAGAGAATTAATCTTCATGGTTGAACCTTCAAACTCCAACCTATGTGTGTTCATCTTCTTCATGTAGTAAACTGGAAAATTTTTCGGCTTGTTGATCAGTCAAATCCCGAAATATTTAGCCATCATTCCCTCTCAAATACTGCTAGAAAAATAGCCATCTTGACTAGTTTGAAGTCTGAAATTATTAGGCCAAAACCGGACTGCACAAAAGCTGTGCAAACCAGAAAAATTTCTAGACAGCTTTCGCAACAAAACAGTCCAAAAAACCCAGCTGTTCTTCCACCTTATTAACCAACAATTCAACCTTATTTTTCCTCCATAAAGAAGGTTGGAAACCAGCCTTAAAGGACCCTCCAATGGCCCTTCAAACCTTCTACAAGCTACCTGAAATATGGCAAAAGAATCTGCCAAAAAATTCTAGCAAGCTTGTTTCTCCTTCACCCTTATCCAAAAACTCATCCTATTTTCTCACCCTTATATATGTCAAGGATGTAGAATTATGTAACTCAAGCCATTGTGTAGACAAACATGATCTTAAAGAACTTAACCATTATCATAACTAATTATTCTTTTAGCACCATGAAGGATAAAGGTAAATTAGCATCACTTGGTCTGTCTCAACTAATTCATCCAAAAGATGCATTAAACACAATCCTTGATTAAATTTCCTTGGTCTGGCAAACTTAAAACATGAAATTAATCAATGAATCCTTGGTCTGGCAAACATCAATTAACCTTCAATTACTCAATCCTCAGCAATTAACCTCTTTGGTCTAGCAAGTTAACAGCCAATAAATATGAAATTAATCAATTGCAACTACCATCAATCTCTTTGGTCTAACAAGTTAATGAAAAGAAACAACCAATTAATCTCGTAATATGCCCAAGTAATTGAATACCAAAAAAGAACAATCATTTAATCAAAATATTAAATACCTCTAAATATCATGAATATCTAAAACAATGTCAAATTACACTAAAACAATTAACATATCATTGTCCAAGAAAAAGAAAACAAAAGAAAGAAATAGATAATCATAGACAAGCCTTCTTTTTCCTCCTTCAAAGACCTTCTTGTACAATCCTCCTTGAATTATTCATCTCGAGAAAATATTGGTGATGCACTTTAAAATAAATCTAAGTCCTTACATTGTGCACCTCCATTTTTCTATGTACATTGGCCTTTATTTATAAGTTCACAAAATTCCTAAAAGAGTCCTAAATAAAGAAGAAATAATTACCTAAAAATAATCCAAAAAGGATTAATAAAAGCTAAATAAAAATCTAAGAAAAACCTAAATAACAAAACACTAAATAAGTCCACCATCTTTGACTTTGTGAAATTAGAAATTCAATTTGACTTCAATTTAAACTTCAATTGGATTCTTAATTTGGACTTGTCATTTTCTGCTGAGGCTTTAAGTTGATGTAAAATTGTGATTGTCTGATTTGGCTTCTAATTGAGCCACTTGAAGCCACCGAAAATTCTGCTGCCTTTCTTCATGTTGTTGCATCGGCTCAATTGAGCCGTTTTCCATGCATTGGCTCAATTGAGCCGAAAACCATTAAATTCCACTGATAATCTTTCGAGTTGTTTCTTTTTCCTTCTGTAGCTGCAGCTGTTGACTTCTACCTTTGTCCTTGCTGACCAAAATCTGTCTTTTTCCTTTACTTTGTTGTTGCTGTAATTTCTGTCTTGCTGTCGGCTTGCATTGGCTCGATTTAGCCGTCTACCAAAGCTGCTTCTTCTTCTGTTTTCTTTTCTTATTTCGGTTGCTCCTTTCTCAGCTTGATATTGTTGACTTTGAAATGCAACTTGGCCCACCAAATTTCATGCTTTCCTTTGTTGCTGTTTTTGTCCGACTTTTCTTTTGCTGTCGACTTTGTTTCCAATTCCAATTCAATTCCTTTGCTCTTCCAATTGCTCTACACTTCCCTGTTTTTCCAGTGGAAAATTGGTGCCGGTTGTCCTTTTTGGAATCGGTGCCGCCCATATTCTGCTTTGTAACGATTTTACTTTATTTTACCCCTAAAATTTGAAATAATGCACAATATACCTTTTCAAGAGTAAAATCTCAAATATGAAGGAATATGGTTAGTTATTTCACAAAATGTATCACAAAATAATATCAAATAATTAGGAAAAATATGACTAATTTAGGCCCTATCATATATACAAGAAGGTCAGTGGGAGTGCAATCATTTTCTTATTACTTTATGTAAGTGCATATTGCTAACAGGAAACGATATACTTGTCTTATAAATGGTTAAAGTTTGGTTGTAAAAATAATTCTCCATGAAAGACCTTGGTGAAGCAACCTATATTCTTGGAATAAGGATCTATAGAGATAGATCCAAAAAGGTTGTTAGGTATTTCGCAATCTACATATATAGACAAAGTGCTAAAGAGGTTTAGCATGGATCAATCCAAAAAGGGATTCTTACCCATGTCACATGGTGTAAGCCTTTCAAAGTTGATGTCTCCTAAGACACAAGTTGAAAGTGATCACATGAATAAGATTCCATATACTTTAGCAGTTGGATCTATCATGTACGCTATGATATGTACAAGACCTGATGTATCTTGTGCTTTCAGTTTGACGAGCAGATGCCAATCTGACCCTGGTGAGGGTCATTGGGCGGCTGTAAAGAACATCCTTAAGTACTTACGAAGCCAGTGCCCCTCTGTTATGCTCTTGGAGCCGGCGCCGGCTCCCCTCTGTTCTGCTCTATTTTGACAATTTTTCGTCGCTTCGAAGTTCATGTAATCAGTGCATGGCCGGCGCTGATTCTAGAGCCCTAGCCGATGCCGCCTCTCCTCTGTTTTGCGACGTTTTTGTTTCGTTTTACCCTAAAAATATGAAATAATGAACAAAACACCTTTCCAAGGGTGAGCAAATGCTAATCTGACCCTGGTGAGGGTCATTGGGCGGCTGTAAAGAACATCCTTAAGTACTTACGAAGCCAGCGCCCCTCTATTATACTCTTGGAGCCGGCGTCGGTTCCCCTCTGTTCTGCTCTATTTTGACAATTTTTCATCGCTTCGAAGTTCGTGTAATCAGTGCATGGCCGGCGCTGATTCTAGAGCCCTAGCCGGCACCGCCTCTCCTCTGTTTTGCAACGTTTTTGTTTCGTTTTACCCTAAAAATCTGAAATAATGAACAAAACACATTTCCAAGGGTAAAATCTCAAATATGAAGGAATATGACTAGTTATTGAACAAAATGTATCAAAAAAGAACCTCAAATAACTAGGAAAAATATGACTAATTTAGCCCTTATTATATTCCCCCACACTTAACTATTTGCTTGTCCTCAAGCAAAGTATCAAGAACAAGTAGGAAAACACAAGGTTAAATCAATTACTCAATCAATTTCCAAACCATATCTTCAATGCTTTCTTCATTCAAGAACATAAAACACATGATACTACATCTTTCACAATAAACGCAAGACTTGTGTAAGTGATAAATGACTTAGTAGAACCATCACAATGCTTAACAATGTTCTCAAACCATTAGAAAGAATTTAGTTCAAAAAGAATATGCATTCCATAGGCTTAGTCTTCATACACTCTCTCCACTAATCCGAGACACATCATGATTCTACTTAGATCAAGTAGGACTTTTAAGTTTGCGATATAAGGCTAAAGGCTTGTAATGTAACTTATCAAATGAAGGATATAGGAGAATAAAAAATTAAAGAAACAGAGAGTTCCCAAGAAAAGGATAAACAAAATGAATTAATAATTTCCAACTCTTCTTGCTCTCCTATTCCAAGAATCAATCAAGCCATAACCTTGTTTAGCAATTACAACTCCACTTAAGCAAATCCTGCATTTCTCTCTCTTTTTTTTCTTTCTCAACTCTTCTTTATTCCTTTCATAAGATCACTCAAATTTCCAGCAATGGTGTCAAAGATTTTAATATGAATTTTAACTTTTACAGCTCATTCACCATTCCTTTTGTGATCTTTTCTTTTCTTCTTCTTTCACTTATCTTTTCCTTTACTGTTGCTGTTTTTACTTTTTCTCTCTTTCAATTCTTCCTAGCAGCTTTTTGTTTTCTTTTTTTTTTCAATCCCTCTATTCTTTTTCTTCTCTTTCTTTGCTTTCTTTCCTCTTTCCAGCTCAACTCAGTATTGATCCATGACTGAAAGTAACAAGTCATGATATTTATCCAAACACTCTTTCTCAACATTTTCTTACATATACTTTCATCCATCAAGAGCATAAACATTTGGAAAATTATTCAAACTCTCAGAAACAAGCAATGGACAAAATATTGTGATGGGTTTTAATGAAAGAAATCAACAATTTAGGCTCAAAATAGGCATTAGGGATAATATGACAATAGGTAGGCTTGAAAAGCTCAAATTATCCCAAAAAGGCCTATTACCGTCATCCCTAAGTTAAACTATGACTGCCTTTCTTATTTCACCTTGAGAGGTATTCAAGTAAGTTCTATAATGCTCCATGAATTTTAGAAGAAAAATAGGTTTAAGAAAAATGTAAAGCATTTGATCAAGAACTACTTCGTCTAAGTGAGTGCAAAAAATCATGCATAAACCATAAATGATATAGAATATATGCTCTATAATCCATCATAAAGATATGCACTAAAAATATAGCTCGAAATCTCCAGAAAATCAGAAAAAATTTTGAAAATTTTGCTCACAAGAAGAAGGAAAGTATAAAAGAATGATGCATAGAAGAATTTTCAATCGAATCACTCCCCCATACTTAAACTGGACATTGTCCTCAATGGCCAAATAAATATAACAAGAAAGAAACAATGCCATGGGACCAAAAATATAAAGGAGAAGAGATAAGAAAGACAAAACTTCCATATATTGTGCAATGTGCTAAAATCGATGAAATTTTGGACAAAATATATCCCCAAACCACTCCCCCATACTTAAATTGGACAATGTCCCAATTGGCAAAAAATAAACATAAGAACGCATCTCTAAAGGGACAAAATAATAAGGGGTTAGAAAGTTTAAGTAATACAGCCCAAGTGCGATAATGCTCCAATAGATATCAAAACATGAGGTACAGAGAAGGGCTTGTCCAAGAGGACTCTATGCCTATAAAATAAAACACAAATAAAATCACAAGGCAAACAATAATAAAAGAAAAACAGACCTAAATAAAAGAAAACAAACTAAAGAAAAAGACTAAAATAATAAAAATAAACAAAAACTCTCTACATCCATCATGCTTCCTCATCAAACTTTTTGAAAAAGAAATTAAAGCTCAAAATAGAAGATAGGCATAATGAATGTAGAAAAAATGGAGGGTTCAGGAAAACGATTTGTCTCAGCAAAGCCAAACACATAAACCGCATTCTCTAACATTCCTTTAGACACATAAATATCTTTTTCCATATATAGGTGCACATGGTATCTAACGGATGCATCAACTTTGAAACCAGCAGTTAACCCTTCAAAAGAATTTTTACAATTAAAATTCCCCTTAAAAACTTCGCAATTGTGTTCTTAAAGATGGGATAAAAAAAAAAAATCTTTACTTTTCTACACATCTACAAAAACTAAGTTACCTCCCATTGAATGGGGTGAAGGGTAGAGATTACCAGCATCCTCCAAGGACTTTTTACGATATAATATTGACAAATCCAACGCCATGAAGCATGATAAATTCAACACATCATTATTTGGATCCAAATTCTCCGAGAAAAGGAGAGGAACCTAGGAAATCATGTGACAAAGAGAGGTTAGGATTATTAGCATACAGAGAAGAATTGAATACCTCTCTTCCCACATTGGATAATTGTCCCTCACAACATTTCTCCTTGGAGATTTTCTTGTTCGAGTGAATGGGCCAGCATGAACTTATGATTCTCCTCAACAATTTTAACTAAGTGTTTTCATTGATCGCATAATTGTTGGGAAGCTTCTTCATGCCACTGAACAGATGAATTTGTATTGGCAACCAAAGAATTCACTAATGCCTTTAATGATGTCTCACCAAAAACATCAATGTGAGCTTGTAATTTTGCCAATCAATACACTAATGTTTTTTTTCTTTATTTTTTTTTGAATGCAAGAAAAATGATGAACATGCAATAATGATGAATAATGAAATTTAATTCATGAAGACATGATACAAAGAACAAAACAAAACGACCAAAATAAAAATTGTTTCAAATAGCAAAAATGACTTTACTACTTTCCACGGCCTACACCTATAAAAGATAAGAAGAAAGTTAGATAACCAAAATTCATATTTAAAACAAAATTAAAAGAAGAAAAAGTTAGTAAAATTAAATAACTAAATATACAATATATACAAACATACAAAGACAAGTTAGTGATTATGAACATGTATATACCTATTTACATATTTACAACATATAGTGAAATTATAATACAATTATACAAACAACAGCATAGGCACTTCTTCATACAAGGAATGTATATACATATTTACATATTTACATGGTTAAATCAACAAAATCCAAGCTTTCATGCTATTGTTCCCCGGCAACGGCATAAAAAACTTGATGTGTCCGGACTTGGGTGTAAAAATCATACAAAAACTAAGCACATTCCCAATCAAGTTTAAATTAAAATGTTCAATCCAAATTACACATATGAGCAAGCGTACTCATCATTAACTGAGCATAGAGTTCAAACGAGTGTCAATTCTCAAAGAACAAGTAGATATTAATCACATTTCTTTCATTGTTTAACCGACTCGATAAAGTGAAAAATAAATAAAAAGAAAAAATAAAATAAAAGAAAATCAAAATAAAAATATATACACGTCAAGGATGGAGAAGTATGAAATTTAAACCATTGTTTGGATAAACATGATCTTAAAGTACCTAACCTTTATCATAACTAATTATTCTCTTGGCATCATGAAGGATGAAGGTAGACTCACTTCGATGGTCAATCCATGAAATCACTATCTTCTAGATGAATTAGAATCACTTGGTCCATCTCAACTAATTCATCCAAAAGATGCATTAAACACAATCCTTAGTTAAATTCCCTTGGTCTCGGAAAATTTAAAGTATGAAATTAATTAATGAACCCTTGGTCTCGGAAGACATCAATTAACCTTCAATTACCAGTTCTAAGTAATCGACCCCATTTGGTCCCGCAAGTCAACATCTAACAAAATATGAAATTAATAAATTGAAACTACCATCAACCCCCTTTGGTCCAGCAAGTTAATGGAAAGAACTAAACTACTAATCTCGTAATAAGCACAAGTAATTGAATACCAAGAATAATAACCAGTCAATCAAAATATCAGACAACTCTAGAAATCATGAATATCTAAACAACGTTGAATTACAATAAAACAATTAACATATCATTGTCAAGAAAATGAAAACAAAGTAAAAGAAAGCACTCATAGAAAAGCCTCTTTCTTCTTCCTTTGAAGACCTTGTACAACCCCTCTTGAGTTGAAGAATTCCTCCTTTGATTTGAGTAATTTTCCATGATGATCAATGAATTCTCCCATTTGTCCTTTGTGTTTTTCATCTATTTATAGGCTTAGAAAGTTCCTAAATTTATAGGTACAGAGTTCTTGGCCGAGTAGAAGTTGGAAGATACTAAAACTCCACAGATTACCAAAAATCACATAGGAAAAATCAAGCACCAACTAATCTTCAGGGCATAGCCGGTGCCGCCTTGGCTCTCGGAGCTGGCGCCGGTTGTGTTATGCTTCTCTATTCCTTCATCGATTTTTCTCTCAATTTCACATGATGAAGACCAGAATGCAGCCAGCGCCGCCTTGACTCTTGGAGCCGGCGCCGGTTCCCCTCTGTTCCGCTCTGTTTTAACAATTTTTCGTCGCTTCCAAGTTCGTGTAATCCAATGCACGGCCGGTACCGGTTCTAGAGCCCTAGCTGGTGTCGCCTCTCCTATGTTTTGTGACATTTTTGTTTCGTTTTACCCTAAAAATCTGAAATATTGAACAAAACACCTTTCCAAGGGTAAAATCTCAAATATGAAGGAATATGACTAGTTATTGAACAAAATGTATCACAAAAGAACCTTAAATAACTAGGAAAAATATGACTAATTTAGCCCCGATCAACTGTATTGTGACAACAATGGAGCCATTGTACAAGCAAAAGAACCACGGTCTCACTAACGATCCAAACATGTACTGCGATGCTATCATCTGATCCGGGAGATCATAGACAGGAATGATGTAAACATAGAGAGAGTTCTTATGGATGAGAACATAGCTGACTCACTTACAAAAGCACTATCCCAAAAGAAACATGATAGGCATGTTGAGTCATTCAGTATTAGATACATGAATATTAACTCTAGTGCAAGTGGGAGTTTGTTAGTGTTATACCCTAGAGGCAATCATTTGTACATTGTATATGACACATTTTATAAAAGGCATTATTTATCTTACAATATCTTTTGTTTACTTTGTGTAAAATAACTGTTAGATAAAGTCCCTAGTACAACACTGTGTTAAGAAAATCATGATAGAGATCATGATATGAGATTCCTACTATACTGTATAGTGTTAGTACTTAATGTTAGTGTTGTGCCCTAGAGGTAATCACTTGTACATTTTATTTTAAAAAAAGGCATTATTTATCTTACAGTTTATTTTGTTTACTTTAAGTAATATAACTGTTCAATAAAGTCCCTAGTACAACACTGTGTTAAGGAAATCATGATATGAGATTCCAACTACACTAGATGGTGTTAGTACTTAAATAGTCCCTAGTCATAGTATTAATGAGATAGGACATCGTTAATGTGTTAAGACTAGCATATGTTAGACTTCCTGATTTGATCAGGCGGCAGTTATCATAACTGTGTGTGAAACCCCAGTCGAAACCAACCTTAGAGTAAGGGGGTTAGGATGCATATCATACTTCATTTCATAATCAAATACATTTTCATATGATTTTTATGTGCTTTGGATTTGAATTTTATTGTCTTGAAGTCTTGTTGGTGAGTGTCGTGTGAGAGGGGCAAAATGGTAATTTTTGCCCGAGGTGAAAATAGGGAGATAGCTCGTGGATTGAATAGAAAATAAATTTTCTAGTAGAAATAGCAGCGAGAGTTGTTGTGGTTTAGTGGTTAGAGCTTTGGAATAGATTATTGAGGTCTAGGGTTCAAATTCCATCATAAAAGCTTTAGTTAGATTAAATTTTATTTTTTCTTAGGGAGGATTAGTTTCGGCCTTAAGAGCCTAGAACAAGGTGGTGATAATGTCCTAGGAGAGACATGTTAGGAGAATTCTTATTTCACTCTTTACTCTACTCGAAATTCTTGAAGGGAAATTCATTCTTCCTTGTTCTTTAATTTTTCTCAATGCTCAATTCATTAGTTTGATCCAGGTGTTCTAGCCTTTTTCTTTCCAGAAAATTCAGTAAAGTGCTGAGGCCATTTAGGATCAAAATGTCTTGGTAAAAGACTTCCTATGGTCTGAAAATATGGAAGAGTTGTGAGGAATTCCATGAGGAAAATATCTCTAGTGAGCTTGCTGAAATTTCACTTCAAATTAGTTCCTCTTCCTTCATGGCATGAGCTGAAATTTTCCAACTTGTTGTACCTTCAAATGTCGAACTCCTTAGCTCTCATTTCCTTCCAAATGCTGCCAAAAAAATGGCCTTAAGATCAGCTTAAAACATAAATTATTTCTGCCATTTTCGGACTGCACAAAAGCTGTGCAAAACCAGTGAAAAATTCTGGGCAAATCGCTACTTTAGAGGTCCAAAACCAAACTGATTTCTTCCAGATTTTGTGCACCTTAGCCATGTTTTTCCTTCATGAAGAAGGCTGGAAACCAGCCTTGAATACCCCTGAAACCCCCTTCTAGCTCGATGCAAAATGGCTGGAAGTAGCAGACGAAAATCTGCCAGAAAAATCATTGTGCAGCGAAATTTCTGGGCAGAAATTTGTCCAGCTTGTTTCCTCTTCCTCTTCCAGCCGAAACACCAACCCTAATCTGTCAAAACCTTCCTTAAACCTCCATCAATAGAGCTCCATTGATCCCCTTAAACTTCTGCACGAAATTCCATCAATGGCTGTCCGAAAATCTCTCCAACAAATCCCTGCAATTTAGCTTGATTACTTTCCAAAATTCCAGCCATCTTATTTAGCAAACTTCCATAATATTTTGCTCAATTGACCAGACTTCTTCTTCATCATTGTGCACCTTACTTTCGGCCACCATAAGCCTCCATAAGCCAGCATTGATCCCGTGAAATTCTGCTCAAACAGTCAGCCATGGCAGACTCCAAAGCTGTCCAACAATCAAGATATTCTTGGATTATTTAGTTTCCAAATTCACTTCCTAAAAATATTCTTCAAAGATTATAACAACTAACCTTTCCTTTTCCCTTCTAAATCAGAGAAACAACTTCCTAAACCCTACAAAAATTCGCCCAGCCCCATCTCTCACGGAAAATTCGGCAGCTGCAAATTCCTTCCCTCTCTCTCTCGATTTTCTGCAATCATCAAGAACAAACTACACTACACCAAGAACACCTACTTCTTCTCTACACCTAATACCCCTCCAAACCATCTCAAATCCCCTCAAAAACTTCTAGATTTGATCTACACATTGCTGTGAATCCATCAACACCGTTGTTAACATCAAACTCCTCCAAACATCTTGCTACTTTGGATCAAAACCAGAAATTTCTGTTAAGGTCAAGAACACCATCAAGGTAAACTTATTCTAGCAACTTCATCTTCCCTAACCTTGATCTCTAATGAGAACCTATGCGAATAAACATACTAATGATTTCTTTTTCTCTTTCTTTCTCTCTCTCTCTCTCTCTCTCCCCTCTCTTGGCCGAATGACTTTTCTCCCATGAACATGCTTTCGCCATCTCCCATGGACAAAGTTAGACATCTAGGAGTTGAGATCTACTCTAAACTCCTTCAAAGCATTCATCAACCGAGTAAGTCCCTTCAACCTTTCTTTTAAACCCTAGATTCATGTCTCTACGATGATGTTGTTAGAAGGTGGAGGGCGAGGGGATGAGTATATATATATTGTTGAGATTGAAGTATGAATATATGTATGATTGTGAAGGAGATGGGATTTATGCATGGAAGGATTGTCTTGGATGATTATATGATGATTTGAGGTTGATGCATGTCATAGGTAGTATTTGTGATAAAGTATGCTAGAGATTATGTCACCTTTGGTGAATAGGATTTATATTCACGTTGGACTATTGAAGCCATGATCATATTTATACTAGTAAGGATTAGATCATATTTTGATAAATTGAGATCTATGCTTGTATGCATGATTTGGATGATTTGATGAATTGAAGGGTTGTATATGTTCATGTTTGTGGTTAGCCATAGAAATATATTCATGATCTACTTGTCCCTAAGTTAATCTTTATTTCATTAATAAAATATTTAATAATATGATTTTTCTAGTAAAATTTTGAAAACCATGGGAAAATGTGGATTTGGTCTTTTATATAAAATAGTGATATTTTAGTCAAATAAATAATAGTTTTTGCTAGAAAAATAAAATATATAGATATTATAATATCAAATAAAGACTTTTGTGAAAATAATCATAATAGGTAAAATATTTATTATTAAAATTTAATTATTATCTTTTAATCAAACCTATTAAAATTTATTTATTATTTTTCAAGCAAGACTCATTAAAATTTATTTTCAACTAATTTTAACTATCAATTATTTTCTAGCAATTAATTATTAATAAATTATTATTTTACCTAGTACCACCTAGGACTTTTCATCAAATAAACTCTAAATTATTTTAGCAAGATTTAAACATTCAACATATTGTACCTAATTTTCCAAACCCTAGTTATTTTAATATCAAACTAGATTTATTTTATAAACCCCTTTTATTTATTATTGAGCCTTAAAGCTTGGGACACTAGGGATATGATTGTAGTAAGTTGAGTTAGTTTTATTTGTGAAAGTGAATCTTGGCTTAAGTTTGATTGTGGTTTGTATTTACCTTATGCGGGATTAGGTCAGCTGTTGGAGACCTTTGTTGTGGACAAGGATCAGGTAAGCTCCTGCATAAAACCTGTTTGATGAAAAATGATTTTTTTTTATGGCAAGCCAAATGAAGAGTGCATGGTCACTCATTTCTGTAAAGGCAATTGAGGATTATTTCCATTCTCATTTTAGACAAATAAATTATTTGTAAATCAAGGGGCGGTTTTACTCAAAACCTAAAATTCTTTCTAAAACTAGTTTTGCCCCAAACTTTGGAAATCCTTAATTGCCATTTTCAAGTGGAACTGTGTTTTGTTCATTTTCTTCCCAAGTGGGATATGTTACGTTGAGTACTCAATGGAGGTAGGCTGGTAGTACTAGTTTTGAAGAGCAAGAGTAAGTCTTCTAGCAGGAGGCCACCTCCAGAAGATAAGCTCAACTTAGAAAAACGTTAGTACTACTTAGTCAGGCCGGTCCGAGCTAGCAGTTTATTTTATTTCAGTCAAGTGACTGTGTTTTGCCGGAATGGACACCCGGTTGTTGTTTGGGTATAGAGAATGAGGAGTATCTTGCCCGGTAGGCCGATCACCTACCTTTTGTCAGTCTGCACAAAGTGTCGGCATTCTGACTGGTTATGGGGCCCAACGTGTGGTAACCCATAATCCTTTCTTTCGAGTGGTTGATCTTATAAATTATGTACGGTTAGATAAGCCAAAACACCACTCTTGCTTTTAACTAATGTTTGATGCTTGCCAATATTTCTCTTATAAAGGTTTTACACTTTGCATCCACGAACTGTTTTCACTAAACACCCAAAGCACACACGGACTTACTGAGATTTCTGTCTCATCACCTTTTTATCATGATTTCAGGTGGATCCTACTGTGGGGTCGCGTAGCTAGTAATATCTGCCTTGGAAGAGAATGTGTCTTTTGATTTTATGTATTACTTTGGGGAGACGAGAGTGGATAATTTTATTTATGGATTTGTTTTCTTTTGGGAATTCGTGGATTTATTCTTGGGTTGTAATAAATCGTAAGTTGAAGTATTATTTTTATTATTTTTATTCCGCTATTTTATTTCTGTGACCTCGTTATAAAGATCCCTTATCCTTTGGACGGGGTGACATCCCCGGCCCCGGCGGGCCTAGGTAGCGGGGTGTTACACCGTGAGTATTGAGATACTAAAAGTTAATACATGGATGCTTGTTAATAGAACAAGTTCATTGGATAACCTAGATTTGAGATAATCACAAGGATAACTATTTAGTGCCAGTGATATAATCTCAATATAGCAAACATACAAGTATCCTTAGACTTGAGATCTCCAAGGTACTTTGTTTGCTGAGCTTTGTACTTTGATTCCAATCTCCGAAGCTCGATTTAGGGCCTCCTATGGGATGGATATTGGGTACATTGTGAGGTAAACGAAAGTAGTTGAGAGGGTCAATAAAGGATTTACCACTCCTAATAGAAGGGGCGAATATCTCATGGCCACTTGTAGGAATTACTACTCAGAAAGTTCTTGGTCAAGGTGATTGTGTATTGAAAATAGTTCCAATAGATACACATCTAGAGTAGTGGGTTCCTGGTACAAGTACTATTGTATTCGGGCCAGAATTAATTCTGGAGGGAGTTGGCACTAATTCCGTACTCCAAACCGAATGAGATATTGTATGGTGAAATGAGTTAATTGCACTGAAGTTTGTTATTGAAGGGCTCATGTCAAGCCACTTGATTTCCTAGACTCTTGTGTGAAACCCCAGTTAGAACCAACCTTAGAGTAAGGGGATTGGGATGCATATCATACTTAATTGCATGTTTAAATATATTTTTATATGATTTTATGTGCTTTGAATTTGTGTTTTATAGTCTAGAGGGCTTGATTATGCTTATTGGGTAAGAAGGGTAAAATGGTAATTTTTGCTTGAGGAGAAAATAGGGAGATAGCTTGAGGATTAAATAGGAAAAATATTTTTAGAGAGAAAATAAGAACAAGAGTTGTTGTGGTGTAGTGGTTAGAATTTCGGAATTAATTCTTGAGGTCTTGGGTTCGAATTCCATCATTGGAGCTTTAGCATGATTAAATTTTATTTTTGCTTGGGAATGGGTATTTTCGGCCTTAAGAACCTTAGCATAGGGCAGAGGTTTTATCCTAGGGGAGACATGATAGGAGTACTCTAATCCTATTCTTGTGCCTACTCAAAATTTCCTTAGAGAATTCATTTCTTCTTGATTTTTAATTTCTCCTAATTCTCAATTCATTAGATTGGTCAAATTTGTTCTAGCCAATTTCATTCTAGAAATTTCAGTAAAGTGCTGTGGCTTTGGAGGTTCAAAATGTCTTAGTAGAAGACATCTTATGGTCCAAAAATGTGGAAGAGATGTGGAAGATTCCAAGAGAATAAATCCCTCTAGTGAACCTTCTAAAATTTCACTTTAGCTAGGTTCGTTTTCCTTCATGTCACGAACTGAAAATTTTCCAGCTTCTTGTGCCTTCAAGGTGTCGAAATTCTCAGCCATTATTCCCTCCCAAATGCTGCCAGAAAATGACTCTTTATATCAGCTTGCAATCTAGAATTCTCTGGTTAATTTCGAGCTGCACAAATGCTGTGCAAAACCAGAAAAATCCTGGGCAAATTCGCAGCTTTGGTGGTTCTAAACCAAGCTGCTTTCTTTCAGTTTTCTCCTGGCTTCTTAGCCACATTTTTCCTCCATGAAGAAGGCTGGAAACCAGCCATGAAAGGCCTCTAAAACCCCCTTCAAACTCTCTGCAACTTGGCTGGAAAATGGCAGCCGAAACTGCCTAGAAAAATTCCAACAATGGCAAAAATTCTGTGTAGGAAAATTTCAGCTTTGTTTCCTAATTCATCCCTGGCCGAAACTTCAGCTTTCTTCTACACAAACCACTCTTAAACAGCCATGATCAGAACTCCATTGTCTTCCCCAAGCTCCTGCACGAAAATCAGACATGGCAGCCCGAAAATCTCTCCAGCAAATCTTTGCAATCATGCTTTGATTAGATACCAAAATTCCAGCAACATTAATTTAGCAACCTTCCATAAAATGTTCCTCAAACAACCAAACTTATTCTTCACCATTTCACTCCATCTTTTCGGCCACCATTACCCCTCTTCAATCAGCTTTCATCCAGCAGAAACACTGCACAACATTTTGGCCATAATAGCTTCCCAAAAGCTCTCCATTGATCAAAGATATTCTTGCTATATTTAGTTTTCAAATTTGATTCCTTAAGATATTCTTTTAAGATTTCAACAACTAGCCTTTCCTTTTCCCTTCCAAACCAAAAAATCATCTACCAAAACCCTAAAACAATTCGGCCAACCCTAATCCCTAAGAATTTCGGTAGCTTCAAATCAAAACCTCTCTACTCTCTTCAACCTTCAAGAACACATAGCACACCAAGAACACCTACTCATTCCTTTCGCCTAATACCCCTCCAAATCACTTCAAACATCTTCTAAAAACTCAAAAATTCATCTACTCACTGCTGTGAGTCCATCCATACCATTTTTAACATCAAACTCCAAAATCCAACTTGCTCTTTTGGATAAAAAACCAGAATTTTTGTGAAGGATTAAGAACACCTTCAAGGTAGGTTTGTTCTAACAACTTCATCTTCTCCAATCTTTGATCTCTAATGAATATGTATATGAATAAACATGCTAATGGACTCTCTCTATCTCTCTCTCTGGGCCGAACCTCTCTCCTTCTTGGCTGAATGGCTTCTTCACCGATGGCCATGCTTTCTTCATCTTCCTTGGACGGATCTAGTCATCTAGGAGTTGGGATCCATTCGAAACTCCTTCAAGGTATTTCTTAATCAAGTAAGCCTTTTTAATCCGCCTTTTAAATTCTAGATTTATGTCTCTAGGATGATGTTGTTAGAATATGGATTATGAATAGGGTTTGAGTATGTATTGTTGTGATGAGTTGAGATTGAAGCATAAATATATGTATAAATATGATGGAGTTGTGATTTATGCATGAGTTGATTATCTTGGTTGAATGTATGGTGTTTTAGGGTTTAATGCATGCCTCCATGATTAAGTATGCTAGAGATTATGTCATCTATGATGAATAGGATTTACATTCTTGTGTGATTATTAAAGCCATGGTTATATTTATGCTAGTAAAGGTTAGATCATGCCTTAGTAAATTTGGATCTATGCTTTTATTCATGATTTGAATGATTTGATAAATTGGAGGGAGTATATGTTCATGATTTTGGTTAGCAATAGGAATATGATCATGATCTAGTTGTCCCTAAGCTAATTTTATTCCTTCAATAAAATATTTAACATTATGATTTTTGCTAGTAATTTCGAAAAAAACCCTAGGAAGGGTAGATTTGAATTATTATATATAATAAGGATATTTTAGTCAAATAAATAATAGCTTTTGCTAGAAAAATAAAATATATAGATATTATATAAAATGATAAAGCCTTTTATGAAAATAATCATATCAAGTAAAATATTTATTATTAAAATTTAATTATTATCTTTTAACCGAAACCTATTAAAATTTATTTATTATCTTTCAATCAAGACTCATTAAACTTTATTTTCAACTAATTTTAATTATCAACTATTTTTCAGCAATTAATTATTAATAAATTATTATTTTACCTAATACTACCAAGGACACTTCATCAAATAAACTCTAAATTTTTTTTAGTAAGATTTAAACCTTCAACTAATTAGTACCTATTTCCCAAAACACTAATTGTTTTAAATATCAAAATTAGCCTTGGCTTATAAACCTTTTTATTTATTATTTGGCCTTAAAGCTTGGGACACTAGGATCATGGTTGTAGTAGTGAGTTGAGTTAGTTTTATTTGTAAAAGTGGATTTTGGCTTGAGTTTGATTGTGGTTTGTATTTACCCCATGCGGGGTTAGGTCAGCTGTTGGAGACCTTTATTGTGAGCAAGGATCAGGTTAGTTCCTACATAAAACCTGTTTGATGTAAAAATGATTTTTTTTAATGGCAAGCCAAATATAGAGTACAAGGACACTCATTTCTGTAAAGGCAATTGGGGATTGACTCATTTCTTATTTTAGTCAAACAAATTATTTGGAAATCAATAAGCAGATTTACTCAAACTTAAAACTCTTTCTAAAATTGATTTTAACAAAGACTTTGGAAACTCTTAATTGCCATTTTCAAGTGGAACTATGTTTTGTTCATTTTTTTCCCAAGTGGGATATGTTACGTTGAGTACTCGATAAGAGTAGGCTAGTAGTACTAGTTTTGAAGAGCAAGAGTGAGTCTTCTAGCAGGAGGCCACCTCCAGAAGATGAACTCAACTTAGAGAAACGTCAGTACTACTTAGTCATGCCAGTCCGAGCTAGCAGTTTTTATTTCAGTCAAGTGACTGTGTTTTGCCGGAATGGACACCCGGTTGTTGTTTGGGTATAGAGAAGGAGGAGTATCTTGCCCGGTAGGCCGATCACCTACCTTTTGTCAGTCTGCACAAAGTGTTGGCATTCTGACCGGCTATGGGGCCTAACGTGTGGTAACCTATGACCCTTTCTTTTGAGTGGTTGATTTTAATTATTGTGTATGGCGAGAAAAGCCAAAACGCCACTCTTGGTTTTAACTAATATTTATTGCCTACTAGTATTTCTCTTTTAATGATTTTATACTTTGCATTCACGAACTGTTTTCACTCGACACTCAAAGCACACACGGACTTGCTGAGATTTTTGTCTCATCACCCTTTTTACCATGATTTCAGGTCGATCCTGCTGTGGGGATGAGTTGCTAGATATTGCCTGCTTTGGAAGATTTTCTAATAATTTATTTTATGTAATGCTTTGGGGAGATGAGAGTGGATAAATTTTATTATGGATTTGTTTCTGGTATTCTTGGGTTTATTCTTGGGTCGTAATAAATTTTAAGTTAAAATATCATTTTTTTCCCGCTATTTTGATTGTGTGACCTAGTTATTAAGACCCATTGTCCTTTGAACGAGGCGACATCCCCGGCCCTGGTGGGCCTAGGTTGTGGGGTGTTACATGTGGTATCAGAGACTAGGTTTAGGCAAATATTGATAGTATATGTTTTATTTATTTAAGTTTAAATCTTTATGCGGCCTATCTTGTTTAGACTGTAGGATGGTTTGAATGCTTAGAACCGCGAGGAAAGGGCAGCAATGGCACCCACTTAGCCCTATTTACCCAGAAGACCTTCCAGTTCCCCAGCCTGCCATTCAGCCAGTTATCCCTTTGAAGGATAGCAGTGATGATGAGGTCTCGATCCATGAGCCACCCCCAATCCCGGTGATAGTCATAAGTTCTGACAGTGAAGATGAGGACATAGTCGTGGAGCATATTCCCCACCCTGCTAGTCTCGTAGTGGATTTATTAGCAGATAGTGATGACTCGGGGGAGATAGACTATGAGTCTCCACCTAGGTCTTCTTTCATTCCTCCTCCCAACAGAGCTGAGCCCGGGGAGAGTTCTAGGCGCCTCGGGAAGGAGCCAATGGAGGGATTTGCAAGTGGGGATAGGATAGACTTCACTAGGAATCCTGGGGAATGGTTATATAAGGTCGACTTTGAAGATTATGATGAGGACTAGAGAGGCTAAGAGTTGATATGATCAGGATGCTTATTTATTGCTTTTCATAAACTTCTATGTTAAGGAATTTCCTTTCTGTTTACTATTTTCATTTCAAATTTATGCAAATAAGAGTATCTGGAGTACTCTAAGGTTTGAGAAAATGTTTATGCAATCCTTTATACAAAAACTTGCATATGATTTTCTTTTACTTAAACTTGAATGTGAATACATGCTTAAAATGTTTTAAACTTGAATGCATACACTCATTATCTGGGCACGGTTGAGAATGGCACCCAAGCGTCGTGTAGCCACATCAGGCAGAATAGTTCTAGAGGCAGAACCTATGACATTGGAGGTTGAGACGACCCAAATACAGTCACCTAATCGGGAGAATGAGAACGAGCCAGATTTAGAAATGGGGTCAGAAGAACCTGTTGAAGTGACAATAGGGCAAGCTGTACGCCAAGTTTAGCAAGTGTGAATTCTGGTTGGACAGTGTGGCATTCCTTGGCCATGTGGTGACCAAGGAGGGAATCAAGGTAGACCCGGCAAAGGTCGAAGCAGTGTCAGACTGGAAGCAGCCGGAGAATATCACCACGATCCGAAGTTTCTTGGGATTGGCTTGTTACTACCGGAGATTTATCAAAGGGTTATCGATGCTCGCATTGCCGATAACCCGACTGTTGAGGAAGGATGTTCCATTTGTGTGGAACGAGAAATGCGAGAAAAGTTTTCAAGAGCTGAAGTGAAGATTAATGATAGCACCAGTACTAAGTCTGCCAGAGGGAGCACACGCGCTATATACTGACGCCTCGAAAGAAGGATTGGGAGTGGTATTGATGCAAGACAGGAAGGTGATTGCCTACGCTTCTCGGAAGCTAAGACCTTATGAAGTCAACTACCCCACTCATGATCTGGAGCTGGCAGCTATAGTGTTCGCCCTAAAGCAATGGTGACACTACCTGTATGGAGCCGAATATAAGGTGTTCACCGGCTATAAGAGTTTGAAGTATATCTTCACTCAAAAGGATCTGAACTTGAGGCAGCGAAGGTGGATGGAATTCTTGGAAGAATACCGTTGTCCGATCAACTACCATCTCGGGAAGGCCAACGTTGTGGCGGACGCCCTGAGTAGGAAAGTTGGAATGGCCAGACTAAGGGTATAGAAAATGCAAGCGGTTCAGGATATGTTGGACAGAAAGGTGGAAGTTTAAGACAAAGGAATTGTCATCAGTAATTTGAAGTTGGTACCAGATTTGAAGAGGGAAATCGTGGAAGCTCAGCGAAACAACGCCGAGTTTTAGCTTTTCAAGGACAGGGAGCTTACGCGGCCGGGCAGTGAATTCCGTCAAGACGAGACGAGAGTTCTACATTTCAGAGATCGATTGTGTGTACCAGGAGAGCAGCAATTAAAGGACCGAATTTTGGAAGAGGCGCACAAGAGCAAGTACACCATTCATCCATGGGAAGTCAAGATGTATCAAGACTTGAAGGGAGCCTATTGGTGGCCCGGATTGAAGCGGGATGTGGTCAAGTATGTTTCGACCTGTCTCACCCGCCAGAAAGTCAAAGCGGAGCACAAGAAGTCTACGGGACTATTGCAGCCATTGCCAGTACCGGAATGGAAGTGTGAGGAGGTGACTATAGATTTTGTCACCGGACTTTCCATGTCAAATACTCAAAAGGACGCCATATAGGTAGTGGTGGATTGACTGACCAAGTCGGCCTATTTCATACCGGAGAATGTGAGGGACTCGATGGAGAAGCTGTCTCAGACTTATATTCGAGAAATAGTCCAAATGTATGGAGTACCTTCGAGCATAGTGTCAGACCGAGACCCAAGGTTTACGTCTCGTTTTTTGGGAAAGTTTCAAGAAGCAATGGGGTCGAATTTGAAATTTAGTACGGCAGCGCATCCGCAGACCGATGGGCAATCAGGAAAGGTTATACAGATATTGGAAGATATGCTGAGAGCCTGTGTCCTGGACTTCGGGGATAAATGGATAGAGTGCGTACTGTATGCAGAATTGTTATATAACAACAGCTATCAAGCTTCAATTGGGATGGCACCATATGAGGCTTTGTATGGGCGCGAGTGTCAGGTACTGCTGTATTGGAGTTGGTCAGAAGATGGTCACGTGAGCAGAACCAGGGAAGTCTGTGTCTAAGAAATATTGGATAGGGTAAAATTGATCAGGGAAAGGTTGAAGGCGGCTCAGAGCAGACAAAAGAGCTATGCTAACAACCGGCGGCGATAATTGGAGTTTTAAGTCGGGGATAGTGTATTTCTGAGATTGACGCCGGGCAGGGGAATCTTGAAGCATCCGATGGGAGGAAAATTGAATCCGAGGTATTTGGGGCCATTCCCGATTAAGGAAAGAATTGGACCAGTAGCTTACCGATTGGACTTGCCAGATGGGTTGACGGAAATTCATGATGTGTTCCATGTGTCACAATTGAAGAAGTACAATGCTGACCCCGGTCATGTGTTGAATAACGAGCCGTTGGTGTTGCAAGTCGACCTGAGTTATGTGGAGAAGCCTGTGAAAATACTAGACCGCAGTATCAAGAGTCTTCGGAACAAGCAGATATCGATGGTTAAGGTTTAGTGGGAGCACCATGGCACGCAGGATGTCACGTAGGAATCGGAAGAGTGGGTTAAGCAGAAGTATCCTGATTTGAAATAGAGGCATACTTGAATTTTGGGACGAAATTCTTCTATGGAGGGGAGGATGTGAAACCCCAATCGGAACCAACCTTAGAGTAAGGGGGTTGGGATTCATATCATACTTAATTGCATGTTTAAATATATTTTTATATGATTTTATGTGCTTTGAATTTGCATTTTATAGTCTAGAGGGCTTGATTATGCTTATTTGGTAAGAAGGGCAAAATGGTAATTTTTGCTTGAGGAGAAAATAGGGAGATAGCTTGAGGAATAAATAGGAAAAATATTTTTAGAGAGAAAATAAGAACAAGAGTTGTTGTGGTGTAGTGGTTAGAACTTTGGAATTAATTCTTGAGGTCTTGGGTTCGAATTCCATCATTGGAGCTTTAGCATGATTAAATTTTATTTTTGCTTGGGAAGGGGTATTTTCGGCCTTAAGAACCTTAGCATAGGGCAGAGGTGTTGTCCTAGGGGAGACATGATAGGAGTACTCTAATCCTATTCTTGTGCCTACTCAAAATTTCCTTAGAGAATTCATTTCTTCTTGATCTTTAATTTCTCCTAATTCTCAATTCATTAGATTGGTCAAATTTGTTCTAGCCAATTTCATTAAAGTGTTGTGGCTTTGGAGGTTCAAAATGTCTTAGTAAAAGACATCTTATGGTCCGAAAATGTGGGAGAGATGTGGAAGATTCCAAGAGAATAAATCCCTCTAGTGAACCTTCTAAAATTTCACTCTAGCTAGGTTCATTTTCCTTTAGGTCACGAACTGAAATTTTTTCAGCTTCTTTTGCCTTCAAGGTGTCGAAATTCTCAGCCATTATTCCTTCCCAAATGCTGCCAGAAAATAGCTCTTTATATCAGCTTGAAATCTGGAATTCTCTGGTTAATTTCGAGCTGCACAAATGCTGTGCAAAACCAGAAAAATCCTAGGCAAATTCGCAGCTTTGGTGGTCCTAAACTAAGCTGCTTTCTTTCAATTTTCACCTGGCTTCTTAGCCACATTTCTCCTCTATGAAGAAGGCTGGAAACCAGCCATGAAATGCCTCTGAAACCACCTTCAAACTCTCTGTAACTTGGCTGGAAAATTGCAGCTGAAATTGCCCAGAAAAATTCCAGCAATGGCGAAAATTCTGTGTAGGAAAATTTCCAGCTTTGTTTCCTAATTCATCCCTGGCCGAAACTTCAGCTTTCTTCTACACAAACCACTCTTAAACAGCCATGATCAGAACTCCATTGTCTTCCCCAAGCTCCTGCACGAAAATTAGACATGGCAGCTTGAAAATCTCTCCAGTAAATCTCTGCAATCATGCTTTGATTAGATACCAAAATTCTAGCAACATTAATTTAGCAACCTTCCATAAAATGTTCCTCAAACAACCAGACTTATTCTTCACCATTTCACTCCATCTTTTCGGCCACCATTACCCCTCTTCAATCAGCTTTCATCCAGCAGAAAAAACTGCATAACAATTCGGCCATAGCAGCTTCCCAAAAGCTCTCCAATGATCAAAGATATTCTTGCTATATTTAGGTTCAAAATTTGATTCCTTAAGATATTCTTTTAAGATTTCAACAACTAGCCTTTCCTTTTCCCTTCCAAACCAAAAAATCATCTACCAAAACCCTAAAACAATTCGGCCAACCCTAATCCCTAAGAATTTCGGTAGCTTCAAATCAAAACCTCTCTACTCTCTTCAACCTTCAAGAACACATAGCACACCAAGAACACCTACTCATTCCTTTCGCCTAATACCCCTCCAAATCACTTCAAACATCTTCTAAAAACTCAAAAATTCATCTACTCACTGTCGTGAGTCCATCCATACCATTTTTAACATCAAACTCCAAAATCCAACTTGCTCTTTTGGATAAAAAACCAGAATTTTTGTGAAGGATCAAGAACACCTTCAAGGTAGGTTTGTTCTAACAACTTCATCTTCTCTAATCTGTGATCTCTAATGAATATGTATATGAATAAACATGCTAATGGACTCTCTCTCTCTCTCTCTTGGCCGAACCTCTCTCCTTCTTGGCCGAATGGCTTCATCACCGATGGCCATGCTTTCTTCATTTTCCTTGGACGAATCTAGTCATCCAGGAGTTGAGATCCATTTGAAACTCCTTCAAGGTATTCCTTAATCAAGTAAGCCTTTTTAATCCGCCTTTTAAATTCTAGATTCATGTCTCTAGGATGATGTTGTTAGAATATAGATTATGAATAGGGTTTGAGTATGTATTGTTGTGATGAGTTGAGATTAAAGCATGAATATATGTATGAATATGATGGAGTTTGGATTTATGCATGAGTTGATTATCTTGGTTGAATGTATGGTGTTTTAGGGTTTAATGCATGCCTCCATGATTAAGTATGCCAGAGATTATGTCATCTATGATTAATAGGATTTATATTCTTGTGTGATTATTAAAGCCATGGTTATATTTATGCTAGTAAAGGGTAGATCATGCCTTAGTAAATTTGGATATATGCTTTTATTCATGATTTGGATGATTTGATGAATTGGAGGGAGTATATGTTCATGATTGTGGTTAGCAATAGGAATATGATCATGATCTAGTTGTCCCTAAACTAATTTTATTCCTTCAATAAAATATTTAACATTATGATTTTTGCTAGTAATTTCGAAAAAAACCCTAGGAAGGGTAGATTTGAATTATTATATATAATAAGGATATTTTAGTCAAATAAATAATAGCTTTTTCTAGAAAAATAAAATATATAGGTATTATATAAAATGATAAAGCCTTTTATGAAAATAATCATATAAAGTAAAATATTTATTATTAAAATTTAATTATTATTGTTTAACCGAAACCTATTAAAATTTATTTATTATCTTTCAATCAAGACTCATTTAACTTTATTTTCAACTAATTTTAATTATCAACTATTTTTCAGCAATTAATTATTAATAAATTATTATTTTACCTAATACTACCAAGGACACTTCATCAAATAAACTCTAAATTTTTCTTAGTAAGATTTAAACCTTCAACTAATTAGTACCTATTTCCCAAAACACTAATTGTTTTAAATATCAAAATTAGCCTTGGCTTATAAACCTTTTTATTTATTTTTTGGCCTTAAAGCTTGGGACATTAGGATCATGGTTGTAGTAGTGAGTTGAGTTATTTTTATTTGTGAAAGTGGATTTTGGCTTGAGTTTGATTGTGGTTTGTATTTACCCCGTGCTAGTATTTCTCTTATAAAGATTTTGTTCTTTGCATTCACGAACTGTTTTCACTCGACACTCAAAGCACACACGGACTTACGGAGGTTTTTGTCTCATTACCCTTTGTACCAAGATTTCTGGTCAATCCTGCTGTGGGGATGAGTTGCTAGATATTGCCTGCTTTGGAAGATTTTTTGATAATTTATTTTGTGTAATGCTTTGGGGAGATGAGAGTGGATAAATTTTATTATAGATTTGTTTTTGGTATTCTTGGATTTATTCTTGGATTTATTCTTGGGTTGTAATAAAGTTAAAATATCATTTTTATTCCGCTATTTTGATTGTGTGATCTAGTTATAAAGACCCCTTGTCTTTTGGACGGGGCGACATCCCTGGCCCTAGTGGGCTTAGGTAGCGGGGTGTTATATCTTGAGTGGTCCTGATGTGTTGCTAGATACCACTCATGATCTGGGAATATGGGTTTATTTATTGATGAATTAATAAACCAATCACGATTAGAATTAATAGGATTGATTCTAATTAATTATAGATTATTAATCTAAAAGACGTTTAGATTAATTCATGTTCACTACCAATTGACTGGGAAACATAATAGGTCACACACAATAGAGGATGATATACTCAAGATGTTATTTGATAACATAGTGGGGTTAATTGCAAGAAAGAGAAGTTGTTGTGGACAAATTATAAATAGTTATAATTTGTAGTCTAGGTTGTAATTGTGGGAATTTGATGTTTCCAATTACAATTAGGAAATTCTAATTATTTTAGAATTTCAGATTTTCAGTGGATTTTGGAACATATATTGGATATGCTTGAAACCCTAATCCAAGGGTGATTTACATGAAAATAGGAGCCACAAGACACACGATCTTCTCTCTCTCTCTCTCTCTCTCTCTCTCTCTCTCTCTCTAATTTTGCTAAAAACGTGCAAAACCCTAGACGCCACTTAGCGTTTCTGCTAGCACAGAAAACTTCATGCTTGAGTGTATCCTCTATGTGGATTATTGTTAGAGATAATCACACGCTGTGATTATAGTGGTTAGACGTCCAACTCTTGTGGAGTTTGCATAAGAGGATTGCTGGATCATGCCTTGACTTGAGGAAGATAAAATTTGTTCTTTGAATGGTCAAACAAAGGTAAAAAGTTGTTACTTTTATTGTCTTTATGCCTTGTTTTCCACACATGGGCGGGTCCTGGGATGGTATCTCGTTTATTCTTCTGCTGCGCCGTATAGGATATGAGTCGGAGATACCCAACACTTAAATAGTCTCTAGTCTTAGTATTAATGAGATATGACATCATTAATGTGTTAAGACTAGCATGTGTTAGACTTCCTGATTTGATCAGGAGGTATTTTTCATAGCTGTGAGTATTGAGATATTCAAAGTTAACACGTGGATGCTTGTAAATAGAACAAGTACATTAGATAACCTAGCTATGAGATAATCACATGGACAACTATTAAGTGCCAGTGATATAATCTCAATATAGCAAACGTGTAAGTATCCTTAGACTTGAGATCTCCAAGGTACTTTGTTTGTTGAGCCATGTGCTTTGATTCCAATCTCTGGAGCCAGATCGAGGGCTACCTATTGGATGGATATTGGGTACATTGTGAGGTAAACGAAAGTAGTTGAGAGGGTCAATAAAAGGATTCACCACTCCTAATAGTAGGGGCGAATATCATAAGGCCACTTGTGAGAATTACTACTCGAGAAGTCCTTGGCTAAGGCGATTGTGTATTGGAAACAATTCCATTTGATACACATCTAGAGTAGTGGGTTCCTGATACAAGTACTGTTATATTCGGGCCAGAATTAATATATATTATGCAGGGAGTTGGCACTAATTTCGTACTTCAAACCGAATGAGATATTGTATGGTATAAGGAGGTAATTGCACTATAGTTTGTTATTGAAGGGTTCATGTCAAACCACTTGACTTCCTGGACTCTTGGGTGGTCATGATGTGTTGCTAGATACCGCTCATGATCTGAGAATATAGGTTTATTAATTGATGAATTAATAAATCAATCCTGATTAGAATTAATATGATTAATTCTAATTAATTATGGATTATTAATCTCAAAGACGTTTGGATTAATTCATATTCGCTACCAATTGACTGGGAAACCTAATAGGTCACACACAATAGAGAATTATATACTCAAGATGTTATTTGAAAACATATTGGGGTTAATTGCGAGAAAGAGAAGTTGTTATGGCCAAATTATATTTAGTTATAATTTATGGGCCAAATTATAATTATGAGAATTTGATGATTCCAATTACAATTAGAGAATTCTAATTGTTTTAAAATTCTTAGTTTTTAAGGAATTTTTCGTGACATATAGTTGAGATGCACGAAACCCTAAGGGACAGGATTCACGGAAAACAACTCTCCAAAAACCCTTCTCTTCTTCTCTATCTCTCTCGTTATTCTTCAACAAACAAGAAGAACAAAAACCCTAGCCGCCTCTTGTTTTTTTGCTAGCACAAAAACATCTTGGTGCTTGAGAGTGATCTTCTGTGTGGATTTTTGTTAGAGATAATCACACATTGTGATTGTAGTGGTTGGACATTCAACTCTCATGGTATTTGATCAAAAGGATTGTTAGATCGCGCCTCAGACTTGAAGAAGGAAAAATTTTATTTTTCAGATGCTTAAAGAAAGGTAAAACCATTACCCTTTGTTCATTGTTAAACCTATTTTAATTCACATGCTTGTGATCTTGGGGCTTAGATTTCTTAGTTTCCGCCACAGTAATCGTTATTATGATATAGAAATCCCATCAACAGCCTTTTCCACCTCTTGGCCCTTTCATCTTAGTGATACCTACACTGAACCAAAGTATGCTCCATCACTAGGTCGTGGTCAGTAGTAGGCTCACTTAACTCTCCATCCATCCACACTCCAAAGTCTCTTAAAATGTGCATAATAACTAACGAGAATTTGACGGCTTTAGCTACAAAGTTAGAGGAAACAACCCCTCGCATAGATTGAATGATAGTTGGAGCAAGAGGAATAGACTCATATTTCCTCATCTTATCTAGAATATAAAGGTTAAGGACCCTAGACTTATTGAAACCACTAGCCTTAGGATAGACGTTAAAAGCAAAGATATAGACTATAGCACGCTATTGGGCCTTAAGATCATTATGGGAATAGTAACGGTTTTTCCCTATTTGCCCTTTCCTCCACATGCGAAAACTTCCCAAAACTTTATACGTAAATTTCAAGTTACGCAATGCACGGGGTTGGCAAGGGCTCTCTCGATTTTCGGATCAAGATCTACTATATCAACTTTGGATTGTCGGGTCATAGACTAAGAGCAAGGTCTACACAAGACAGAAGAGAGAGAGAGAGATTATGGACTTTACAAGTAAGATGGTTATGATATGTTTACCAATTAAGTTACAAATAATTACAACATATGGAGATATTGAATTTGAAAACAAAATATAGCACATAGTCATACAAGGAACATATGCACATATTCACATATTTACATATAGACATATAAATATATAACCATGGTTAAATCAATAAAACCCAAGCTTTCATGATATTATTCCTTGGTAACGGTGCTAAAAACTTGACGCGTAAATTTTGGGTGTATAAAAATTATAAAATTTAAATCTATCCTTTAGTTAAGTTTTAATTAAAACATTAATTGCAAAATACATATACAAGTAAGTATACTCATTGCAAGCATAGTATAGAGAATTAATGAGTATCGATCCTCAAAGGAATAAGTACATACTAGTCACTTTTCTTTCATTGTTTAACGAATCCAATAAATTGATAATATAATAAAAATAAAAATAAAAAATTATATACAACTCAAGGATGTGAAAATATGTAATTTGGACAAAGGCTTTTGGAAATATGATAATGAATCACTTAGCCAATACCACAATTAACGATTATCTTGGTCTCATGAACAATTTTAAAATAGACCTACTTCGTTTGTAATCCATGGAATCACTACCTTTTAGTTAAATTAGTGACTATATTTTGTCTTGACTAACTTATCCAAAAGATGCATTAAAATCAATCCTCATATAAACCCCTATATTCTAGGTGATTTAAAACATGAAATTAGTCCATGAATTCATATTCTAACAATAATCAACTAACCTTTGATTACCTACGTTCTAGACAATCAACTCATTTTTCAAGCGAGTTAAGAGATAACAAATATGAATTTAATTAATTGAAGTTATTACTAACCTCTTTTTCAAGTAAGTTAATAACAAAAATTAATCAACCAACTCCTTAAGAGAAACAAATAATCAAATACCAAGATAAGTAATAAATTGATCAAAAGACTAAATTAGCCACTAAATCATGAATCACAAAAAAAAAAAAAAATGTCAAATTACAATGGAAATATTGAATACATGATTGTTTAAGGAAAAGAAAACAAATAAAAAGAAAGCACTCATAGACAAGCCTCTTTCTTCTTCCTTGAAGACTCTATTGAACAATCTGCCTTGATTGGGTGAATTCCTTCTTTGATTGGAATTTATGCTATTTGATTCACCTCTCTCTAAAATCCTTTTATTTTCTTGTGCTTTTATAGGCCTCTTAGATGCTAAATTCTTAGCTGAGGAAGTCTTGGCCAAGTAGGATTCAGAAAATACCAAATTCGTGCATAGAATATTCGTCTTCTAGAGTGTACTTGGCGCTAGGTACCTTCGACCCACCTAGCACCAGGGGCACTCTATTCTTTCCCTGTTTTTAGTTTGTTCTTATCGGCAGACCAAATAGACTCGGCGCCAGGTACACTTGCCAGACCTAGCACCAGGTCTGTTCTGGTTTCTTCTTGAAAGTTGCTCGAATTCCTTTGCTGGACCAGAATAGACCCGGTGTGTGGTCCCTTGGCTAGGGCTGGCACCAAGTATATTATGAAATTGTTCACTTTCTACTTGATTTTAGCTCAAATATACACAAATTTACCAAACACCACTTTTACAAGCAAATTTTCAGATAGAAAGGAATATACCTAGTTATTGCAATAAATGTATCTCAAAATGACCTCAAATAACCAGAAAAATAATAGTAATTTTGATAGGGCCTAAATTAGTTATATATTTTCTAGTTATTTGAGGATATTTTGTGATACATTTTGTACAATAACTAGTCATATTCCTTCCTATTTGATATTTCCTTTATAAAAATACTTTTCTATAATTTTATGCAAAAATAGGTGAAATTTGGAGCTAATTGTGTAATTTTCCAGCACAGGACCAGTACCAGCTCGAGAAAGGAGAGCCGGCACTGGTCTTGTACTGGTATTGCAGAAAAATTGAATGAAATAGGGCAATTGCAATTGGAAAATTAGAGAAGAAAAGGTGGAAAATGGCTAAAGGACGCAATTCGCTTCATGGCTCATGGCTCACCAAAGCAAAAGCAATAAAGCCAGCAGCAAGAAGAAATGAGAAAGGAAAGAAGGCAGTTTCAGTCTTCAGAAGTTGGCGGTTTAGTGAGCCGATAGCAAAGAAAAAGGAAGAAATTGGTATCGGTGGGCTTAGTTGCGACTCAATTGAGCCGAGGTAAGGAAGATAGAAATCGGTAGCTTGGTTTCAGCAAGTTCATGGCTCAATGGTGGCTTAATTGAGCCAATGCAAGGCAGAGAAAATTTCGTTAGCTTCAATGTTTTTAGTGGCTCTAATTGGAAGCCAAATTCCATCCAAATCTACAAGAATAGGTATTCAGCAGAAAACGACAAGAAGGGATTTCCAATTTAAATTCTCAATTTCATTAAGGCAGCGACAAAGGAAGCTTTATTTTGTTTTTATTTAGATTTTATTTGGACAATTACTAATTCTTTTTGGTTTTAGATTGTTTAGGTAATTACTTCTTCTTTACTTAGGATTTTTTTTAGGAACTTCGTGAAAACAAAGGAAAGAAATAGATACTCATAGACAAGTCTTCTTCTTCTCTCTTCATAGACCCTCTTGTACAATCCTCATTCAATTATTTATCTCGAGAAAATATTGGTGATGCACTTTAAAAATAAATCTAAGTCCCTCCATTGTGCACCTCCCAAAAATCTGAAATAATGGACAGAATACCTTTCCAAGGATAAAATCTCAAATATGAAGGAATATGATTTGTTATTGAACAAAATGTATCACAAAAGAGCCTCAAATAACTAGAAAAAATATGACTAATTTAGCCCCTATCATATTCCCCCACACTTAGCTCTTTGCTTGTCCTTGAGCAAAGTATCAAGAACGAGTAGGAAAACACAAGGTTTCATCAAATCACTCAATCAATTTCAAAACAATATCTCTAATGCTTTCATCATTCAAGAACATAAAACATATGCTACTACATCTTTCATAACCAATGCAAGACTTGTGTAAGTGAATAATGACTTAGTAGAACCATCCCAATATTTTACAATATTCTCAAATCATTGGAAAGAATTTAGTTCAAAAAGGTTATGCATTCCATAAGCTTACTTTTCATACACTCTCTCCACTAATCCGAGACATATCATGATTCTACTTAGATCAAGTAGGACTTTCAAGCTTGTAATGTAAGGCTAAAGGCTTGTAATGTAGCTTATCAAATGAAGGGTATAGGAGAATCAAATATCAAAGAAGCTGAGAGTTCGCAAGAAAATGATAAACAAATGAATCAATAATTTCCAACTCTTCTTGCTCTCCTATTCCAGAAATCAATCAAACCATAACCTTATTAAGCAATTACAGTTCAACTTAAGCAAATCTTGCATTTTCTCTTTTTATTGTCTCTTCTTTTTTTTTTTTTTTCAACTCTTCTTTATTTTTCCATAAGATCACTCAAATTTTCAGCAATGGTGTTAAGGACTTTATATGAACTGAACTTTTATAGCTCAATCACCATCCCTTTTGTGATATTTCGTCTCACTTTTCCTTTCAAAAATTTTCCTCTTCCTTTTTGTTTTTTGCTTTCTTTTTTTCTTTCCAGCTCATTCTTTCTATTGATACATGACTGAAAGTAACAAGTTATGATCTTTCTCAAGTATTCTTCCTCAACATTTCTTACATATACTTTCATCCATCAAGAGCATAAAGATTTGAAAAATTATTCAAACTCTAAAAAATAAGCAATGGACAAAGTATGATAACATGATATGAATCTTGTATGGCTTTTCTTGGTGCTGCGGGTGTTTTAGTTGGCCATGTTTCAGCTCAACTTAAAGGAACAAAAAATAGAGAATCTTTTGACCAAAAAGAAGAAAACCAATAACTACCTACACTCTTTCAAACCCTTGAAGAACAAAGCTTCAAAGACCCTCAAGATAAGTAGATAGTTCTACTATAATCTCACTCCAATATCCTTGAAGTAACAAAGGAAAACAAGAACAAATAGAATAGAGAAAATAGGCACCCAATATTGAATTTCAAACAAATCTTAGAAGAACAAAGCAACTAAGACCCATTCAAAGAAAACAACATTGGATTATCCAAAAGATTTATAGACTCTTATAAAAGGAGGACTAACCCTTTAGCTTGGTCTTGAACAAAATGAATAAGGAAGCTAGGGCCTCTTAAGTTTCTCTTCCTAAATTTGAATTAAAGTGAAGTGTATTGTATTTTCAAATCACTAAAGGTGCTATTTATACTACCTTAACCCTAGCTAAGTAATCCCTAAGGTTCTATTATAGTTTAGGGTTATAATAATCCTTTACAAGCAATTAAAATTGAAGAAAACTGTAGAAAATATTAAAAATGTGGAGTTATCATCAGCTGCTAAGGTGGAACCGGCGTCGGTTTGGGCACTACAGCCGGTGCCGACTGTGTTTTGCCTTTGGACGGTCGAAAACTGGATGAATCCATTGTTGAGAAGAATGAAGCCGGCGCCGGTTTGGCTGCTTTGGTGGCCTCTTTTTTGGTCTTTGGTCTAGTTTCGTTAGTCTTCGTCACTAGCCCTTGTCCTTGCATGGCCACACCTCCTCCTCCTTTTTTCTTGACCTCCATGATGAAGCAGAGTCTCATCATCTCTCCCTCCTTGAAAAGGATTTGTCTCCGAATCATTGCCATCATCTTCATGGAGTGCCTTCACTTTTGCTACCTTCTTAGCTCTATCAAGGTTCATTCGTTCATCTATAGGTAAGGGGACCAATTCCAAAGGAGTTAGAAGGGTGAGACAATACACAATTTCAAAAGGAGAATAAGAAATGGTAGAGTGAATAGCCCTTTTGTAAACAAACTCAAGGTGTGGCAAGCATTCCTCCCAATTGTTCAATTTCTTCTTGGTTATGGTCTGCAATAATTGGGTTAGTGTTCAGTTGACCACCTCATTTGGAAAAACAACTTCAAATTCTTGAGGAACAGCTGCAATTTCATTAGGCAAAAACAATGAAAAATCATTATTAGAAACATAAGAACCTTTGCATAAAAGAAGAATGACCGGTTCCTTAGCTTCTATAGTTTCTATGACCTCACTATTTTTTACAAAGAAATACACTCTTCTTTTACCTCCCCTTTCTCGTCCTTGCTCACTCCTATCCTTGATCATCAAAGGTACTTGTTTGTCTATTCTCTCACTCAACTTTTTTTCTTTCCTCTCTTGTTCTTTTCTCTCAATTCCTTGCTTTTGTTTGGCATCTTGCGCTCCCTTTTTCTTTTCTTTCTCCTTCATGATTCTTTAATCTTTACTCACCTCACTAGGGGCCATAGGGGTGAGGGTAAACTTAGTTCCCTCATTGAGTAGGGAATAAGTATTCTTCCTTCCATCATGCTTAACATGCCTATCATATTGCCAAGGCCTCCCTAGGAGAAAGTGACCCGCTTGCATGGGTACCACATCACATAGCACATCATCCTTATACTTTCCCATCTCAAAAGACACCAAAACTTGTTTATTCACTCTTAATTCCCCACTATCATTTAGCTATTGCAATTTGTAGGTTTGGGGTGTTTTAACCACTTCATGTCCAATTCTTCAACTAAGTTTGCACTAATCACATTAGTGCAATTCCCACTATCCACAATGACACTGTAACACCCTGCTACCTATGGCGGGACGGCACCCAGTCCAAAGGACAAGGAGTCATTATAACTAGGTCACACAAATGAAATAGCGGAGAATAAATGATACTTGAACTTAAAATTTATTACATCCCAAAATAAATATTAACCCAAGGATAAATCCCAGAATACAAAAAATAAATCCGTAATAAAAATTTATCCACTCTCATCTCCCCAAAACATTGCACAAAAATAAATCATTAGAAAATCTTCCAAAGCAGGCATAATTTAGCTACTCATCCCCAAAGTAGGATCGACCTGAAATCATGGTAAAACGGGTGATGAGACAAAAATTTCAGTAAGTCCGTGTGTGCTTTGGGTGTTCAGTGAAATCAGTTCGTGGATGCAAAGTATGAAATCTTTACAAAAGAATTACTAGTAAGCAATAAACATTAGTCAAAAGCAAGAGTGGTGTTTTGGATTTTCCAAACATACATAATCAATAAAATCAACCACTTGAAATAAATGATTATGGGTTACCACACGTTTGGCCCCATAACTGGTCAGAATGCCGACACTTTGTGCAAACTGACAACAGGTAGGTGATCGGCCTACCGGGCAAGATACTCCTCCTTCTCTATACCCAACAATAACTGGGTGTCCATTCCGACAAAACACAGTCACTTGACTGCAATAAAACCAACTGCTGGCTCAGACCGGCACGACCTACTGGACTGACATCTCATCCGGGAAGGACTCACCCCTCAGAGGTGGCCACCTATTGAAAGACTTACCCTAACCCTTCAAAGACTAGCCCTAGCAGTTCACCCTTATTGAGTACTCAACGTAACATATCCCACTTGGGAAAAAAATGAACAAAACACAGTTCCACTTGAACATGGCAATTAAGGGTTTCCAAAATCTTTGTCAAAAACAGTTTTAGAAAGAGTTTCGAGTTTGAGTTAAATTTTCCTATTAATTTTCAGATGAATCATTTATCAGAAATAAAACAGGAGATAACCCTCAATTGTCTTTACAAAAATGAGTGTCCATGCACTCTACATTTGACTTGCCATAATTTAACACTTTTCATCAATCAGGTTTTATGCAGGAGCTTACCTGATCCTCGCTCACACAATAGGTCTCCAACAGCTGACCTAACCCCGCATGGCAAAAACAAACCACAATCAATCTCAAGTCACAATCCACTTCCTCAATTTTAAATTAACTCCACTCACTACTATCATGATCCTAGTGTCCCAAGCTTTAAGGCCAAACAACAAGTAAATAGGTTTGTAAGCTAAGGGTAATTTGATATTTAAAATAATTACTGTTCTGAGAAATAAGTACTAATAAGTTAAGGGTTTAAATATTGCTAAGAAAATTTAGAGTTTATTTGATGAAGAGTCTTATGTGAGTTTTAGGAAAAATAATGATTTATTAATAATTTAGTTGTTAGAAAATAATTGATAACCAAAGTTAGTTGAAAATGAATTTTAATGAGTCTTGCTTGAAAAATAATAAATAAGTTTTAATAGGCTTTGATTAAAAGGTAATAATTAAATTTACAATAATAAGTATTTTACTAATTATGATTATTTCCATAAAAGGCTTTAGTTGTTTCATTACTTTATATAATATCTATATATTTTATTTTTAGTAAAAGCTATTATTTATTTGATTAAAATATCCTTAATATATATATATAATATTCCAAGTCTACCCTTCCTAGGGTTTTTTTCGAAATTACTAGCAAAAAAAATCATAATATTAAATATTTTATTTGAAGAAATAAAATTTAGCTTCGAGACAACTAGGTCATATCATATTTCCATGGCTATTCACAATCATGAACATATATAATCATTCAATTCATCAAATCATCCAAATCATGCATACAAGCATAGATCTAAATTTATCAAGATATGATCTAACCTCTACTAGCATAAATATGATCATGGCTTCAATAATCCAACATGAATATAAGTCCTATTCACCAAAGGTGGCATAGTCTTTAACATACTTCACCACAAATACTATCTATGACATGGTTACATGCATCAAACCTCAAATCATCATACAAACAATCAGGATAATCCTTCGATGCATAAATCCCATCTCCTTCACAATCATACATATATTCATGCTTCAATCTCAACAATACATACTCAAATCCTATTACAATCCACCTTCTATCATCATCCTAGAGACATGAATCTAAAGATTGAAGGGACTTACTTGGTCGATGAACACCTTGAAGGAGTTTAGAATGGATCTCAACTCCTAGTTGCCTAAAATCATCCAAGGAAGGTGGAGGGAGCATGGCCATGGAAGAAGAAGCCATCCGGCCAAGAGAGAGAGTTTCGGCCATGAGAGAGAGAGAGAGAGAGAGAGAGAGAGAGAGAGAGAGAGAGAGAAAGACCCTTAGCATGTTTATTTATATATATTTTCACTAGAGATCAAAATTGAAGAAGACGAAGTTGTTAGAACAAACCTACCTTAAAGGTGTTCTTGAACTTTCATAGAATTTTCTGGTTTTGATCCAAACTAGCGAGTTGTTTTGTGGAGTTTGATGTTAAGAATGGTGTTGGTGGACTCACGGCAGTGAGTAGGTCAAATCTGGAGATTTTAGAGAAGGTTTGAAATGGTTTGGATGGGTATTAGGTGAAAGGAAGAAGTAGATGTTCTTGGTGTATTGTGTGTGTTCTTGAAGGTTGAAGGAATTTGAGAGAGTTTGATTTGCAGCTGTCGAAATTCTACGAGAACTAGGGCTGCCGAATTTTCTGTTGGGTTTAGGGAGATGGTTCTCTGATTTGGATGGAAAAAGGAAAGGATAGTTGTTAAAATCATTGAAGAATATTTTTAGGAAGCAAATTTGGAAACTAAATGTCCTAGAATATCTTGATTATTGGAGAGCTTTGGAAGTCTGCCATGACCGACTGTTTTGAGCAGAATTTCGGTGGGATGAAATCTGGTTCAAGGTAGCTTTTGGTGGCTGAAAACAAGGTGCATAATGGTGGAGAAAAAGTTTGGTTATTTGAGGGATATATTATGGAAGGTTGCTGAACTATGGTGGCTGGAAATTTGGTAATCAATCAAGCATGATTACAGGGATTTGTTGGAGAGATTTTCGGCTGCCATGTCTGGATTTCGTGCAGAAGCTTAAGGGGAATAATGGAGCTCAGTTATTGGAGTTTTAAGGGAAGTTTATACAGAATAAGGATGGTGTTTCAGCTAGAGGAGAATTAGGAAACAAAGCTGTACAGTGGACTGCACATAATTTTCGCTGAGCTGAAATTTTTGGATAGTTTTTCGGCTGCCATTTTCCTGCCAACTTGTAGAGAGTTTGAAGGTGAATTTTAGAGGCTTTCCAGCCTTCTTCATGGAGGAAAAACATGGTTAAGGTGCTGAACAAAATCTCGAAGAAAACAGCTTGGTTTTGGACTCTCAAAGTTGCGATTTGTACATGAATATTTCCTGGTTTCGCTCCATCTTTGAGCAGTCCGAAAATGGCCAAGAAATTTAGGTTGTAAGCTGATCCAAAAGGCCATTTTTCTGGCAGCATTTGGGAGGGAATGTTAGCTAAGAATCTCGACACCTTGAAGGCTCAATAAGCGGGAAAATTTCAGCTCATTCCAAGAAGGAAGATGAACCTAGCTAGAGTGAAGTTTTATCCTCTTGGAATCTCCTACAACTCTTCCACATTTTCAGACCATAAGAAATATTTTACTAAGACATTTCGTTCCTAGAAAACTATAGCTCTCTACTGAAATTTCTGAAAAGAAAATGGCTAGAACAACTTGATCAAAGTAAAGAGTTGAGAGATAAGGAAAATCAAAGATCAAGGAAAAATGAATTCCTCTTAGGAAATTCGAGTAGGGAAAAGTTGTAGAATGAAGATACTCCTAACATGACTCTTTTAGGACAACATCACTACCGTACTCCAAGTGCATAAAGCTGAAATTATTACATCCCAAGGAAAAACAAAATTTAACCAAGCTAAAGCTCCTATGATGGAATTTGAACCCAAGACCTCAAGAATTAATTTCCAAAGCTCTAACCACTACACCACAACAACTCTTGTTCTTATTTTTCCTCAAAAAAAAAAAAAAAAAATTCTGTTCAATCCTCAAGCTATCTTCCTATTTTCACCACAAGCAGAAATTACCATTTTACCCTTCTCATTCAATACTCACCAACAAGCCTCCAAGATAATAAAACTTAAATCCAAAGCATAGAAAATCATTTTAAAATATATTTAAACATGCAATAAATTACGAAATGCATCACAACCCCTTTACTCTAAGGTTGGTTTGACTGGGGTCTCACATCCTCCCTTCCTTAGAGGAATTTCGCCCCGAAATTCAAGCATACTTCTATTGCAACTCAGGATACTTCCATTTAACCCACTCTTCTGACTCCCATGTGGCATCCTGCGTGCCATGGTGCTCCCACTGAATCTTAACCATCGGTATCTGTTTGCTCCGGAGTGTCTTGACACTGCGGTCTAATATTCGCATAGGCCTCTCCACATAGCTCAGGTCTGGCTGCAACACCAACGGTTCATCATTCAATACATGTCCGGGATCCGCATTATACTTCTTCAATTGTGACACATGAAACACATCATGGATTCCTGTCAACCCATCTGGCAGGTCCAATCGGTAAGCTATTGGTCCGATCCTTTTCTTAATCGGAAATGGTCCCAAGTATCTCGGATTCAATTTTTCGCCCTTCGAATGCTTCAAAATTCCTCTGTTTGGCGTCAACTTCAAAAACACGCTGTCCCCGACTTGAAATTCTAATTCTCTTCACCGGTTGTCCGCGTAACTCTTTTGCCTACTCTGTGCCGCCTTTAACCTTTCCCTGATCAATTTCACTTTATCCAACATTTCTTGGACACATACTTCCCCAGTTTTGCTCACATGACCATCTTTGGACCAACTCCAATACAACGGTACCTGACATTTGCACCCATACAAAGCCTCATACGATGCCATCCCGATCGAAGCTTGGTAGCTGTTGTTATACGATAACTCTGCATACAGTACACACTCTATCCATTTATCTTCGAAGTCCAAAACACAGGCTCTCAGCATATCTTCCAATATCTGTATCACCCTCTCTGACTGCCCATCGGTCTGCGGATGCGCCGTCGTACTGAATTTCAGATTCGACCCCATTGCTTCCTGAAACTTTCCCCAGAAACGAAACGTAAACCTCGGGTCTCGATCTGACACTATGCTTGAAGGCACTCCATGTAGTCGGACGATCTCTCGAACATAAGTCTGGGCTAGCTTCTCTATCGAGTCCCTCATATTCACCGGTATGAAATGGGCCGACTTGGTTAGTCGATCCACCACTACCCATATGGCGTCCTTTTGAGTCTTTGACATGGGAAGCCCGGTGACAAAATCCATGGTCACCTCCTCCCACTTCCATTCCGGTACTGGCAAAGGCTACAATAGTCCCGCTGACTTCTTATGCTTCGCTTTAACTTTTTGACAGGTGAGACAGGTCGATATATACTTGACCACATCTCGCTTCAATCCGAGCCACCAATAAGCTCTCTTCAATTCCTGATACATCTTGACTTCCCCCGGATGAATGGCATACTTACTCTTGTGCGCCTCCTCCAAAATTCTGTCCTTCAATTGCTGCTCTCCAGGCACACACAATCGATCTTTGAAATGAAAAACTCCCGCCTCATCTTGACGGAATTCACTGTCTGGCTGCTTAAGCTCCTTGTCCTTGAAAAGTTGAAACTCGGCGTTGCTTTGCTGAGCTTCCATAATTTCCTTCTTCAGATCCGGCACCAACCTTAAATTGCTTATGATAATTCCTCTGTCTTGTACTTCCACCCTTCTGTCCAACACATCTTGGACCGCTTGCATTTCCTGCACCTTCAGTCTGGCCGTTCCAACTTTTCTGTTCAGGGTGTCTGCCACAACGTTGGCCTTCTCAGGATGGTAGTTGATCGGGCAACGGTATTCTTCCAAGAACTCCATCCATCTTCGTTGCCTCAAGTTCAAATCTTTTTGAGTGAATATATACTTTAGACTCTTATGGTCGGTGAACACCTCATATGTGGCTCCATACAAGTAGTGTCGCCATTTCTTTAGGATGAACACTATAGCTGCCAACTCCAGATCATTAGTAGGGTAGTTCACTTCATGAGGTCTTAGCTTCCGAGATGCATAAGCAATCACCTTCCTGTCTTGCATCAGCACCACTCCCAGCCCTTCTTTCGAAGCGTCGGTATACAGTGCGTAAAGTTTGCCTTCTTCCAGTAGACTCAATACCGGTGCTGTCATCAGTCTTCTCTTCAATTCTTGGAAACTTTTCTCGCATTTTTCGTTCCACACAAATGGAACATCCTTTCTCAACAGACGGGTCATTGGCGATGCGAGCGTCGAAAATCCCTTGATAAACCTTCTGTAATATCCAGCCAATCCCAAGAAACTTCGGATCTCGGTAATATTTCTGGCTGCTTCCAATCTGATACCGCTTCAACCTTTGCCGGATCTACCTTGATTCCCTCCTTGGTTACCACATGGCCAAGGAATGCCACACTGTCTAGCTAGAATTCGCACTTGCTGAACTTGGCGTACAGCTTGTGCTCCCGCAATTTCTCCAATACGAGCTTCAGATACTCTGCATGCTCCTCTGGACTCTTGGAGTAAATCAAAATGTCGTCGATGAAGACTACCACGAACTTGTCCAGATAAAGTCGGAATACTCGGTGCATTAGGTCCATGAATACTGCTAGAGCATTAGTCACCCCGAACGGCATCACCACGAACTCGTAGTGTCCATAAATGGTGTTAAAGGTTATCTTAGGAATATCATCTTCTCTTATCCGCACCTGGTAGTACCCTTGCCTCAAATCCAACTTAGAGTAGCAACTGGATCCCTGCAACTGGTCGAATAGCTCGTCAATCAACGGTAAGGGATACTTGTTCTTGATTGTTAAATTGTTCAAACTCCGGTAGTCAATGCATAGCCTCAGAGTGTCATCCTTCTTCTTCACAAATAGCATAGGCGCTCTCCAAGGCGACGTGCTAGGTCTGATATAACCTTGACTTACTAACTCCTCCAACTACTCTTTCAACTCTGCCGTTGCCATCCGGTACGGAGTCCGTGATACTGGTTCTGCTCCTGGAACTAAGTCGATGGTGAATTCCACTTCTCGGCTAGGAGGTAGAGAATCAAGTTCTGCCGGAAACACATCGGGGAAGTCCCTTACTACTTCAGTGCACTGGTCCTTTGGCTTGTTTATCACGTAAGCCAGGTACCCTTGACACTCTTGCTTCAATAGTTTTCGGGCTTTAGCCCCCGCAATCAAGTACTTACATTCTCTCACCCTCTTGCCATTAAATTCCAATACATCACAACCCGATCTGATGAACTGGACTATCTTATTTTTACAGTCTACCCTAGCCCCATGCTTGGCTAACCAGTCCATCCCCAAAATCAAGTCATAATTCTCAAGGTCTAACACTATTAGATCCCCCTCCAAACTTTCTTTCCCTACTTTAACTTTACACTCCTTTACATATCGATCCGCTTGCACCATTTTCCCTAGAGGTATGCTTACCTCTAAAATAAAAGGTAGCTCCATTCCATCCCAACCCAAATGACATACACACAACTTGTTTATATAAGAATGAGTAGAGCCAGGATCAATCAAAGCATTAACGGAACGTCTTTAAATAGTGAACGTACCTTCTACCACCGCTCCCGGATACTCCCGCGGGGTTGGCTCGGTTGGGCCCCGGGTTCTGAGCCGGGTTTCTTTACCCGACGCGGTGCAATTTGGGGCAGGTGCTCCTCAGGTGGTTCAGGTCACCACAGTGATAGCACTTTCTTTCTCCACCCTTGGACCAACAATTCCTCTCGGTGTGGCCTTTCTTTCCATACTGCCTGCATGATGGGAGATTCGGGGTAGGTCCACCTGATGCTGTCCGGGCTTACTTCCCCTGGTTCTGCCATTGGTGATTGGCGGGGCGTTTGTGGGGTTGCGGTCTCGAAAAGTGACCTTGCGGCTGTCTTGGCAGCTGGAAGGGTTTTGCCGCCATCCTGCTGCGATCCTCATTTTCCGTTCGCGTAGCTGCATCTACAGCCCTCGAATATGTTGTCGGTGGAGCAGGTGCCAATGCTCTCCGCAATTTCGATCTCAGCCCCTTGACGAACTACCTTGTCCTATTCTGTTTAGTGTCCACTAGCCGCTTGCAGTATATGGACAACTGAGTGAACCGGGCCGCGTACTGGGCTACCGACATGCTTCCCTACCTCAGATTCTGGAATTCGTCCTCTCGCTTCTCCACAATCTACTATAGGATGTATTCAGCCCTGAAGGCTTCAACGAAGTTGGACCATGTCCATTCCTGCTCGTCCATCTCCTAGTCGTCTTGGACCCGCTGCCGCCATGCCCGAGCTGGTCCTCTCAATCGGAAAGCTGCAAACTTAACCATCCGCTCCTCGGTGTACTGGAGTGTCACGAATATGTCCTCTAACTGCTCAACCCACTGTTCTGCCTTCTGATCTTGTTCTGCTTTGCCCAGGAAGACGGGCGGCTGAAACTTCAAGAACCTCTCTAAGGCCTCGTCCTTACCCCGAGGGTTCCATCGCTCGGTCATTGACTGGAAAATCTCGGCCATCTTGCTGAAAGCCTGACTCATGGTCACATTAACTAGAACTTCAGACCTTGATCCTATATTTTGACTGTTCCCTTCACCCCGGTTGGGTGCCTGCACCTGGGCTGTTTCCACTTCCGGTGCCATTTGATCGGCTTCCGGAACTCTTCCACTTGTTGAGGCTGCACGGCGCTTTGGTGCCATTCTAAACCACACCCCAAATGATAAGTGTATGCATGTAAGGTTCAAATCATTTTAGTTGTAGTTGCATGCACTGTCAAATAGATGTAAATGGAAAGCAGATGTAATTTTTGCTAAGGAATAAATTCTTTTTCAAAAATGGACTTGCATAAATTCGAAATCTTGATAGAAAGCAGAATTAAAAAAAAAAAAATCCTTGACATAAAAGTTCTCGAAAAACAATAAACAAATAACATCCAAATCAAAAGAACTCCTAGTCCTCTAATCCTCATCAGAACCCTCATCATCAGCCTCATACAACCATCTCCCAGAGTTCTTGGAAAAATCTATCCCAACCCCGCTAGAAAATCCTTCCACTGGCTCATTCCAGGGCGCCTAGAACTCTCCCCGGGCTCAACTCGATTGGAAGAAGGGAGGAAAGAAGGCCTAGGTGGAGACTCATAGTCTATCTCCCCCGGGTCATCATTATCTGCTGCTAAGTCCATCTCGGGAATAGGAGGGTAGGGTTCAGGCTCCACTATCATCACCTCATCCTCACTGTCAAAGCTTATGTCTATCACCAGAATTGGGGGTGGCTCAAAGATCTGGACCTTATCATCACTGCTATCCTCCATAGGGATAACTGGCTGAGGGACAGGCTGGAGAACTAGAAGGTCCTTCGAGTATATAGGGATAGGCGGGTGCCACTGCTGCCATTTCCTTGCAGTCCTAAGCATCCTAACCATCCTACAACATCAACAAGTTAGGTTAGATAAAGATTTTTACTTAAAGAATTAGCACAAATATTATCAATAATTGCTTAAACCTAGTCTCGGATACCACTTGTAACACCCCGCTACCTAGGCCCGCTAGGGCTGGGGATGTTGCCCCGTCCAAAGGACAATGGGTCTTTATAACTAGGTCACACAAATGAAATAGTGGAATATAAATGATGCTTGAACTTAAAATTTATTACATCCCAAAATAAATATCAACCCAAAGATAAATCTCAAAATACCAAAAATAAATCCGTAATAAAAATTTATCCACTCTCATCTTCCCAAAATATTACACAAAAATAAATCATCAGAAAATCTTCCAAAGCAGGCATAATCTAGCTACTCATCGCCACAGTAGGATTGACCTGAAATCATGGCAAAACGGGTGATGAGACAAAAATTTCAATAAGTCCGTGTGTGCTTTGGGTGTTCAGTGAAATCAGTTCGTGGATGCAAAGTATGAAATCTTTACAAAAGAATTACTAGTAAGCAATAAACATTAGTCAAAAGTAAGAGTGGTGTTTTGGCTTTTCCAAGCATACATAATCAATAAAATCAACCACTCGAAATAAATGATTATGGGTTACCACACGTTTGGCCCCATAACAGATCAGAATGCCGAAACTTTGTGCAAATTGACAACAGGTAGGTGATCGGCCTACCGAGTAAGATACTCCTCCTTCTCTATACCCAACAACAACCGGGGTGTCCATTCCGGCAAAACACAGTCACTTGGCTGAAATAAAACCAACTGCTAGCTCAGACCAGCACGACTTACTGGACTGACATCTCATCCAGGAAGGACTCACCCCTCAGAGGTGGCCACCTATTGAGAGATATACCCTAACCCTTCAAAGACTAGCCCTAGCAGTCCACCCTTATTAAGTACTCAACGTAACATATCCCACTTGGGAAAAAAATGAACAAAACACAGTTCCACTTGAACATGGCAATTAAGGGTTTCCAAAATCTTTGTCAAAAACAGTTTTAGAAAGAGTTTCGAGTTTGAGTTAAATCTGCCTATTAATTTTCAGATGAATCATTTATCGGAAATAAAACAGAAGACAACCCTCAATTGTCTTTACAAAAAATAAGTGTTCATACACTCTACATTTGACTTGCCATAATTTAACACTTTTCATCAATCAGGTTTTATGCATGAGCTTACTTGATCCTCGCTGACAGAATAGGTCTCCAACAGCTGACATAACCCCGCATGGCAAAAACAAACCACAATCAATCTCAAGCTACAATCCACTTCCTCAATTTTAAATTAACTCCACTCACTACTATCATGATCCTAGTGTCCCAAGCTTTAAGGCTAAACAACAAGTAAATAGGTTTGTAAGCTAAGGGTAATTTGATATTTAAAATAATTACTGTTCTGGGAAATAAGTACTAATAAGTTAAGGGTTTAAATATTGCTAAGAAAATTTAGAGTTTATTTGATGAAGAGCCTTAGGTGGTTTTTAGGAAAAATAATGATTTATTAATAATTTAGTTGTTAGAAAATAATTGATAACCAAAGTTAGTTGAAAATGAATTTTAATGAGTCTTGCTTGAAAAATAATAAATAAGTTTTAATAGGCTTTGATTAAAAGGTAATAATTAAATTTACAATAATAAGTATTTTACTAATTATGATTATTTCCATAAAAAGCTTTAGTTGTTTCATTACTTTATATAATATCTATATATTTTATTTTTAGTAAGAGCTATTATTTATTTGATTAAAATATCTTTAATATATATATAATATTCCAAGTCTACCCTTCCTAGGGTTTTTTTTTTTTCGAAATTACTAGCCAAAAAAATCATAATATTAAATATTTTATTTGAAGAAATAAAATTTAGCTCCGGGACAACTAGATCATGATCATATTTCCATGGCTATTCACAATCATGAACATATATAATCCTTCAATTCATCAAATCATCCAAATCATGCATACAAGCATAGATCTAAATTTATCAAGACATGATCTAACCTCTACTAGCATAAATATGATCATGGCTTCAATAATCCAACATGAATATAAATCCTATTCACCAAAGGTGACATAATCTTTAGCATACTTCACCACAAATACTACCTATGACATGGTAACATGCATCAAACCTCAAATCATCATACAAACAACCAGGATAATCCTTCCATGCATAAATCCCATCTCCTTCACAATCATACATATATTTATGCTTCAATCTCAACAATACATACTCAAATCCTATTACAATCCACCTTCTATCATCATCCTAGAGACATGAATCTAGAGTTTAAAAGAAATATTGAAGGGACTTACTTGGTTGATGAATACCTTGAAGGAGTTTAGAATGGATCTCAACTCCTAGATGCCTAAAATCGTCCAAGGAAGGTGGAGGGAGCATGGCTATGGAAGAAGAAGCCATCCGGCCAAGAGAGAGAGAGAGAGAGAGAGAGAGAGAGAGAGAGAGACCCTTAGCATGTTTATTTATGTATATTTTCACTTGAGATCAAAATTGAAGAAGATGAAGTTGTTAGAACAAACCTACCTTGAAGGTGTTCTTAAACCTTCACAGAATTTTCTGGTTTTGATCCGAACTAGCGAGTTGGTTTGTGGAGTTTGATGTTAAGAATGGTGTTGTTGGACTCACGACAGTGAGTAGGTCGAATCTGGAGATTTTAGAGAAGGTTTGAAGTGGTTTGGAGGGGTATTAGGTGAAAGGAAGAAGTAGGTGTTTTTGGTGTATTGTGTGTGTTCTTGAAGGTTGAAGGAATTTGAGAGAGTTTGATTTGCAGCTGTCGAAATTCTGTGAGAACTAGGGCTGCTGAATTTTTTGTAGGGTTTAGGGAGATTTTTCTCTGATTTGGAAGGGAAAAGGAAAAATTAGTTGTTAAAATCCTTGAAGAATATTTTTAGGAAGCAAATTTGGAAACTAAATATCCTAGAATATCTTGATTATTGGAGAGCTTTGGAAGTTTGCCATGGCCGACTTTTTTGAGCAGAATTTCGGTGGGATGAAAGCTGGTTCAAGGTAGCTTATGGTGGCCGAAAAAAAGGTGCATAATGGTGGAGAAAAAGTCTGGTTATTTGAGGGATATATTATGGAAGGTTGCTAAACTATGGTGGCTGGAAATTTGGTAATCAATCAAGCATGATTACAGGGATTTGTTGGAGAGATTTTTGGGCAGCCATGTCTGAATTTCATGCAAAAGCTTAAGGGGAATATTGGAGCTTAGTTATTGGAGGTTTTAGGGAAGTTTATACAGAACAAGGATGGTGTTTCAGTTGAAAGAGAATTAGGAAACAAAGCTGTACAGTGGATTGCATAGAATTTTCGCTGAGCTGAAATTTCTGGACAGTTTTTCGGCTGCCATTTTCCAGCCAACTTGCAGAGAGTTTGAAGGTGAATTTTAGGGGCTTTCCAGCCTTCTTCATGGAGGAAAAACATGGCTAAGGTGCTGAACAAAATCTCGAAGAAAACAGCTTGGTTTTGGACTCTCAAAGTTGCCATTTGTACAGGAATTTTTCCTGGTTTCGCTCCATCTTTGAGCAGTCCGAAAATGGCCAAGAAATTCAGGTTGTAAGTTGATCCAAAAGACCATTTTTTTGGAAGCATTTGGGAGGGAATGTTAGCTAAGAATCTCGACACCTTGAAGGCACAATAAGCTGGAAAATTTCGGCTCATTCCAAGAAGGAAGATGAACCTAGCTAGAGTGAAGTTTTATCCTCTTGGAATCTCCTACAACTCTTCCACATTTTCAGACCATAAGAAATCTTTTACTAAGACATTTCGATCCTTCAAAGCTACAGATCTTTACTGAAATTTCTGGAAAAAAAAATGGCTAGAACAACTTGATCAAACTAAAGAGTTGAGAGATAAGGAAAATCAAAGATCAAGGAAAAATGAATTCCTCTTAGGAAATTCGAGTAGGGTAAAGGAGTAGAATGAAGATACTCCTAACATGACTCTCTTAGGACAACATCACTACCTTACTCCAAGCACATAAAGCCGAAATTATTACTTCCCAAGCAAAAACAAAATTTAACCAAGCTAAAGCTCCTATGATGGAATTTGAACCCAAGACCTCAAGAATTAATTTCCAAAGCTCTAACCAGTACACTACAACAACTCTTGTTCTTATTTTCCCTAAAAAAAAATAAAATATTTTCTGTTCAATCCTCAAGCTATCTTCCTATTTTCACCTCAAGTAGAAATTACCATTTTGCCCTTCTCACTCAATACTCACCAACAAGCCTCCAAGACAATAAAACTTAAATCCAAAGCATAGAAAATCATTTAAAAATATATTTAAACATACAATAAATTATGATATGCATCCCAACCCCCTCACTTGAAAAGATCAAACTATCCAAAGAAGGCCTATTACCATCATCCCTACGTTAAATCATGCTTGTCTTTCTTATTTCGCCTCGAGAACTATTCAAATAAGTTCTAGAATGCTCCATGAATTTTAGTAGAAAAATCGGTTTAAGAACAATGCAAAGCATTAGATCAAGAACTACTTCGTTCAAGTGTGTGTAAAAAGTCATACATAAGCCATAAATGATCTAGAACATATGCTCTATAATCCGTCATAAAGACATGCATTAAAAATATAGCTTAAAATGGACAATTTTTGATTGAAAATTTTGCTCGCCAAAAGGATAAAGTATAAAAGAATGATGCATAGAAGAATTTTCAATTGAATTACTCCCCCACACTTAAAATGGACATTGTCCTCAATGGCCAAATAAATAGAATAAGGAATAAATAATGCCATGGGACCAAAAATATAAAGGAGAAGAGATAAGAAAGACAATACTTCCATGACGGAGTCACTCCAATTTTTCAAACTTTGTGCTCAAAATAAAATTGATAAAAAGTTGGACAAAGTATATCACCAAACCACTCCCCCACTCTTAAATTGGATAATGTTCTCATTGGCAAAAAATAAACACAAGAAAGCATCTCCAAAGGGACCAAAAATAATAAAGGGGTAGAAAGTTTAAGTGATACTTCCCAAGTGCAATAATGCTCCGATAGATAACAAAGCTCAAGGTAAAGAAAAGGGCTTGTCCAAGAGGACTTTATTCCCATAAAACAAAACATAAATAAAAGCACACAAAAAATAATAATAAAATAAAAACATACCTAATTAAAAGAAAAAAACTAAAGAAAAAGACTAAAATAATAAAAATAAAACATAAACTCTCTACACCCATCATGCTTCCCCAGCAAACCTTTTGGAAAAAAATTAAAGCTCAAAATAGAACATAGGCATGATGAATGTAGAATGAAGAATGGATGATTTTGAAAAATGGAAGGTTCATGAAAATAATTTTGTTTTTTCACTAAAGTAAAACACATAAACCTCATTCTCTAACATTCCTTTAGACACAGAAATATCTTTTTCAACATTTGAGTGCACAGGGTATCTAACGGATGCATCAACTTTGAAATTATCAATTAACCCTTCAAAAGAATTTTTACAATTAATTTCCCCTTTAAAATTAGTATTTGAGTTCTTAAAAATGGGATTGGAAATTCCTTACTTTTCAATACTTCTACAAATACCAAGTTACTTCCTGAAATTGGGGTGAAGGGTAGAATTCATCAACATCCTCAAAAGGTTTCTTAGAATGAATGATAAATCCAACTTCTTGAGGCATGTTAAACTCCATACATCATCATTGGGACCATTGTTCTCCAAGAAGTGGGAGGAACCTAAGAAATCATGTGACAAAGAAATATTAGAATTATGAGCACATAGAGTAGAATCACATACCTCTCTTGCCACAGCATGTAATTGTCCCCTCATAGCTGCTATCTTTTTTTTCATGGTCAATTATACAGGCTAGCATGAACTCATGAGTCTCCTCAACAATCTTAACTAATTGTTTCCTTTGATCACCCAATCGTTGTGAAGCTTCTTTATGCCACTGAACAGATGAATTTGTATTGGCAACAAAAGAATTCACTAATGCTTCTAATGACGTCTCACTAAAAACTTCAATGTTAGCTTGTAATTTTGCCAATCTATCATCAATACACTAATGCTTTTTTTTTTTTGAAAAACGAAATAAAAATGATGAACATGCAGCAATAATGAATAATGCAATTTAATTCATGAAGAAAGAAATAAAAATGAAACAAAACGAAATCTACTATATCGCCTTCAGGTCATTGGATCATGTACCAAGGCTAACACCTAGCAAAGATAAGATGAAATTTAGATAACAGAATTCATGATTACAACAAAATACAAAGTTATTCAAAGTTAGTAAATTAGATTACAAGAATATACAAAGATACATAAGATACAAAAAATGGTACCTTGTTACATAAAGAACAATTGTACATATTTACATATTTACCTATTTACATATTTACATGGTTAAATCAACAAAATCCAAGCTTTCATGCTATTGTTCCCCAGCAACGGCGCCAAAAACTTATTGCGTTTGGATTTAGGTATAAAAATTATATAAAAACTAAGTACATTCCCAATCAAGTTTACATTAAAATGTTAAACCTAAATTACACATATAAGTAAGCGTACTCATCCTTAACCAAGCACAGGGTTCAAATGAGTGTCGATCCTCAAGGAACAAGTAGACATTAATCACCTTTCTTTCATTGTTTAACCGACTCGATAAAGTGAAAAATAAATAAAATAAAACAAAAAAAAATATATATATATACATGTCAAGGATGGAGAAGTATGCAATTCAAATCATTGTTTAGACAACCATGATCTTAAAGTACCCAACCTTTATCATAACCAATTATTCTCTTGGCATCATGAAAGATTAAAGTAGACTCACTTCTTTCCCAATCCATGAATCCCTATCTTCTAGATAACGTAGCATCGCATACTCTGTCTCAACCAGTCTTACCCAAAAGATGTATTAAACACAATCCTTTGATTAAATTTTCATACTCTGGCAAACTTAAAACATGAAATTAATCAATGAATCTATACTCCGACAGACATCAATTAACCTTTAATTACCTAGTTCTTTGCAATTAACCTCTTTTTCATGTAAGTTAAGAGACAACAAATATGAAACTAATGAATTGAAACCACCATCAACCCCTTTCCCAAGCAAGCCAATGGGAAGAAACAATCAATCAATCTTGTAATCAATCTAAGTAATTAAATATCAAGAGTAACAATAAATTAATCAAAAGATCAAACGACTCTAAAAATCATGAATATCTAAAACAATGTCAAATTACAATAAAATAATTAACATCTCAATGTTCAAGAAAAAGAAAACAAAGTAAAAGAAAGCACTTATAGATAAGCCTCCTTCTTCTTCATTTGAAGACCTTGCACAACCCTCCTTAAATTGAAGAATTCCTCCTTTGATTGGAGTGATTTTATGTGATGATCAATGAATTCTCCAATTTTCCCTTGTGTTTTCCCTCTATTTATAGGCTTGGGAAGTGCCTAAACTCGTTGGTACAACGTTCTTGGCCGAGTAGAAGTTGGAAGATACTAAAACTCCACAGATTATCAAAAATTGCGTAGAAAAAATCAAGCACTGCCTTGACTTCAAGGCACAGCCGGCGCCGCCTAAACTCTCGGAGCCAGCACCGGTTATGTTCTATTTTTCCAATTGTTTGCTGATTTTTCCGTCAATTCTGCACAATGTATTCCAGAATGCAGTCGGCGCCGTCTTGGCTACTGGAGCCAGTGCCGGTTCCATTCTGTTCCATCCTATTTCACCAATTTTTTATCATCTCAAAGTTCATGCAACCAGTGAATGGTCGGCGCTGGTTCCTCTTTCCCAGCCGGCGCCGCCTCTAATCTGTTTCGCAACATTTTTAATTCGTTTTACCCAAAAAATCTGAAATAATGGACAAATACATTTCCAAGGGTAAAATATCAAATATGAAGGAATATGACTAGTTATTGAACAAAATGTATCACAAAAGAGCCTCAAATAACTAGGAAAAATATGACTAATTTAGCCCCTATCAGTGAGCCTATAAATAAAGGCCAATTTACCTTAAAAAAGAGAGGTGCACAATGTAGAGACTTAGATATATTTTAGAGTGCATCACCAATATTTTTTCAAGAGAAATAATTCAAGGAGCATTGATTCTTGGAGGAGTTTTCATTGGAAATTGAAAGGCTTGTCTATGAGTATGTATATCTTTCCTTTGTTTTCTTCTTCTTGAACAATGATGTATTAATTATTTTATTGCAATTTGACATTGTTTAGGTATTCATGAATTTTAGAGTTACTTGGATCTTTTGATTAATTAATTGTTCTTCTTGGTATTTAATTACTTGAGTTGATTACAAGATTAATTGGCTGTTTCTTTCCATTAACTTTCTAGACCATAGGGGTTGATGGTGGTTTCAATTGATTGATTTTGTATTTGTTGTCTATTGACTTGTTTGACCGTATGGGTTAATTACTAAGAATAAGGTAATTAAAGATTAATTAATATCTACCAGACCAAGGATTCATTGATTAGTTTCATATTTTAAATTTGCCAGACCATGAAAATTTAATCACAGAGTGTGTTTAATGCATCTTTTAGGCGAATTTGTTGAGACAAACCAAGTGATGCTAATTTATATAGAAGATAGTGATTTCATGGATTGACCAAAGAAGTGAATCTATCTTAATCCTTCATGATGCCAAGAGAATGATTAGTTATGATAATTGTTAGGTACTTTAAGGTCATGTTTATCAAAACAATGGTTTGGGTTACATAATTCTCCATCATTAACATGTATATATTCTTTTATTTTATTTTATTTTCCTTTTTATTCTTTTTCACTTTATTGAGTCGGTTAAATAATGAAAGAAAAGTGACTAATGCATACTTGTTCCTGGAGGATCGACACTCATTTGAACCCTATACTATGCTTAATGATTAGTACGCTTGCTCATATGTGTAATTTGGGGTTAACGTTTTAATTTAAATTTGATTGGAAATGTTCTTATTTTTATATGATTTTTATACCCAAATCTAAACACATCAAGTTTTTGGCGTTGTTGCCGGGGAACAATATCATGAAAGCTTGGATTTAATTGATTTAACCATATTTATATGTTCATATGTCTATATGTAAATATATAAATGTGTATATACGTTCCTTGTATGAAGAAGTGCCATATTTTGTAGTTTGTATAATTGTATTCTAATTTCACTATATGTTGTAAATATGTAAATAGGTATATATATGGTCATAATAACTCATTTGTGTTTGTATATTTGTATTTATTGTATATTTAGTTACTTAATTTTACTGACCTTATGTTAATGGGACTATGTGTAATAATGATCTTTTTAATTTGTTGATTTTTACATCTAGAATTTGGAGTCAATACTAACTATTTTTCTTTTCAGGTTTAGACTTGTGCTGACACGTAATTTTAGACGGATTGTATTTATTTTATTATTTATTTACAAATTTCAATTTTAGTTTAATATTTAATTTAGGAATTCTTGTTTTAAATGTATTGTGGTCATGCATTCACTTAGGAAAGTTTTTAGCAAAAAAAAAAAATAAAATAAAATAAAATCGGAGCCTAGACAGAACACAACTGGCGTCTGTCCTGGACTTTCCCATTCCCAATTCTTGTTAAAAAAAAAAAAATCTTCTTTTTTTTTCCTTTTTGTCCTTTTTCGTTTGTTCCCTTATCGTTTTTCTTTTCTTCCCAAAATTTTCTTATTTTGTCTTTTTCTTCTTGTTTCTTTTTTCTTTGATTTTCTTGTTTGTTTCTATTATTTGTCTTGTTCTTCTATTTTTCTTTTTGCTTTTATTTTTTTTCCTATTCTCCTAGAATGATACTTTTATTCCTTCCCTTCATCTTCGTTTTCCCCTTCTTCTTCTTCACATTACTGTTCCCATGCATTAAAAAATATTTTTAAAGCTCACATGTTAGGGAACATAGTGGTGCAAAGCTTTTTTGATTTTATCCTCTTGAATTTCTTGTCATTGTGTATATGTGTTTTTGAGGACAAATTTATTAGACATGGACAAATCTTTGTTGAGATTATTTGGTGAGACAAAAAATGCATAGAATGGATTCTAAGTCTTGTGATTGCTTCTAAAGGTGAGCTATGTATTTTTTCTGAATTTTTGCCAATCTAGACATTTTGGAAAATAAAACCTCATTGTGATATTTTGCTGTGATGATTGACGATTGGTTGACATTGTACTTTTGCTATCTACATTATATATTCTTCTTGTTTTTCTTGAGCATCAAAAGTCTAGAAAAGTTTTTCTCTAAAAAGAGAACCAATTTCAAAGTGTGTTTGATGGAGACAAGAAGGCCCTCGTGATCCATTTGGAGGTGGTGGAGGTCTATTTGGTGTTTTTTTTCAACAATCTGGAGGCCTGTTTGGAGGCTCTACTTCGAGGGGGACTTAAAGGCTTTGACTTTCTATTTTTCTTCTCCCTTGATTTTTTATTTTGTTTCAATTGCTCTTTATGCTTTTACTTATGTGTTCATCTATCTATTTGTAGGTTGAATTTCGCTGGCAATAATTCTTCCAACTTCTTAAAGAATGAACTTCTCATATCTTGGAGCTCATCTATACTTGGGGAGTATTGCTTAAACTTTCTACCCCTTTTCAATTTTGGTTCCATTAGAGATGCTTTATTATGTTTATTTTTTGCCATTGAGGACAATGTCCAGTTTAAGTGTGGGGGAGTGGTTTGGTGATGTTTTTGGTCCAAGGTTTTATCAATTATCTTGATGTTTTCTTGTTGTTGAGTTTCTTTGGAATTTGAAATTTGGACAACCATTTTGCCAACTTGGAAAAATTCATTTTGGAGTAAATTTAATTTCTTTGAAAATTTGAAAGTTTAAAGATTTGGAGCTAAATTGAGTTTATTTGTTTATAATGAAGATATGATTTCCCTTTTAACTTTGGATATGGGATTTTTCATTCTATATGGTAGGATTTTATTAAAAAGGTAAACTTGTATATTAAGTTAGATTTTGCTAAGTCTTGAGAATTTAAGTTAACCTTGGTTATATTTGGTATTTGAGTTTTATTTTATTCTTTGAGTTTAAATATGGATGATATGATGAAATATGGGAAGAGTTGTTGATTAATTCTTGTATTATGGATTTAGAATTTGCTTAACTTTGAGTTTTGAATAAGGAATGCGAAAAAAAAAATTGAGTGCAAAAAACTATGAGATGAAAAGAATTGAGTTGAAAAAAGAAAGAATGCTTTTATTAATGATCTTTGAAGACTTTTAGCTTAAAAGGGAGTCAATATGAGGAGAAGTAGCAAGTGTATTCGGTGCACTCTCTTGAGGCTATCCCGAAGGCAAAAAGGCAAGAAAAAGCAAAGAAAAAAATATGGAAAATTATTAGAGAAAAAATGATAAGTGATGACTGTAAAGGGGGCCAATACGGCATGTAAAGAGAAATCTATACACTTGAGGCTATCAATTCCCAAAGTCATAGAAAAAAAGAAGAGTGGAGTGTTTTCCTTATTTCACTAACTTGACTTTTGTATATTTGAGTTTATAATGTTTGAATTAGTTAAATGACTTGACTTGTATGATTTATATTATCTATGTTTTTACTTGAGAAGTGGAATAATTTTCATGCACTAGATATAAACTTGTTTAACTTAACTTTGATGGCCTTGGGATTATTTGATTTAATGTATGAGTTTACAAAAGTTTTTAAAGGGTTGAATGAATGACAATTTTGTATCTATGGTTGGAAAAAAAATTATGGCTTTGTTATGGATGAATAAGAAATGAAATAAATTGTTTTAAATTCTTTGTTTAAGTATTTACTTGTAGACAAGTAAAGATTCAAGTGTGGGGGAATGTGATAGGGCCTAAATTAGTCATATATTTTCTAATTATTTGAGGCTATTTTGTGATATATTTTGTACAATAACTAGTCATATTCCTTCCTATTTGATATTTCCCTTATAAAAATGCTTTTCTACAATTTTATGCAAAAATAGGTGAAATCTGGAGCTAATTATGTAATTTTCCAGCATAGGACCAACACTAGCCCGAGAAAGGAGAGTCGACATCGGTCTTGTACTGGTATTGCATAAAAATTGAATGAAACAGGGCAATTGCAATTGGAAAATTAGAGAAGAAAATGTGGAAAATGGCTAAAGGAAGCAATTGGCTTCATGGCTTACGGCTCACTAAAGCAAAAGCAACAAAGCCGGCAGTAAGAAGAAAGAAGAAAGGAAAGAAGGTAGTTTCGGTCTTCAGAAATCGGTGGCTCAGCAAGTCGGCAGCAAAGAAAAAGGAAGAAATTGGTATTGGTGGGCTTGGTTGTGGCTCAATTGAGCCAAGGTAAGGAAGATAGAAAGCGGTAGCTTGGCTTCAGAAAGTTCATGGCTCGATGGTGGCTCAATTGAGCCGATGCAAGACAGGGAAAATTTTGTTGGCTTCAATGTTTTTAGTGGCTAAAATTGGAAGCCAAATTCCGTCCAAATCGACAAGAATAGGTCTTCAACAGAAAACGACAAGAAGGGATTTCCAATTCAAATTCTCAATTTCATTAAGGCGGTGACAAAGGAAGCTTTATTTTGTTTTTATTTAGATTTTATTTGGACAATTACTAATTCTTTTTTGTTTTAGATTGTTTAGGTAATTACTTCTTATTTACTTAGGATTCTTTTAGGAACTTTGTGAGCCTATAAATAAAGGCCAATTTACCTTAGAAAAGAGAGGTGCACAATGTAGAGATTTAGATATATTTTACAATGCATCACCAATATTTTCCCTAGAGAAATAATTCAAGGAGCATTAATTCTTGGAGGAGTTTTCATTGGAAATTGAAAGGCTTGTCAATGAATATGTATCTCTTTCCTTTGCTTTATTTTTCTTGAACAATGATGTATTAATTGTTTTATTGTAATTTGACATTGTTTAGGTATTCATGAGTTTTAGAGTTACTTGGATCTTTTGATTAATTAATTATTCTTCTTGATATTTAATTACTTGAGTTGATTACAAGATTAATTAGTTCTTTCTTTCCATTAACTTACTTGACCAAAGGGGTTGATGGTGGTTTCAATTGATTGATTTTGTATTTGTTGTCTATTAACTGCTTGACCATAGGGGTTAATTACTAAGAACAAGGTAGTTGAAGATTAATTAATGTCTTCCAGACCAAGGATTCATTGATTAGTTTCATGTTTTAAATTTGCCAAACCACGAAAATTTAATCAAGGAGTGTATTTAATGCATCTTTTGGGTGAATTAGTTGAGATAGACCAAGTGATGCTAATTTATTTAGAAGATAGTGAATTCATGGATTGACCAAAGAAGTGAATCTATTTTAATCCTTCATGATGCCAAGAGAATGATTAGTTATGGCAATGGTTAGGCACTTTAAGGTCATGTTTGTCAAAACAATAGTTTGAGTTACATAATTCTCCATCATTGACATGTATATATTATTTTATTTTATTTTATTTTATTTTTCTTTTTATTCTTTTTCACTTTATTAAGTCGGTTAAATAATGAAAGAAAAATGACTAATGCATACTTGTTCCAGGAGGATCGACACTCGTTTGAACCTTATACTATGCTTAATGATGAGTACGCTTGCTCATATGTATAATTTACGGTTAACGTTTTAATTTAAACTTGATTTGGAATGTGCTTATTTTTTTATGATTTTTATACCCAAATTTAAACACATCAAATTTTAATCCCTATCTACTTGTCAAGAGGCACAGACAGTAACTATGAAGAGCCCTAGCATTATTTCCTCCTACTATCTATGCTATTGCAGTTGACACCACCACAAGGACAAAAAATGATGACAAGAGCTGAATGGCTTAGAGACCACTATTCCTTCCAAATAAGAACAACCACTAATGACCCCTAAGCCAGTGGTAAAACAATAAAAGGAAACAAGCTATAATGACACATTTGAACTCTACGCCCAATCTTCCTACGTGCTAATTTTGTGGCAAATGAGGGCATGCAAAAAATGATTGCTAGTCCAATAACTCAACAAGGAAATGCTATTACTGTGGGGATCCCAACCATATACAGAGCAACTACCCCAAGCCTTTGAGAATTAGTCCAATAAATTCCACTCAACCATCAGCTAGTAGGGGAAGTAATAATAGAGCAGTGGGAAGTAGGGGATAGAAACCCCAAGTGAAGGCCAAGGTTTTTGCATTAAACTGAGAGAAGATTGGTGTAGACACTACTATAGGGGGAGGTACACTTTCTATCCGAGGTTGCGTTATGAATGTTTTGATTGACCCTGGTTCCACGCACTCTTATATTAATGAAATTCATGCATCTCACATAGATTAGGTTGGGACAGAGTTGCCTTATATTTTATCGGTAAGCACAGCATTGGGAAAGTCAGTGGAAGCTGATAGGTATAGACCGAATTTTGATGTTCGGGTTGGGAGTGAGAACTTAAAAGCTAACCTCATCTTTATGACCTTTGAGGATTATGGCTTGATCTTGGGGATGGATTAGTTGTCTAAGCATGGTGCTCGGGTGGATTATAAGGGAAAAATAGCCCAATTTATCTGACTAGGATGGGACATACTAGAATTCAAGAGAAGTCATGTTAAGAAATTGAAATTTCTGATAGTGGGGACCAGAACATGAAAATGGTTGGGATAAGGATGCTAAGGGTACCTGGCCTACATTATAAATAAACCCAATAACTAATACATATTGGAGGACACTACAACAGTAAAGAAATATCAAGATATATTCCTAACTAAATTGGACTCTCTCCTCTACCTTGAGAAGTAGAGTTCACAATCAACTTTGTACCGGAGTCGAGGCAGTATCGAACACTCTATAATGAATGACCCCAGCAAAGTTGAAGGAATTAAAGGAAAAATTAGAAGAATTATTACAACAAGGGTATATTTGACCGAGCATGTCTTCGTTGGGAGCTCCAACATTGTTTGTGAAGAAGAAGGACAGGGTGGGTGTTGAGATTGTGTATTGACTATCAAGGATTGAATAACCTGAAAATCAAGAATAAGTATCCTTTATTGATAATAGATAAGTTTTTTGATAAGCTTTAGAGATCTAGTTGCTACTCGAAGTTGGACCATAGGCAATGATACTATTGGGTACGAATTAAGGAGGATAATATTTCTAAAATAGCCTTCAGCACAAGATACAACCATTATGAGTTCATGATAATATCATTCGGAGTGACTAATGACCCAGTAGTGTTTATGGATCTTATGCACAGGATCTTCCAACTATATTTGGATAAGTTTATAGTGGTATTCATTGATGACATCTTGATCTACTTTAAGAATCCGAAAGAGCATGTTGAACACCTAAGACTAGTGCTGGAGAAATTAAGAAAGCATAAGTTATATGCAAATTTTAGTAAGTGCGAGTTTTGGTTGGATACTGTAGTTTTTCTCGAAAATGTGGTAATGAAAAATAGCATTAAAATGGACCCTGCCAAGGTAAAATCTATCTTGAGCTGGAAGTAACCAAAAAACATTACGGAGATTAGAAGTTTCTTGGGACTGATAGAATATTACAGAAGGTTCATTAAGGGATTCACCGCCCTATCTTTGCCAATGACCCACTTGTTAGGAAGGATATTCTATTTGTGTGGAATGAGAAGTGCGAGCAATGTTTCTAAGAGCTTAAGAAAAGGTTGATGATAGAACTGGTACTAAGCTTATTAGAGAAGAACAAATCCTATGCCTTGTACATGGAAGCTTCTAAGGAGAAGTTGGGAGCAGTCCTAATGCAAGATAATAAAGTGATAGCTTACGCCTCCCGCAAGATGAAGCCTCCTGAAGGAAACTATCTTATCCATGACTTGGAGTTGGTGGTGATTGTGTTCATGCTTAAGAAATGGCGCTATTACATGTATAGGTTGAAATATGAGATATTCAAAAACCATAAAAGTCTCAAGTACATCTTTACCTAGAAAGACTAAATCTCAGATAGTAAAGATGGTTGGAATTCATAGAAGATTACCAATGTTCAATAATTTTTCACCCTAGGAAAACTAATATAGTACCGGATGCATTGAGCAAAAAGGCAAGGCTTGATAGATTGAGAGTGCAAGAGGTGAAGATTGTGCAGGAAATGGTTTCGATGGGAGCAGAGGAATGTGAAAGGAGGATTTGCATAAGCAACCTAAGGCTTGAACTGGATCTGAAACAAGAAATTGTCGAGAAGTAGTGGAGTAATATGGAGTTCCAATCCTTTAAAGCTAAGGAAAGTGGTAGTTGAGGGGAAGATTTTCAAGAAGATGAATTAGGAATATTTTATTTTTAAGGACGGTTTCATCTACCGAAGGACAAGGATCTAAGAAGGAAAATTCTAGGAGAAGCCCATAAAAGTAAGTACGCCAATAATCTCAGGAAGGTGAAAATATATCAGAATCTGAAAAAAAGTATACTGGTGGCCCAATATGAAAAAAGACGTGGAACAGTATGTGTCTTAATGTATCAAAAGGTCAAAGCAGAACATAAGAAATTTGCTGAACTGCTAAAACCACTACCAATTTCTAAATGGAACTAGCAGAAAGTGACTATGGATTTTGTCACTGAACTTTCTATGTCGTAGACTCAGTGGGATGCTGTCTAGGTGGTGGTTGAAAGACTGACTAAGTTGGCACATTTTATCTCCGTAAACCTAAGGTAATCTATAGAGAAGTTGACTCAAAATTACACGTAATAGATAGTGCAGTTGTAGGGAGTTCTGACAAATATCGCATTTGATTGAGACCTAAGGTTCACATCTAGATTTTGGGCCAAATTCCAAGAATTGATGATGACCACACTAAAGTTCAGCATAACAGTACACCCGCACATAGATCGACAGTCTGAGAGGGTTATATAGATTTTGAGAGATATGTTGAGAGTACGTGTCCTAGACTTTGGGAATGCTTGGATTGAGTCGATACTGTATGTAGAGTTAGCAAACCACAATAGCTATTAATCTTTGATTGGGATAACACACTACAAAGCACTGTATGCCGTAAATGTCATGTACCACTATACTAGATTTAGCCGAAGGATGGATAGAGTAACGGAATTGGAGGACTCTATATTCAAGAAATAGCAGATAAAGTGAAGCTGATCAGAGAAAGATTGATGACAGTACAAAGCTGACAAAAGAGTTATGTAGATAATCGGAGGAGAAGTCCTAAGTTTCAAGTAGAGAATTATACATTCTTGAAGTTGACTCCTATTAGAGGGATACTGAAACACCCAAAGGGGAGAAAATTGAGTCTGAGATATTTAAGGTCTTTACGAATGATTGAGAGAGTTGGGCCAGTAGCATACGTGTTGGACTTATGGGAGGGCCTGACTGGGATCCACAATATGTTTCATATATCTTAGCTAAAGAAGTACATGTCAAACTCAAAACATATGCTCAATAACAAACCGCTACAACTGTACCCAGATATAAGTTATGCAGAGAAGCTAGTAAAGATTGTGGATCGTAGTGTAAAAGAACTAAGGAACAAGAAATTACCAATGGTTAAGCTATTATGGGAATACCACAGGGCATAGGACACTACCTAGGAAACAAAGGAATAGGTTAAGAGAAAATATCCAAAACTGCCATATAGGTAATACCTACAAATTTGGGACGAAATTTCTTTAAGGAGGGGAGGATATAAAACCCCGCTACAATATGCCCAGGAACATGCATTGCATCATTTGTATGCTAATATAATTACACTCGGTCTTATAAATCTTACATGTCTTAAGTACAATTTAATTGAGAAGAAATTATAGAAGCAATGCTACCTATATATATGGTCATGGATCGGTTGCCGTACATAAAAGAAATAGCACTAAAAGCTGAAAAATACAAGATAGTAAGTATATAATATATTGAGACATTTTAGGATCGAATTTAATAGAATGCTCACTACTTCAAAAATGGAAGTTGTGGCTAGAATTAGCATATGTGTCGGACTAGAAGGAAGAGAAAAGATTTTTTTTTTTTTAAGAAAAAGAATGTTCAAGCAACAATTAGCCATCGATCTCTCAACCTATCAATAAAATCCCATCACCCTTACCAATAAACCACTACTACTTTTATTCCTTAAATGAACAACAAAATTCTTATGTATTAGAGTCCATCTCCTAAACTCCTTCTATAGCAAAATTAAATAACAAGATAAGTTATCACTCACTCAAGTAATGTACACAAGCTCAGTATAGCAACTTGGTAGAATTATTACTCAATTAAATAGCACCCAAGACATGTAAGATTATGACCAAGTGTAATTATATTAGCACACGAATGATGCAAAGCATATTCCCAGTTATATTAGTGTTTACAAAGTTCAACTTCTAGGGCTGCCAAATGTTCCAAAAACAAGGCAGCCGTGGGAAGTAAACTTTTTTGTGCTGCCAAGCTACTGGAATCTTAGCAAAAATAAAGAACACCAGGCGGCCTAGGGAATTTGAAATTTCCTAGGCTGCCAAGTTATAGAAAAATATTGTGAACAAACATCACATAGGCAGTCTAGGGAACTTGCTCCTCTCTTGGCCATTTTTGTGCTGGACTAAATATCTTCTTATTGCACCTAAGTAGCCTAGGGAAGTGGAAGTTCCCTAGGCCGCCAACTCACTGGATGAATGGCAAATATGTTTTTTTTTTTGGTGTTCTAGGGAAGTTGGAATTCCCTTGGCTGCCATTTCTCAGTGCAATTTTTCCATTTTTATTCCTTTTTCTTTCTTTTCATTATTATTTTGAAAGACCATAGGAAAACTAAATTCGCAGTGAAAGTATGCAAATTAAAAATTTTCTCAAGCCAACGTTTGGGAATACTTACTTTTAGGGCATTTTACTTGAATAATCAAAGTTAGATTTGGGTTTGATGGTGCTTTCTAAATTGAAACGACTACTTGTTCTACGGGTATATCAGCTAACTATCGGCTCCTTCACATCAAATACTTACCACATTTGCTACCTTGTGACCTTCAAGAGTATTCTTGAGCCTTATTTAGACTTCTATCGGTGAAAGTTAAACTAGGTTAAAGAAGATTGGAAGAAAAAATGGAAGAGCAAAACATTAAGGAAAAATGACAAAGGAAAACGACGGCTTGGTTTCGTTTAGGAAGAAGACGAAAAGCTATTTCTGTTTGTGAAATTTGGTCAACATTTTTACCAGGCACATGTAATGCCTTAAAAAGAAAAAACCAGCTTTCTTATTCCGTTGCAAACTCAACCAAACGGCCTCTCTTTTTTTTTCTTTTAATTTCCTTTTTTCTTTTGGTACATGGCTACCACCATCAAACCCTGATTGGCTATGCTTTCTTAATTAGTTCAATGACTAATTAAATAGTTTTAAATTAATTAATTAATTAATTAATTAATTAATTCACTTGGGTCTAATATAAAATTACCCAAGATAATTAATTAATAAATCAATTAATTAAATTATCCAACTTAATTATTTTAGCCCAAATAAATAATTAATTGGACTTCAAAAATAATTCTTCCAATAATAAATTTTCCCAATAAGCCCATATAGTAAAATAAATTTATTAAGGTTATTTGAACTACTCTGTGGACCAAAAGACATATTATTCTTGAAAGAATTGCAGAAAACTATCAAAGGAAAACGTACGAAAAAATTTTAATTTTTTGAGCCACATCTAGGAGAGAGTACTTAATATTTCTTAATTGAAGCATAAAAACTCTGTTTCATGAGTCCGTACACCCAATATACAAGAATATTGATCTCACAAAAGAAATCTCACCTAACATACATCAAAGTATAAAACTCTAGCTTCGCTAGACCACCAACTCATACTCAAGTATGAAGGTATCCATCCACGCTGTGGCCGTAATATTCTTATCTCTATAATTAAAGTACTTTAAAAGAGACCACTACTATAGGTCTAGTTCTACGTATTCGAAATACACTTATGCCTATGATGTGAGTGAACTACTCACTGATTGAAGGCAAACCATTCCTCATTAGAAATATGGCACAATAGTCTTACCTTGATGAACTGTCCATTTCCATCAAATGACTAAAAACTCAATTTTACTTGTATGACAAGTACCCCTGGTCCATACCTTACTGTGAAGAACGACCCGACACATGGACAATTACTTATCATACATGGACCTTTAATTGTGCAATAATATAAGTAACAAACTATATTGAATGAATAAACATTTTACTGCAATATATTTACACAGAATACATAGTCTTTGAGGGTATACTTTCCAACAATCCCCCATTGCACTACAAAGACTAAGAAACTCCACAAGTGCCTACCCCTAGGATATCTAAGTATCTGCGAAACACCTTTTCTATCAAAGGCTTGGTAAAGGGATCTGCCAGATTGTTGATCGAGAAAATCTGATTGACCACAATCTCTTATTTCTGGATGAACTCTCGGATAAGGTGATACTTTCTCTCTATGTGCTTACCCTTCCTATAGTTTCGAGGTTCTTTACATTGTGACATCACTCTAGAGATGTCACAATAAATGGGGATAGACCTATCTATGTGTGGTACTACTCCAAGTTCTATGAGGAACTTCCCGAGCAGTATAGCTTCTTTAGAAGCTTCTGAAGTAGCAACATACTCAGTTTCCATGGTAGAATCAGCAATGTAAGATTGCTTGAAACTTCTCCATGAAATAGCTCCTCCAGACAAAGTGAAGACATATCCAGTAGTAGATTTTCTTTCCTCTTTATCTGTCTAGAAGTATGACTTTGTGTAATTGGTAGGAACCAAATCATCAATACGATATATAAGAATATAATCTCTCGTTTTCTTCACATATTTGAGTATATGCATTACAGCTTACCAGTGAGCTTCCCCTGGGTTTGGCTAATATCTACTAACCATGCCTACTACAAAACAGATATCTGACCTAGTACAAAGTATAGCATACATAAGACTTTCCATAGCCGAAGTATAAGGGATCCTGCTGTCGTCCTATATCTGAGGACACTGCTTGAAAGATAAGGCTAATTCATGTCTAAAGGGTATAATAGCCCTTTTACAATGATCGATGTTGTACATGACCAATATTTTATCAATGTAAGCAGACTGAGATAAGTCTAACATTCTTTGCTTCCTATCTCTAAGAAGCTTAATGCCTAGAGTGTAGCTAGTTTCTCCCATATCTTTCATGCTAAATTGACTAGATAGCCAAACTTTAATGGATAACAATATCCCTACATCATTTTCAAAGAGTAGAATGTCATCCACATAAAGTACTAAGAAAATTACTTTGTCACTATCTGATTTCCTATACATGTATAGTTCATCAACATTTTGAATGAAATCATAAGCTTCACAGTTTCGTCAAAACATATGCTCTATGCTCGTAAACCTTGCTTAAGTCTATAAATGGACTTCTTAAGCTTACAGACCATTTGTTCTTAACCTCTAGCAACAAAATCTTCTAGCTGGGATATATATATGTCTTCACTAAGATAGCCATTTAAGAAGGCTATCTTAACATCCATCTGCCATATCTCGTAGTTATAATGATATGCAATGGTTAAGAGAATTCAGATAGACGTAAGCATGGGTAATGGTGAAAAGGTTTCTAGGTTTCAACCAACTTGCTTTATAGGTTTCAACCTTTTCATTTGCACCTCTCTTTCTCTTGTATACCCACTTATACCCAATGTGTTTTATCCCATCAGGCACAGTTATAAGATCCTAGACCAAATTAAGGTACATGCACTCAATCCCAACATTCATAGCTAGCTGCTATTTGTCTGCATTAGTATCAATAATGGCCACCTCATATCTAGTGGGATCTTATTCCTAATGATCAGAGACTAGATCATAGATATCTCTGATCCACCTTTCTAGAACTCTTGTGATCTTTCCACTATGACGAGGCTTAATTTGTATAGGAACATCCGTTTGTGTTTCTCTTAGTTCCTTGATTGAGGTGTTAGAAGTACTTAAAATTGAATCAGTGATCAATTTATTTTCTAACTCTATTCCACTTGAACCTGTGGTGGAACTAACTTTTTCATCCTCTAAGTATCTAGCATTGGTACTAACAAGTACTTTATGCTCTTGAGGATGATAGAAATATCCACCTCTTGTTCCTTTAAGATACCTAACAAAGTAGTATAACTCTGATCTTAGTTCCAACTTACTTCTATTGTTAGTATATAAGTTGAACAATCCCAAATCTTGAGATTGTTTAGACTGGGCTTTCATCCAGTCCAAATCTCATAGGGTGTTCTAGGTACTGATTTGGAAGGTACCAAGTTCAAAATATATGTTGCTGTTTCTACGGCATACCCCCAAAAGAAATAGGAAGAGATGCATAACCTATCATGCTTCTGACCATTTTCATCATAGTTCAATTTTTTCTCTTAGATACACTGTTCTGCTGGGGAGTCCCAAGCATATTTAACTGAAATACTATGCTGTGATGTACCAAGCAATCCTTAATCTCACTGAGGAGATACTCTCCACCACGATCGGATTTCAAATTTTTAATTAATTTACCTGTTTGATGCTCTATTTCAGCCTTAAACTCCTTAAATTGTTCAAAAGAGTCAGATTTGTGCTTTATAAGATAAATGTAACTAAAACGAGTATGATCATCTGTGAAAGTGATGAAGTATTCGTAGCCTCCTCAGCTAGTATAGTCATCGGACCACAAATATCCGTATGAACTAGTGCTAGTATTTTCATGGCTCTATGTACCTTTTTGGTAAAGGATCTTTTGGTCATTTTACTTTTAAGGTAAAATTCACACTGAGGTCATTCTTCCAATCTCAATGAACCTAAAGGCTCATCATGGATTAGCCTCTGAATTCGATTGGGATTTATATGTCCCAATCTTAGATGCCATAAATACGAGTCATTTGATAAAACCTTTCTCTTTTTATTATTAGGTTTAGTTTGAGTATTATTTACTTGATTTCGAATATGATGTATATAAAAAATATTTCCAAACATGTTTCCTATACAAATTAAATTACTATCTCTATTGATGGAAATACCAAAATGGAAAGAAATAGAATATTCTTGATTCATCAATTTGAAAATTGAAATCAAATTATGTTTAAAATAAGAAATATATAAAATATCTTTTAAAACCAATATCCTATTACAATAAAAACTAAGCTCAAGATCTTCCACTACTTTAGCCTATATTCTTGTTTCATTGCCTACTTAAAGTCCATGCTCACCCTTACTGAGTCTTCCTGTCCTTCAGTACCTCTTGAAAGAGTTGCAGACATAGTCAGTGGCTCCAGAATCAACTATCCAGTAAGATGTTGATCCAACTATCAAAATAGACTTTAAGTATAGAGCAATACCTGAAATAGATTTGGCTAAGAAGTCCAAACAATCTTTCTTCCAAAGCCCCTTCTTGCCACACGTGAAACATTTTCCTTTGGGCTTCCCGTTGGGCTTGGCCTGTAGAGATGCAATAGGCTAGGCCCTTGTGTTGTTTTGGACCTTCTTGAATTTCTTAGGATTCACCTTAATTCTAGAAGAAGAAGAAGCAGAATGAAAGACCAAAACCTTTGACACAGGCTTAATGTTCTTCTCTGTTGCCTGGTGCTCTTTCATAAGCTCTGTGAGATTCATATCTATCTTGTTTATATTGTAGTTTAACTTAAACTAAGAGTATGAATCAGGCAGTGATAGGGCCTAAATTAGTCATATATTTCCTAATTATTTGAGGTCATTTTGTGAAATATTTTGTTCAATAACTGGTCATATTCCTTCATAGTTGAGATTTTACCCTTGAAAAGGTATTTTGTGCATTATTTCAGATTTTAGGGATAAAACATGACAAAAATGTTGCTAAATAGAATACAGGCGGCACTAGCCAAGACAGGAGAACCGGCGCCGTCCACATGCTACTGGCATGCACTTTGAGATAATGAAAAAATCGGTGAAACAGGGCTGAACAGAACACAGCTAGCACCGGTTGGGAGCTCAAAGGCGGCGCCAGCTGCAGTCGGGAAGAATTGGCATGAAAATAAAAAAAAAAAAAAATCAGCGAATGAACGGAGAAACAGAACACAACCTGCGCTGACCCTAGGCAGGCCAGGCGGGGCCGGCTGTGCCTTGGTGTAGAGGCGATGCCTCAATTTTTGTGCGCATTTTTTTTTTTTGGCAATTTGCAGAGTTTTAGTATTTTCCTACTTTTAGTCGGCTAAAAACCTTAGAGGGACAAATTTAGGCACTTCTAAAGCCTATAAATAGAGGGAAAACACAAGAAAAATGGGGGAATTGACGTATCAAAACACCAAATCACTCAAATTCAAGAAGGAATTCTTCAAATCAAGGAGGTTTTTGCAAGAGAGTCTACGAAGGAAGAAGAAGGAGGCTTATCTATGGGTGCTTTCTTTTAACTTTGTTTTCTTTTATTCAACAATGATGTATTCATTGTTTTATTGTAATTTGACATTGTTTTAGGTATTCATGATTTTTAGAGTTACTTTGATCTTTTGATTAATTGATTGTTACTCTTGGTATTTAATTACTTATACTGATTACGAAATTAATTTGTTGTTTCTCTCTGTTAACTTGCTTGAAAAAGGGATTGATGGTGGTCTCAATTCATTAATTTCATATTTATTGTCTTTTAACTTGCTTGAAAAAGGGGTTAATTGCTAAGAACTAGGTAATTAAAGGTTAATTGATGTTTGCCAGAATATGGATCCATTGGTTAATTTCATGTTTTAAGTTTGCCAGAATATGGAGATTTAATCAAGGATTATGTTTAATGCATCTTTTAGGTGAATTAGTTGAGACAAAATATGTGATACTAATTTGTCTAGAAGATAGTGATTTCATGGATTAAAAAAGAAGTGAATCTTTCTTAATCCTTTATGATGTCAAGAGAATGATTAGTTATGATAATGATTGGGTACTTTAAGGTCATGTTTGCCAAAATAATAGTTTGAGTTACATAATTCTCCATCATTGATATGTATATATTATTTTATTTTATTTTATTTTTCTTTTTATTCCTTTTCACTTTATTAAATTGGTTAAATAATGAAAGAAAAGAGATTAATGCATATTTGTTTCTTGAGGATTGACACTCGTTTTAAACCCTGTGCTATGCTTAACGATGAGTACGCTTGCTTATATTTGTAATTTGGGATTAACATTTTAATTTAAACTTGATTGGGAATGTGCTTGTTTTTATATGATTTTTTATTCTCGAATTCATACACATCATGTTTTTGGCGCCGTTGTCTGGGATTAGGATATTTTTTTGTTTTGGAGTTGTTTTGAAAAACTTGGTTACACATCAAGTTTTTGGCACCGTTGCTGGGGAACAATATCATGAAAACTTAGATTTTATTGATTTAACCATGTAAATATGTCATTATGTCAATATGCAAATATGTAAATATGTAAATATATAAATATGCAAATATGTATATATGTTCTTTGTGTACATTGGTGTTATATCTTGTTGTTTGCAATATTGTGTGACTTAATTGACTAACATACTTCATGTTGTACTGCAAACACCACTAACTTTTGTATTTAAATAGTTTGGGAATGCGTGTGTCATTCTTTTCTTTATTTTTATATTATTCGTTTTACCTTTTGTTTTTTTCTTTTCTTTATTTTTTATTTTTATTTTTTATTTGATTTTTGTTTTCTTTGAGCGCAAAATTGACATCATCATGGACAACTACTTTTGGGCACAAGATTAAAGGAGCTACAATGATGAGAATTCGATAAAGTTGCAATCTAGGATTGATGCTTTTTGTAAGACGTCATTTAAAGCCTCAATGCATTTTTTTATCACCAATTCAAATTCCTCCATTAAGGGGCATAAAGAAGTATCCCAACGATTGAGCCATCAAAGAACACAACTAGCCAAGTTGGTTGAGGATGCCATAAAGGCCCATATGCTTGAACAAGAGAATCTCCAAGGAAAGGCGAGAGGATATGAGGACCAATTGTCCAATGTGGAAAAGGAGGTATTCAATGATACTCTATGTGCTAATAATTCTAATATCTTTTTATCACATGATTTGTTTTTTTTAGGTTCCTCTTAATTCTTGGAGAACAAGGGTCCAAATGATGATGTGTTAAATTTATCATGCCTCAAGAGTTGGATCTTTCAACGCTACATCATAAGAAATCTTTGGAGGATAGTTGTAATTTCTACCCTTCACCCCATTCAAAGGGAGGTAACTTGGTATTTGTTGATATATTAAAAAATAAGGATTTCTTGATCTCATCTTTAAGAACTCAAATCCTAAGTTTAAAGGGAAATTTTAATTATAAACATTCTTGTGAAGGGTTAAAAGGTGATGTCAAGTTTGATCCATTCTTTAGCGATCATGTGCACTTATATGTTGACAAAAATATTTGTCTGTCCAAAAAAAAAGTTAGACAAAGAGGTTTATGTGTTTTGCTTTAGTAAGAAAAATTATTTTTATAAACCTTCTATTTTTCAAAAACCTCTCTTCATTCTACATTCATCATGCCTATCTTCTATTTTGAGCTGTAAGTTCTTTTCAAAAAGGTTGTGGTAGAATTTCTGAAAAAACTTTTCACCCGTTTTGGTGTGCCAAAAGTCCTCATTAGTGATAAGGGGACTCATTTTCTATTTTCTTTACTTGTTGCTTATTTTTCTTTTCTAGTTTTTATGCTTTGGTGTGTGTGTGTGTGTGTGTTTTTTTTTTTTGTATTTTTCTTTGTAGGTACTTCAACAATACTCCTTTCTGCTGGAATTCAACTCTTTTGTAGGAGAATGCACAATGACTGGAAGTGTTTTCTTTCTTATCTTTTCCCCTTTTATTTTTGGTCCCATGGTAGTATTTCCTTACTCTATTTGTTTGGCCATTGAGGACAATGTCCAGTTTAAGTGTTGGGGAATGGTTAGAATAAGAAGTCTTCTATGCTTTATTTTTCTTCAAATTCTTTAAACCTCCTTTTAAGCAAATCTTTTCAAAATTTTCTTGATTTTTTGAGCTTTCAAGATGTATTTTTAATGCATGTCTTTGTGCTAGATCATAGAGCATATGTTCTATATCATTTACGGCTTATGCATGATTTTTTGCATGCATTTGGACTAAGTAGTTCTTGATCAAATGCTTTACATTGTTCTTAAACCTGTTTTTTTGCCAAAATTCATTGAGCATTCTAGAACTTACTTGAATACCTCTCGAGGCGAAATAAGAAAGTCATTCATGATTTAACTTAGGGATGACGATAATAGGCTTTCTTCAGATAGTTTGAGCTTTTCAAGCCTACTTATTTGATATTATCCCTAGTGCCTATTTTGAGCCTAATTTGTTAATTTCTCTCTTAAACTCGTTATCATACTTGGTCCATTACTTCTTTCTGAGAGTTTGATTTATCTTTCAAATCTTTGATTGCTCTTGATGGATAAAAGTACAAGTAGAAGAATGATGAGGAAAAATGCTTGTGTAAGTGACATGACTTGTTACTTTCAGTCATGCATCATGTATTGAGTTGGAGTTGTAAAAGGAGAAAGGAGGAAGAAAAATTCGAAAAAAATAGAAAGCTGCTAGAAAATGTTGAAAGAAAAAAAAAATTAAGAAACAAACAAGAGCAACATTTGAAAAGAAAGAAAAAAGAAAAAAAGAGCACAAGGAAGAATGTTGGTTGAGTTGGAATAAAAATCGCTGAAATGTTTTATGATCTTGTGAAATATGGTTGATGAGTGAGAACTATTGAGGAAAAGAATGCAAGATTTGCTTAGATGTGCTATGATTGCAATACAAGGTTATAGGTTTTTGATTCGTTTTGTGAAAGGAGAGCAAGAAAAGTTTGGAATCTATTGATACATTTTGTTTATCCTTTTCTTGCAAACTCTCATCTTCTTTGATATTTGATTTTCCTATATCCTTCGTTTGACAGCTACATTACAAACCCTTTAGCCTTACATTACAAGCTTAAAAGTCCTACTTGGAATTATGATATGTCTCGGATTAGTGGAGAGAGTGTATGAAAAGTAAGCTTATGGAATGCATATTTCTTTTGAACTAAATTCTTTCCAATGGTTTGAGAATGATATTAAGTGTTGGGATGGTTCTACTAGTCATTCTTCACTTACACAAGTCTTACATTTGTTACAAAAGATATAGTAGCATATGTTTTGTTATCTTGAATAAAGAAAGCATTGGAAGTATTATTTTTCTACTCGTCTTTGATACTTTGCTTGAGGACAAGCCAAGAACTAAGTGTGGGGAAATGTGATAGGGCTTGAAATAGTTATATATTTCCTAATTATTAGAAGTCATTTTGTAAAACATTTTGTTCAATAAATTGGTCATATTCCTTCATAGTTGAGATTTAACCCTTGGAAAGGTATTTTGTGCATTATTTTAGGTTCTAGGGGTAAAATAAGACAAAAAGTCGCTAAACAAAATAGAGGCGACACTAGCCAGGACAGGAGAACCGGCGCCAGCCACGTGCTACTAGCACACATTTTGAGGTAATGAAAAAATCGGTGAAACGGGACTGAACAGAACACAGCTGGCGCCGATTGGGAGCTCAAAGGCAGCACCGGCTATAATCTGGAAGAATTGGCATGAAAATCAAGAAAAATCAGTGAACGAACAGAGAAACAGAACACAACCTGCACCAGCCCTAAATAGGCCAGGCGGTGCCGGCTATGCACTGGTGTAGAGGCGGTGCCTCGATTTTTATGCGCATTGTTTTTTGGCAATTTGCAGAGTTTTAGTATTTTCCTACTTCTAGTCGGCCAGAAACCCTAGAAGGACAAATTTAGGCACTTCTAAAGCTTATAAATAGAGGGAAAACACAAGGAAAATGGGGGAATTAACGTATCAAAACACCAAATCACTCAAATTCAAGAAGGAATTCTTCAAATCAATGAGAGTTGTGCAAGAGAGTCTACGAAGGAAGAAGAAATAGCTTATCTATAAGTGCTTTCTTTTAACTTTGTTTTCTTTTCTTGAACAATGATGTATTAATTGTTTTTTTGTAATTTGATATTGTTTTAGGTATTCATGATTTTTAGAGTTACTTTGATTTTTTGATTAATTGTTTGTTATTCTTGGTATTTAATTACTTATGTTGATTACGGGTTTAATTTGTTGTTTCTCTCTGTTAACTTGCTTGAAAATGGGGTTAATTGCTAAGAACTGGGTAATTAAAGGCTAATTGATGTCTGCCAGAATATGAATTCATTGGTTAATTTCATGTTTTAAGTTTGCCAGAATATGGAGATTTAATCAAGGATTATGTTTAATGCATCTTTTGGATGAATTAGTTGAGACAGAATATGTGATGCTAATTTGTCTAGAAGATAGTAATTTCATGGATTGAAAAAGAAGTGAATCTATCTTGATCCTTTATGATGCCAAAAGAATGATTAGTTATGATAATGATTAGGTACTTCAAGGTTATGTTTGCCCAAATAATGGTTTGAGTTACATAAATTTTCTTCCTTGACATATATATATATATTATTTTATTTTATTTTATTTTATTTTATTTTATTTTTTATTCTTTTTTACTTTATTAAGTCAGTTAAACAATGAAAGAAAAGGGATTAATGCATACTTGTTTCTTAAGGATCGACACTCGTTTTAAATCCTATGCTATACTTAAAGATGAGTACGCTTGCTCATATGTATAATTTGGGGTTAACATTTTAATTTAAACTTAATTGGGAATCTGCTTATTTTTATATGATTTTTTTAACCCGAATTCATACACATTAGGCGGAGTTTCAAGTACTATGTCAATTTGGCTCTTAGGGTCTATCTTTGCACCTAGGACCTCGACCTCTCAAAGTAGGCAATCATCTTGAGCAAATACTCTCGAACCGATGCCCCTTTAGCCAACCTAGTATTTATGATTACCCTAAGTGCTTCTTGCTTTACGGGCCGACTCTTGTCAGCATACAGGGTATGCAATGACAAATCCATGTCGTACATAGTGGCCATATGCTTTTGCGTAGATTGGAGCACACTAGACATGGAAGCCAACATGTAGTACTTAGCCATCTCATCAACTTTTTTCATGCTTTCTCAGCCTCTCACTCTTGGTCAGTGGATTCTTCCCCAATCTTAGGACAGGGATCTGTAAGAACATACTTGTACTCCTCGGCAATGAATATTATGTTCATGTTCCTCTTCCAGTCTATATAATTTAGGCCTATGAACTTATTGTTCCTAAGAATGATTGACAATGGACTAAAACCAGACATTTCTAAAATATTGGAAAAAAAATTCATTTAGTTTGCAAGAAATAAAATGCACATTCTTTATATTATTTCTTTGATAATAGATAACTCTTAAAATCATTCTCAATAATATAAATAGTTTGGCAATTAGAAAATCTAACAGAGCTTCATAAGAAGATTAATAACATCTTAAGTTAAGTGTATAACTATCACAAATCAAAACTTTCTAAAATAGGTAATGGTCTAGAAGAAGTTCCACCGATAAGATGGCCACTAATTCACACTACCAATGGGTAATCTAATGCTAAAAACCTCTAATGTAGGTTGGTCAATCCTAGCAAATACCCTAGGCTTTTAATTTTACTATTCTATTAGGTTTAGATACTTGTGGAAATCCATCCTATAGGGGGTCATACTCAGAATAACACAAGAAAATCAACAATCTAATGAGAGTTGTGATGGAAGCCATGAGGTCATTGGAACCCCTCTCCCACTTAATCTTTTATTAAAAATAAAGTTTTTAGCCCAAAAACATTTTTTCATAATCTTATGGTCTCATTAACTTTGGTAAAAATCTAAAATTCAATATTATTCTCTATGTCAAGGATTAAATCCTTTGAGAGAATAAACTATGAATTCATTTTACTTTCTAAGTGAATAACTAAGAAAAACTTTATTAAATAACCTTAAGTTCAACATTATTCTCTATGATAAGGATTATATCCTTTAAGAGAATAAACCATGAACTCTTTTATTTTTTAAAATTTCTTAGATTAAAATATTTTATCAAAGACCTTCCTATCTAGTGAGACTTTGGTCTCACAAGAACTCGTGCATTTGATCACAAAAATGAAATAAGCATGATAACAAAAGTATAATTTTCCATGCTCAAACTATTTATTTATTCCTAGGTGTTTTACTTTTCAAACCATACATGTGCACAATAAATACAACCACTCAAATGAATAGCCATGGGTTACCACACGTTAGGCCCCATGACCATATAACAGTCAGAATGCCATACTTTGTACAGACTTACAAAAGGTAGGTGTACGGCCTACCGGATAAGATACTCCTCATTCTCTACACCAAAACATACCAGTTGTCCACTCCAGAAATACACAGTCCACGTGACTGAAACTTGCTAGCTCCGATCGGCATGATCTACCAGACTGGCATCCTATCCAGGAAGGACTCACCCCTCAGAGGCGGCCATCTACTGAGAGACTTACCCTAACCCTTCAAAAACTAGTCCTAGTAGTCTATCCTTATTGAGTACTCAACGTTGATTATCCCACTTGGGAGAAAATTGATCACACAATGATTTTCCTTGAAATAGCAATTAATGGTTTTTAAAATTCTTGTTGAAGTTGGGTTTTAGAACGAGTTTAGCATTTTGTATTTTGTCCAAAACTGCTTGTTTAATTTTCAAATAATTTGCGTGACTGGAATAAAAAGAAAAAAATAGTCCTTAATTGCCATTACAAAATGAATGTCCATACATATCATATTTGGCATGCCACAATAATTTTGGTTTTCATGAAGTTCCATGCAGGAGCTTACCTGATTCTTTGCTTGCTCAATTTCAAAATCTTTCAAGGCTGACCTAACCCCGCCTGGGGCAAACACAAGATATAAGGTTATACTCAAGCTATATTTGCTTACATAAATAATCCTAATTCCACTTATTACAATCATGACCCTAATGTCCTAAGCTTTAAGGCTAGATGATAAAGGGTTTTATAAAATAAGTCTCGCTTGATACGTTAAAAAAACTAGGGGTTGCAAAATAATTATTAATAAGTTATAGGTTCAAATAATAAATCTTGAATACTATTGCTAATAAATAAACTAGGGTTTAAATGTTAAATATTAGTATATGGTAATTTAAAAATAGATTTATTATAAATAAATAATAAATTAAAATTATTTTTTAATTAATTTTTAATGGATAATACTTGGGAGAAATACTTGGTTGATGATTATTTCGATGAAGATTTAAGAAGGTCCACACGCTTGAGAGTCTTGAATTGTCCAAGAGAGGAGGAGAAAAACAGCCATGGTTGTAACAACCATTTCAGCCGAGATTCTAGAAATGAACTCTAGGGAGTATGCAGGAGTATTCAAGAGTTTTTGAGAGGGATTGGAGGTGTTTAGAGTGGTCTTTGGCTTAAAGAAAGGTAGTGTGTGTTCTTAGTGTTCTTGGTGAAAATAGAGAGAATTTGAGGGGAAAATGCTAGACGAATTTCTGGAGAGTGCTGGCTGAGTGATTGAGGGAGTTCAGGGATTTCGGTTTTCAGCTTAGAGAGGAAGAGAAAATCTGGTTGTTTGATGGAGAGATTTGAGGAGTGGTTTGAGGTAGAAGATATGTTAATGGTGTTTGATTGATGGAGATTTCTTGGAGCTGCAATGGAGCCGACTGGATTGCTATGTTTTGCTAATATAAATGAAGATTGATGGAGCTTTAAGGCTGGCCAAAATTCTGAGCTCAACAGCAGAGGAATTTCTAATTAGGAAGCCTAGTCCAAGGGTGTTTTCATGGAGCAAATGCTGGAAATTTTGAAATTCAAATGGAAGTTTGAATGGAGTGATTGTAGGAAATATTTGAGGTGTGGTTATGGAGTTCAAATGTGTAAGGTAAGTGGAGCGGTTAATGGTATTTAGTTCATGAATGAACAAGGGTTAATTTATAGAGGTTTGAAGGTGTTTTTCGGCCAAGGCTTGAAGGGAACAAAGCTGGAAATTTTCTAGTTTCATGGTGCTCATGTTCCAAAGGTTTGCTGCAAATTTTCTGTGCAATTTTCTGCAATATTCCGGCCCTATTTGTAGAGATTTTTGAAATGTATTTGAGGGTCCTTTAAGGCTGGTTTGCAGCCTTCTTTATGGAGGAAAAATAGAGGTATTTTGCTGAGTTGATGAAAGAAGAAAACAGCTCCATTTCTAGTTTGCTATGCAATGAAACTGCCCAGATTTTTTTCTGGTTTGTGCAGTTTTTGTGCAGTCCAGTTTTTGCACAGGAATTTCAGTCTTCAAGCTGAATAAATTGGCCATTTTTCTGGCAGCAAATGAGTAAGAAAGATGGTTGAGATTTTCGAAGGTTAGGCTACTCAAGAATCTGGAAAATTTCCAGATTTCTTTCATGAAGAATACGAACATTATGGAGTGGAGTTTGAAGGTTCAACCATGGAAATTAATTTCTCTTGGGAACCTTTCCTAACTCCTCTCCTATTTTCAGTTAAATCTCCAACCTCCAAGATTCATTTTCGAAGTTCAAAGACCAAGAATCCTTGTTGAATTTTTTGGAATTAAAAACATGAATTTGGATAAATTTTGAACAAATTTAATTGGTGAAGAGGTTAGGACAAGGCAGAGGTAATTAAAGGACAAGAATTCCTCTAGGATTCTTTTTAGGACATGATGATAGGATTAGAACATTCTCTTCATATCTCCCCTAGGACAACATTCCTATTTTTATGGAATGTAAGAAAACAAAAATTTAAACTTAACTAAGATAATCATGATAAAAACTTAAATGATGGGATTTGAACTCATAGCCTTAAAGATTAATTCCAAAGTTCTAGCCACTAAACCACAATAACGCTTGTTCTTATTTTCTCACCCAAATATTCTTCTTATTTAATCTTCAAGCTATCTTCCTAATTTGACCTCAAGTAAAATTACCATTTTACCCTTCCTACTCAATAAGCATAACTAAGCCTTTTAACCTATAAATCATAATTCTAAAGCACATAAAATCATTCAAAAATATATATATTCATACAAAATAATATGATATGCATCCCGACCCCCTTTACTCTAGGGTTGGCTTTAGGTGGGGTTTCAATACCTCCCCTCCTTAGGAGAATTTCGTCCCGAAATTCAGGCATACCTCTATCTCAGATTGGGATACTTCTGTTTCATCCACTCTTTTGTTTCCTATGTGGCATCTCACATGCCATAATGCTCCCACTGAACCTTTACCATCAGAATCTGCTTGTTCCGGAGAGTCTTGATACTTCGGTCCAATATTTTCACAGGTTTCTCCACATAGCTTAGGTCGGGTTGCAACACTAACGGCTCATCATTCAAAACATGTCCGGGATCGATATTGTACTTCTTTAGCTGAGACACATAGAATACGTCGTGAATTCCCGTCAATCCATCAGGCAAATCCAATCGATATGCCACCGGCCTAATTCTCTCCTTTATTGGAAACAGTCCCAAATACCTCGGATTCAGCTTCTCACCTTTCAGATGCTTCAGAATTCCTCTATTCAGTGCCAGTCTTTGGAATACACTGTCTCCCACCTAGAATTCTAACTCTCTCCAGTTATTATCTGCATAGCTCTTTTGTCGGCTCTGGGCTACTTTCAACATTTCCCTGATTAATTTGACCTTGTCTAACATTTCCTGAACACAGACTTCTCCCGATTTGCTTATATGCCCATCCTCTGACCAACTCCAGTATAGCGGTACCTGACACTTGCGTCTATACAGTGCATTATACGGAGCCATTCCAATCGAAGCTGGATAATTGTTATTGTAGGATAACTCTGCATATGGCACATATTCGATCCACTTATCCCCGAAATCTAATACACAGGCTCTCAACATATCCTCTAATATCTAAATAACCCTTTCTGACTGTCCATTGGTTTGTGGGTGTGCCGTCGTACTAAACTTCAGACTCGAACCCATTGATTCTTGAAACTTGTCCCAAAATCGGGATGTAAATCTCAGATCTCGATCAGACACAATACTTGAAGGTACTCTATGGAGTCAGACTATTTCTCGCACATAGGTGTGAGTCAACTTCTCCATTGAATCCCTTACGTTCACCAATATAAAATGCACAGATTTGGTCAATTGATCCACCACTACCCATATAGCGTCCTTTTAGGTCCTTGCCATAAGGAGTCCTGTAACGAAGTCCATGGTCACCTCTTCCCTTTTTCCATTCAGGCACTGGTAACAGTTGCAACAATCCCGCTGACTTCTTGTGCTCCGCTTTGACTTTTTGACTGGTGAGACATGTCGAGACATACTTAACCACGTTCCGCTTCATTCCGGGCCACCAATAAGCCCTTTTCAGATCCTAATACATTTTGACCTCTCCCGGATGAATGGCGTACTTGATTTTATGCGCCTCTTCTAAAATTCTGTCCTTTAATTGGTGCTTTTCGAGTACACACAACCGACCTCTGAAATATAAAACTCCCGCTTCGTCCTACCGAAATTCACTGCCTTGTCGTTTGAGCTCGTTGTCCTTGAAAAGCTGAAATTCTGCATTACTTTGCTCGGCCTCAATAATGTCCCACCTTAGATCTGGCATCAACTTCAGGTTGCTAACAACAATTCTCTCCCTTTGCACTTCTACTCTTCTATCCAACACATCCTGAACCACTTGAACTTCCTGCACTTTTAGCCTACCCATTCTGACTTTTCTGCTTAGGGCATTAGCAACAACGTTTGCCCTCTCCTGGGGATAATAGTCGATAGGACAATGGTACTCTTCCAAAAATTCCATCCATCTTTGCTGTCTCAGATTCAAGTCCTTCTGGGTGAAAATGTACTTCAGGCTCTTGTGATCAGTGAACACTTCATATTCTACTCCGTACAGGTAGTGCCGCCATTTCTTTAAAGCGAACACGATGGCAGCCAGCTCTAGATCATGCGTGGGATAATTGACTTCATGAGGCTTCAACTTCCGAGAAGCATAAGTGATCACCTTTCAGTCTTACATCAAAACTGCTCCCAAACCTTCCTTCAAAGCATTGGTATACGGCTCGTAAGGCTTATCTTCCTCTGGCAGACTTGACACTGGTACGGTCATTAATCTCTACTTTAACTCTTGGAAACTCTTTTTACATTTTTCACTCCAAACAAAGGGTACGTCCTTTTGCAACAGTCGGATCATAGGTGATGCGAGGGTTGAAAATCCCTTAATAAACCTCCTATAATAACCAGCCAATCCCAAAAAGCTTTGAATCTCGGTGATGTTCTCCGGTTGCTTCCAGTCTAGAACTACTTCAACCTTCGCTGGGTCCACCTTGATCCTATCCTTGGTCACCACGTAGCCAAGAAATGCCATACTATCCAGCCAAAACTCACACTTGCTAAATTTGGCGAAAAGCTTGTGCTCCTTTAGCTTCTCTAGCACTAGCTTCAAATGTTCTGCATAATCCTCTAGGCTCTTAGAGTAAATGAGTATGTCGTCGATGAAAACCACCATGAACTTATCCAAGTAGGGTTGAAACACTCGATGCATCAAATCCATAAATACTGTGAGTGCATTGGTTACCCCGAATGGCATCACCACGAACTCATAGTGACCATATCTTGTGTTGAAGGCTGTCTTGGGGATATCCTCCTCTTTTATCCTCACTTGATAGTATCATTGCCTCAAATCCAATTTGGAGTAACAACTGGATCCTTGCAACTGGTTGAACAACTCGTCAAACAGCGGTAAGGGATATTTATTCTTGATAGTCAGGTTGGTCAAGCTCCGGTAGTCGATACACAGCCTCAAAGCCCCATCCTTCTTTTCACAAATAGCACAGGTGCTCCCCAGGGTGACGTGCTAGGTCTGATATAGCCTTGCCTCACCAACTCTTCTAGCTGCTTCTGTTAGTGTTGTGCCCTAGAGGCAATCACTTGTACATTGTATATGATACATTTTATTTTAATAAAAGACATTATTTATCTTACAATTTTTTTGTTTACTTTAAATAATATAACTGTTCGATAAAGTCCCTAGTGCAACACTGTATTAAGGAAATCATGATAGAGATCATGATATGAGATTCCTACTCCATTGGATGGTGTTAGTACTTAAATAGTCCCTAGTTATAGTATTAATGAGATAGGACATCATTAATGCGTTAAGACTAGCATGTGTTAGACTTCCTGATTTGATCAGGCGGTGGTTCTCATATCCGTGAGTATTGAGATACTCAAAGTTAACACATGGATGCTTATTAATTGAACAAATTCATTGGATGACCTAACTTTGAGATAATCACATGGATAACTATTTAGTACTAGTGATATAATCTCAATATAGCAAACGTGCACGTATTCTTAGACTTGAGATCTCCAAGGTACTTTGTTTACCAGGCCTTGTACTTTGATTCCAATCTCCGAGCTCGATCAAGGGCTGCCTATGGGATGGGTATTGGGAACATGGTAAGGTAAACGAAAGTAGTTGAGAGGGTCATTAAAAGATTCACTACTCCTAATAGTAGGGGCGAATATCTCACGATCACTTGTAGGAATTACTACTCGAAAGTCCTTGGCCAAGGCAATTGTGTATTAAAAATAGTTCCAATTGATACACATCTAGAGTAATGGGTTTCTAGTACAAGTACTATTATATTCGGGCCAGAATTAATTCTGAAGGGAGTTGGCACTAATTCCGTACTCCAAACCGAATGAGATATTGTATGGTGAAAGGAATTAATTGCACTGAAGTTTATTATTGAAGGGTTCATGTCAAGCCACTTGACTTCCTGGACTCTTGGGTGGTCATGATGTGTTGCTAGATACCGCTCATGATCTGAGAATATGGGTTTATTAATTGATGAATTAATAAACCAATCCTGATTAGAATTAATAGGATTAATTCTAATTAATTATGGATTATTAATCTCAAAGACGTTTGGATTAATTCATGTTCACTACCAATTGACTGGGAAACCTAATAGGTCACACACAATAGAGGATTATATACTCAAGATGTTATTTGATAACATTGTGGGGTTGATTGAGAGAAAGAAAAGTTGTCGTGGACAAATTATAATTAGTTAATTATAATTTGTGGTCCATATTGTAATTAAGAAAACTTGATGTTTCCAATTACAATTAGGGAATTCTAACTATTTTAGAATTCTCAATTTGGAGGATTTTTTAGCAGATTTTCGCGTGATATATGGTAGTGAGATACACGAAATTCCAAGGCAAAAAAAAGATAGATGAAATTGACTCCAAAATCCTAGGGCAACGAAACAACAGTTTCTTCTTCTTTGTCTCGATTTTGATCTTGAACCCTAGCCGCCATTAATTTTTGCTAGCACAGAAATTTTGGTGCTTGAGTATTCCTCTGTATAGATTACTATTAGAGATAATCAGACACTGTGTTTATAGTGGGTAGACGTTCAACTCACGTGGAGGTTGATCACGAGGATTGCTGGATCGCGCCTCAACTTGAAGAAGAAATTTTTGTTCTTCGGACGATCATGCAAAGGTAAAAGTTGTTACCTTTACCCTCATTATGTCTTGTTTTCCACACATAGATGGGTACTGGGATGGTATCTCGTTTTATTTTCTACTACACCGTATAGAATACGAGCCTGAGATACCCAACAACGTATTCAATTCTTTCAGCTCCGCCGGTGCCATCCGATATGGAGTTCGGGACACCGGCTCCGCTCCTAGAACTAGATTAACAGTGAACTCAACTTCTCGGTTGGGAAGTAGAGAAGTGAGTTCCACAGGGAACACATCGGGAAAATTCTTTACCACCTTGGTATCCTTTAGAGTGCACTGGTCCTTTGGCTTATTTATTACATAAGCCAAATATCCTTGACATCCTTGCTTCAACAATTTCCAGGCTTTAGCCCCAGCTATCAAAACTTCAATTCTTTTACTCTCTTACCATTGAACTCCAACACATCACATCCTGGTCTAATGAACTGAATTGATTTATTCTTACAGTCTACTCTAGCCACATGCTTCGCTAGCCAATCCATTCCTAATATCAAATCATAATCATCAATAGCCAAGACTGTTAAATCTCCCTCCAAGCTTTCTCTCTCCACTTCAATTTTACAATTTTACACATACCGATTTGCTTGCACCATCTTCCCTAAAGGCGTACTCACCAACAAAGTAAAAGGTAGTTCTACTCCATCCCAACCTAAATGATATGCATAATTCTTGCTTAAATAGGAATGGGTAGATCCAGAGTATATTAATGCATTAGGGGAACGACCTTGGATAGTAAACGTACCTTCCACCACTACCGCATCAGCTCCAACCTCCTCCCGGTTAAGAGCAAAAACTTTTGCTTTCACCTGAGGTTTCTACGCTTCACTCCCGGATGCTCCCGTGGCATTGGCTTGATTGGCCCCCAGGATCTGAGCCAGGTTTCCTTGTCTGACTCGAAGAAGTTTAGGGTAGGTGTTCCGTAGATGGTTCGGGTCTCCGTAGTGGTAGCATTTCTGCTCACCTCCTCTGGACTAACAATTTCTCTCCGTGTGGCCCCTTTTTCCACATTGCTGGCATAACGGAGGATTTGGCGTAGAACCAATCGGCGTTGTCCGAGCTTGCTTTCCCCAGTTCTATCACTGTTAGTTAGCGGGGCACTTGTTGGGTTGCTGCCTCTGAAAAGGTCTTGGCAATTATCTTGGAGGCAAAAAAGGTCTAGGTGCCAATCTGTTGTGGTCTTTATTCTTAGTCTGGGTGGCTGCGTCTACAGCCCCTGAGTAGGTCGTTGGTGGAGAAGGTGCCAATGCCCTTCTTAACTCCTGCCTTAGCCCCTTGACAAACTGTCTTGTCCTGTTCTGCTCAGTGTCCACCAACCTCTTGCAATACTTTGAAAATTGGGTGAACCGTGTCGTGTACTGAGCTATCGTCATACCTTCCTGCTTAAGATTCTGAAACTCATCTTCCAATTTCTCAACTATCCACTGAGGGATATATTCAGCTCTGAATGCTTCCAAGAAATTAGCCCATGTCTAGTCTTGGTCAATTAGTTCCCAGTCATCCTGAACCCGTTGCCACCATGCCCGAACTAAGCCTCTCAATCGGAATGTAGCAAACTTCACCATTCGCTTCTCAGTGTACTGAAGCGTAGTGAAGATGTCTTCCATCTGCTCTATCCACTGTTCATCTTTCTGATCCTGCTCAGCTTCTCCCAAAAAAATGGGCGGTTGGAACTTCAGGAACTACTCTAAAGCTTCATCCTCTCCTGTAACACCCCACTACCTAGGCCCAACAGGGCCGGGGATGTCGCCCCGTCCGATGGACAAGGAGTCTTTATAACTAGGTCACATAAAATAAAATAAAATAAATACTTTAAACTTAAACTTATTACAACCCAAAAGATAAATACAGGAACAAATCCAAAATAAATTGTTTGCTACAATCTCTCAAACATCCCATAAAGAAAATAACATAAAGTCTTCAAAGCATAGACAACAAGTCTAGCTATTGACCTCCACAGCCGGATCAACCTGTAAACATGGTATAAAAGGTGATGAGAGAAAAATCTCAGTATGCCCGTGCGTGCTTTGGGTGTTTCAGGTAAAATAATTCATGTATGCAAGTTGTAAAAGTTTCATATGAGAAAGTGCTGGCAAGCATTAAATAAGTATCGAAAATAAAGAGTGGTGTTTTGCTTTTTAATCCACATATGTGCACAATAAATACAACCACTCAAATGGGTAGCCATGGGTTACCACACGTTGGGCCCCATGACTAAGCAACGGTCAGAATGCCACACTTTGTGCAAACTAACAAAAGGTAGGTGTACGGCCTACCGGGTGAGATACTCCTCCATCTCTACACCCAAACTTACAGGTTGTCCACTCCGAAAACACACAGTCCACATGACTGAAACTTGCTAGCTCGGACCGGCATGACCTACCGGACTGGCATCCTATCCAGGAAGGACTCACCCCTTAGAGGTGGCCACTTACTGAGAGACTTACCCTAACCCTTCAAAGACTAGTCCTGGTAGTCTACCCTTATTGAGGAAAAATATCATTTATTTGACTAGTAAAGTGTCAATATTTCATATAACCCCCTATTTCCAAAACTTCCTAGCAATTTCGAAATCCTTGGAGAAAAATATAGTAATAATTTTAATTAAGGTAATAAAATTTACTAATTAAAATAGCCTAGGATCAACAAGAACATAATCATGATTTTCCTATTGCTAACAAGAATCATGAACATATTCCTCAACATCAAACAACAAACTAATCCATTTTTGAACATATGCTTAAATCAACACTTGCTATCACATGGCCAAACAATCATGATCATGGCTTCAATGGAGATAAGAACATAAAAATCCTATTCACCAAAGGTGACATAACATCTAGCATGCTTAAACATTCATAATTCTCTTAGGCCATGATGAACATACATCGATTTTTAAGGAAATCCATATAGCTTAAACATGATCAATCATTCTCATGTCCTAATCCCAACCTCTTTATTCACATGCATATACTCAATCCCCCATTCATATTTTATTCTTCCTATCAATATCTAAGAGACATGAATGCTGAATTAAAAAGATGGTTTAAGGAGAAATACTTGATTGATGAACACTTCGATGAAGATTTAAGAAGGTCCACGCTTGAGAGTCTTGAATTGTCCAAGAGAGGAGGAGAGAAAATAGCCATGGTTGTTATAACCATTTTGGCTGAGAGAGAGAGAGAGAGAGAGAGAGAGAGAGAGAGCATTAGCATGATATGTTAAAGATTGAAGGGAAGAATATGAACAAAAGAATTGTTCTTAGTTACCTTGATGATGTTCTTGAGACTTCAAGGGAAAAACTGGTTTTGATCCGAATGCTAATTTTTGTTTTCGAGATTTAATGTTATAAATTCCAGAAATGAACTCTAAGGAGTATGTAGGAGTGTTTTGGAGTTTTTGAGAGGGATTAGAGGTGTTTACAGTAGTATTTGGCTTAAATAAAGGTAGTGTGTGTTCTTGGTGAAAATAGAAAGAGTTGGGGAAAATGCTGGACGAATTGCTGGTGAGTGCTGGCTAAATGGTCTATGGAATTCAGGGGTTTCGGTTTTCAGCTTAGAGAGGGAGAGAAAAATCTGATTGTTTAAAATTCAAATGGAGTGATTTGAGGAGTGGTTTGAGGTATAGGATATGTTAATGGTGTTTGATTGAGAGAGGTTTCCTTGCTCTTCAATGGTGCCGACTGGACTGCTTGGTTTTGCTGAAATGAATGAAGGTTAATATAACTCTAAGGCTGGCCAAAATTCAGTTTACAATAGTAGAGAAAATTCTGGTTTGCTAGCTTGATACAAGAGTGATTTAATGAGGCAAGAATTTTGGAATTTTTTTGAAGTTCAAATGAGTTTTGGATAGAGTGATCTTAGGAGGTTTTTGAGGTATGATTATGGAGTCCAAGTACTCAAGGTAAGTGTGGAGGTTAATGGTGTTCAGTCCATGGCTGAACAAGGTCCAATTTGTAGAGGTTTGAAGGTGTTTTTCCGTCTAGGCCTAGGGAGACAAAACTAGAATTTTTTTCCTGATTTCAACTTGTTCAAGGTTTCAAATGGAAAAGCTTTTTGATGCAGATTTTTTTGCATTTCTTCAGCCCGATTTGCAGCTGGTTTTCTTGGAGTGTTTGAGGGTCTTTTATGGGTGGTCTTCCAGCTTCCTTTATGGAGGAAAATCAGAGAAGTTTGCTTGCTTGAAGGTGGAATAAAATAGCTTCATTTTCTGTTTAAGAGTTGCAAAACTGCCCAGAAATTTTTTTCCTGGTTTGTGCAGTTTGTGCAGTCCGAATTTTGCACAGAATTTTCAGTCTTCAAGCCACTTGAAATGACCATTTTTCTGGCGGCAAATGGTTAGGATTACTGGCTAAATTTTTTTGAAAGCTGCAATGTCAAGAATGCCAGAATTTTTCCAGATTTTTCTTCATTAAAACGATGAACAACATAAAGGAAGGATTGAAGGTTCTACCATGGGATTTATTTCTCTTGGGAATCCTTCCTAACTTCTCTCCTATTTTCGGCCAATCCTCTATCCTTCAAGACTGATTTTCGAAATTCAAGGCTGAAGAATTATCACAGAATTTTTGGAATTTAAAAGAAGAGATTTAATGGATTTTGGTTTATTTAAATTATGAAGATGTTAGGACAAAGCTAGAGGTAATAAAAAGGATAAGAATTCCTCTAGAATTCTTTTTAGGACATGCTTATATGATCAAAACATTCTCTTCATGTCTCCCCTAAGAGAACATTCCTATTTTTATGGAATGCAAGAAAACAAAATTCAAACTTAATCAAAATAATCATGATAAAACTTAGATGATGGGATTTGAACTCATGACCTTAGAGATTAATTTCAAAACTCTAACCACTAAACCACAACACTCTTGTTCTTATCTTCTCACCCACATATTCCTCTTATTTAATCCTCAAGCTATCTTCCTATTTTGACCTCAAGCAAAATTACCATTTTACCCTTCCTACTCAATAAGCATAACTAAGCCTTTTAACCTATAAACCACAATTCTAAAGCACATAAAATCATTCAAAAATATATATATTCATCCAAAATAATATGATATGCATCTCGACCCCCTTACTCTAGGGTTGGCTTTAGGTGGGGTTTCACATCTCCCTTTGGATTCTTTCGTTCAGATAAAGTTTGAAGAATCTCGGTCATCTTGCTAAATGCTTACCCCATTGTCACTTCAATAGGTTCTTTTGACCTTATTTCCAAATCTGGCTCGTTCTCGTCCCCCTGGTTAGATGCTAGCATTTAAGTCATCTCAAACTCTAGTGTCATAGGCTCTGCTTCCGGAACTCTTCTGCTTGATGTGGATACACGGCGCTTGGGTGCCATTCTAAATCATGCCCAGATAATGAGTTTATGCATTCAAGTTTAAAACATTTCATTTGAGCATGCATTCACATTCCGGTTTAAGTAAAAGAATATCAGATGCAAGTTTTTGTATAGAGAATTGTATAAAAATTTTTCAAACCTTAGAGTACTCTTATTTGCATAAATTTGGAATTAAAGCAGTAAGCAGGAATGAAATCCTTAACATAGGAGTTTATAGAAAGCAGTAAATAAAACATCCTAATCATAGCAACTTTTAGCCTCTCTAGTCCTTATCAGAGTCTTCAAAGTCGGCTTCATATAACCATCCCCCAGAATTCCTAGTGAAGTCTATCCCAGCCCCATTTGCAATCCCATCTATTAGCTCTTTCCCGGGTCACCTAGAGCTCTCCTCGGTCTCAACTTGGTTGGGTGGGGGTACAAAGGAGGACCTAGGTGGAGATTCATAATCTATCTCCCCCGGATTATCACTATCAGTTGTCAAGTCAACTATGGGACTAGGAGCGAGGGGAACATAATATCAATCTCCTCATCTTCGCTGTTAGTAACCGACTCTATCACAGGTAGTGGGGGTGGCTCAATGATCTGGACCTCATCGTCACTACTATTATCCAAGGGAATAATTGGCTATAGTTCAGGCTAAGGTGTAGGCTGAGGCACTAGTAGGTCTTCCGAGTAGATAGGGATAGGAAGAGGCCATTGTTGCCACACTTTGTACAGACTTACAAAAGATAGGTGTAAGGCCTACCGAGTGAGATACTCCTCATTTACTACACCCAAACTTACCGGTTGTCCACTCCAGAAACACACAGTCTACATGACTAAAACTTACTAGCTTGGACTGGCATGATCTACCGGACTAGCATCCTATCCAGGAAGGACTCACCCCTCATAGGTGGCCACTTACTGAGAGACTTACCTAAACCCTTCAAAAACTAGTCCTAGTAGTCTACCGTTATTGAGTACTCAATGTTGATTATCCCACTTGGGAGAAAATTGATCACACAATGATTTTCTTTGAAATAGCAATTAAGGGTTTCTAAAATTCTTGTCGAAGTTGGGTTTTAGAACGAGTTTATCATTTTATCTAAAACTGCTTGTTTAATTTTCAAATGATTTGCGTGACTGGAATAAAAAGAAAAAAATAGTCCTTAATAGCCTTTACAAAATGAATGTCCATACATATCGCATTTGGCTTGCCACAATAATTTTGGTCTTCACAAAATTCCAAGTAGGAGCTTACCTGATCCTTTGCTTGCTCAATTTCAAAATCTTTCAAAACTGACCTAACCCCGCCTGGGGCAAACACAAGACATAAGGTTATACTCAAGCTATATTTACTTACATAAATAATCCTAATTCCACTTATTACAATCATGACCCTAATGTCCTAAGCTTTAAGGCTAGATGATAAAGGGTTTTATAAAATAAGTCTCGCTTGATAAGTTAAAATAACTAGGGGTGGCAAAATAATTATTAATAAGTTATAGGTTCAAATAGTAAATCTTGAGTACTATTGCTAATAAATAAACTAGGGTATAATTGTTAAATATTACTATATGGTAATTTAAAAATGGTTTTATAATAAATAAATAATAAATTACAATTAATTTTTTGATTAATTTTTAATAGATAATACTTGGGAGAAATACTTGGTTGATGATTATTTCGATGAAGATTTAAGAAGGTCCATGCGCTTGAGAGTCTTGAATTGTCCAAGAGAGGAGGAGAAAAACAACCATGGTTGTACAACCATTTCGGCCGAGAGAGAGAGAGAGAGAGAGAGAGAGAGAGAGAGAGAGAGAGAGAGAGAGAGAGAGAGAGAGAGAGAGAGAGAGAGAGAATTAGCATGATATGTTAAAGGTTGAAGGGAAGAAGATGAACAAAAGAGTTGTTCTTGGTTACCTTGATGATGTTCTTGAGACTTCAAGGAAAAAAAACTGGTCTTGATCCGAATGTCAATTTTTGTTTTCGAGATTTGATGTTATAAATTCCAGAAATGAACTCTAGGGAGTATGTAGGAGTATTCTGGAGTTTTTGAGAGGGATTGGAGGTGTTTAGAGCGGTCTTTGGCTTGAAGAAAGGTAGTGTGTGTTCTTAGTGTTCTTGGTGTTCTTGGTGAAAATGGAGAGAATTTGAGGGAAAAATGCAAGACAAATTTCTGGAGAGTGCTGGCCAAATGATTGAGGGAGTTCAGAGATTTCGATTTTCAGCTTAGAGAGGAAGAGAAAATCTGGTTGTTTGATGGAGAGATTTGAGGAGTGGTTTGAGGTAGAAGATATGTTAATGGTGTTTGATTGATGGAGGTTTCTTGGAGCTGCAATGGAGCCGACTAGACTGCTATGTTTTGCTAATATAAATGAAGATTGATGGAGCTTTAAGGCTGGCCAAAATTCTGAGCTCAACAACAGAGGAATTTCTAATTATGAAGCCTAGTCCAAGGGTGTTTTCATGGAGCAAATGCTAGAAATTTTGAAATTCAAATGGAAGTTTGAATGGAGTGATTGTAGGAAATATTTGAGGTGTGGTTATGGAGTCCAAATATGCAAGGTAAGTGAAGGGTTGGTGTTTAGTTCATGACCAAACAAGGGTTAATTTACAGAGGTTTGAAGGTGGTTTTCGGCCAAGGCTTGAAGGGAACAAAGTTGGAAATTTTCTGGTTTCATGGTGCTCATGTTTTGAAGGTTTGCTACAAATTTTCTGTGCAGTTTTATGCAATATTCCATTCCTATTTGCAGAGATTTTTGAGAGGTGTTTGAGGGTCCTTTAAGGCTGGTTTCCAACCTTTTTTATGGAGGAAAAACAAAGGCATTTTGCTGAGTTGATGACAGAAGAAAACAGCTCTATTTCTAGGCTGCTATGCAGCGAAACTGCCTAGATTTTTTCTGGTTTGTGCAGTTTTTGTGCAGTCTGATTTTTGCATAGGAATTTCAGTCTTTAAGCTGAAGATATTGGTCATTTTTCTGACAGCAAATGAGTAAGAAAGATGGTTGAGATTTTTGAAGGTTAGACTGCTCAAGAATCTGGAAAATTTCCAGATTTCTTTCATGAAGAATATGAACACTTTGGAGTGGAGTTTGAAAGTTCAACCATAGAGATTAATTTCTCTTGGGAACCTTCCCTAACTCCTCTCCTATTTTCAGTAAAATCTCCAACCTCCAAGATTCATTTTCGAAATTCAAAGACCAAGAATCCTTGCTAAATTTTGTGGAATTAAAAACATGAATTGGGATAAATTTTGAACAAATTTAATTGGTGATGAGGTTAGGACAAGCTAGAGGTAATAAAAGGACAAGAATTTCTCTAGAATTCTGTTTAGGACATGATGATAGGATTAGGACATTCTCTTCATGTTTCCCTTAGGACAACATTCCTATTTTTATGGAATGCAAGAAAACAAAAATTCAAACTTAACTAAGATAATCATGATAAAAACTTAAATGATGGGATTTGAACTCATGACCTTAGAGATTAATTCTAAAGCTCTAACCACTAAGCCACAACAACTCTTGTTCTTATTTTCTCACCCAAATATTCTTCTTATTTAATCCTCAAGCTATCTTCCTATTTTAACCTCAAGCAAAATTACCATTTTACCCTTCCTACTCAATAAGCATTACTAAGCCTTTTAACCTATAAATCATAATTCTAAAGCACATAAAATCATTCAAAAATATATATATATTCATACAAAATAATATGATATGCATCCCGACCCCTCTTACTCTAGGGTTGGCTTTAGGTGGGGTTTCACACCTATTCTACTACTTGAGATTGTACAATTTGAATTCATAACGCTTGAATTGGTTAACTAGCTTGACTTGTATAAGTTGTGTTGTCTATATTTTTGCTTAAGGGGTGGAATAATGCTTTTGTACTAGATATAAGCTTGTTTAACTTAACTTTGATGGCTTTGGGATTATTTGATTTAATACATGAGTTAGCAAGATTTTGAAAGGGTTGAATGAATGATAAGTTCTATGTTTTAAGGTTGGAAGAAGGTTATCAGTTTACTTGGATGAATTTACATTAAATAAATATGATGAGCTGTTTTATCTCATTCATAAGCTATTTTCTTTGTCTTTCATTCTTGTTTGCTTGAGGACAAGCAAAGCTTAAGTGTGAGGGAATGTGATAAGGCCTGATTTTGTTTATATTTTCCTATTTGTGATATTTTTTATTCATTGACTGGTCATTTCCCTCCCTATTTGACATTTTACTTGTGAAAAATGTTTGTGATACAGGAATTGAAGGATTTGGAGCGAAATTGTAGATTTCCATAACAAACTAGGTGCCTACTCAGCATTACCGACTCGGCCTTCGATTTAATCTAAAAAAACAAAGGAAAAAACAAAGAAATACTAAAAAATTCTAGAGTTGGACCATCACTAGTCCAGATGAAATGACCAGGCACCGGCCCTAGTATCTAGAGGAAGTTGAGAGTTCTGTTGCAAACAGAATTGGGAATTTTGTAAGCGACTTAATTGTTTTCAACTTGTACTCTGTCCAAAACTTCTAAGGAATGTTTTTAGGCAACCAAGAGGCCATTTAGATAAGAAAAAATGAGGATTAACGTATGAATTCAAGGATCAAAGTTGAAGTTACGTATTAGAAGAAGAATTCATTACTCAGGGAGTGTTATTTCAAGGAAGTCTTCAGAGGAAGAATGAGGCTTGTCTATTAGTTCTTTCTAAGACCTTTGTTTTCTTTTTCTTTGAATAATGATGAGATCAAAGCTTTAATTGTAATTGAATATTATTTTCGGATTCATGATATTGTAATTTATTTATTTTTTGATAAATTAATTATTGTTCTTGGTATTTAATTATTTATTTTTCTTTGGTAGATTGATAAAGTTGAATTTTCTTTCTAATGAAGTTGGAAAATGAAGTTAGAATTGAGTTTCATTTAATTAGTTCTATATAATTGCTATCTTAACTAAATTGAGAAAAAGGGTTAAGAATTAAACTTAAGTAATCAATGGTTAG